>CM062804.1:3347500-3945000 GCA_031772625.1 Pinus tabuliformis | reverse complement strand
AGCTCAATAAAAAGTTGAAAATATTGCAAGGGCTAGATAACATTGCCAGTTGCAACAGAACAAGTCTAGGTGAACCTTCATGCAAAGAAGACACGAGCCCTAAGTCCCCAAAAGAAACATTTAAAGAAAAACTTGAAATCATAATCTTTGTCCTCAAAAGGCCAAGTAAAAACCATAAGAAGCATGAAGTTGCTAATCCAAGAAGATATGTTAATGTTATCACGAAGACACCTTACAAATAAGAGTAGTAAAATATTAGACCTCCTTGAAGGCACTACAATTTCAAAAGACCATCATGGCAATCCAACACATCAAGGCAACAAAGTATATTTTTTGGTTGTTATTCATGTACAAATTTTGCGATAAGGCTATGGATTGAAAAGCTCATAGTAGGGTTATAAACAAATAATATCATCAAAACCCTAAAAGTGTGTTTATATCCAAATAAGTCAATAAATTATCTAGCAAAAGGTACACAACATTTTCTCCATCCTTAGGTACAACACAAAATGCTTTAAATGCCATAACTTTGGACATCTTGCACAAGACTGCAAACATGACCTAAAGTAGACTCCTAAGTAGATTAGCAAGAATGAAAACCCACTAAGGTTTGGAGATGAAAACATTTTGAAGAAGAAATATCGTCAAGAGGAGTAGCCCAACAAAAGAAATATGCCCTTTTCAATTGATGTCAAAAGGGGAGAGAAAGAAATGGAAGTACAACATGGAAAGAAAGGAAGTGAAGTGTGGATATAGGGGGAGCATGATGACAGAGGGAGCATGAGTTTTGACATCAATTACAAAGGGGAAGATTGTTGGAAGAAATTGTCATCGATATCAAAGAGTGAATGGGCTATCATTTGTTTAGATATTTCCATGCACAAATAAGTGAATTTGTTGGTAGTCCTTGTCATGCCATTTTTTTTATAGGTGCCACATCTTATGGGTCCTCTTGGTTGTAGAGATACTGATATTTTAAGTTTGATGTCCCAAGGATGGGTTTAACACCAACACCTTTTCCCCAAATATTTATGACCTTAACACTTCATTAATGCCCTAGGAGAAGGTCTAACATTGTAAATTAAACTAGCCTATGTTGTAATAAGGAATTAATGAGGGGGGGAGGGGGTTGGGGGTGAATCAATAATTAGAGAGCCTTTCAAATTTTAAAATCAATTCTAATTTTCTCTTTCAATATTGACAATTACTCATGTGATGCATTTCAACATAATACATAGGAAACAATGTAAACAATTCACATGAACACACAAGCCATCAGATTGAGCAACATGCATATATTGACACATAAATTTTATGTGGAAACCAAAAGAGATAGAACCACCAATTTGTTTGTTATTATGTAATTTAAACACCTACTTAATTACATCAATTTATATGTGAGCACACTCATAGGAGGCCCCAACCCCCTTTAAGTTAGCAAGCCACAACTTGCCAAGAGGCACCAACCTATTATGAATGCAAGCACCACCAAATTTAGCTAACATTTCTACTTTTCATACAATTTTTAGACTAAGAAAATAGAGGCCCATAAAAATTGAATATAAATACAAAAACGTGGTTATACATTTCAGGCAAAACCTTCCTCTCTGCACAACATACCTTCTTCACACTGCACCCTTCACTCCTCAATCAACTATGATATCGAACCTCAATTATTTGGTATAAAAGTCAGTTCCCTGAAACCTTCTCCCTTTTGTTCACACCCACTTACTTCTAGCATCCCGCTCTCTTCACACCACATACCCAACTACCCTATTGACTCAAGGTTTTCTGAACTTTTTTTTCTCCAATGGCATAGTGAACGATGCACACTTTCAACTCATCAACTACCACCTTCAATGCACACCATGGAACTCTGGTCTTCATTTAAGAGTTTTTGTATGGGATTCGTTCACTCAACCATCTGGCACATGTATGGTCTCCATTGCATCTTTGTACGCCTTTGTTCTACAGTTCCGATTGTAACAGGTTTAAGACTAGATTTTGAAGGTTTTACAATCCCTGTAATTAATCCTCAGCTACATCATTATTCTTGCTTGTCTAGACAACATGGTTCTCCATTCATTGTTTTGTAGGTCAGGGTCCATGTTTTCTTGCATCCCGATACTCTATAGGTGCCATTGGTTCTAGCTTTGTAATACTTCTCCAGGTCTATTAGTACATCACCAGAGATATTTAATACTCAACATGGCTCTCTTTAATGTGGAAGTTGCACTATTAATTATCTGAGCTTCTCATGGTCCTCGTTTCCTATATCTTGACTTTCTACAAATTCCATTTAATATAGGTTGGTCAGTCGGAAGGTCGTGGGTCGATCAGCTCCATCTAGTATGTGTTTTTGTTTTACCTCTGACTGCTCAACTCGACCTCGCGGCCTGACTTGGGTCCACTTCCATTGATTTTACTTGTTCAGCAACAAAACCAAAAACAAGAAAAAACCTTTTAAATCCCCCCTCCCCCTGGCATGAACTTTGAGGACTTTTCACGTCATTAGCTTACATTATTCTGACATCATTTGGGCCACGTGGACCCTTTTCCATGGTTATACATTTCACCTAGATTTGGTCCTCTTGGCCTCTTGAAAATTCCAAAAACACTCGCCATGTGTTGTCTTCCTCTGTTGTCATGTCAGCCTAAGCTATTTGTTGCCTGTGCTCTATGCATCACATTTTCCCATTGCTTGCCTGTACCGGGTCCCACATAGTTTAGGGCTTGTGGGTCAGGGCTTTGTTCCCCTACCAAACTCTAATACGCAACTGACCTTTCACTAGTCCCACCTAGACCCACCTCCCTGTTACACTAAATTTTGTCACTATGACTATCGATTCAGATCTCTCGCCATTCGATGAGTGTCTAAATTGAATCCCCTATGAAGCTTGAACTAAAACAATACCAAGAGATTAAAAAAAATAAGGAATTTTGGTTTGCACTGCTTAAAAACCATTTTTGAGCATCTATGTAGTTTTCATAGCCATTACCTGCGCATGTGCAACTTTTACCATTGTGGCATGCGCATTGTATTCCACTATAAATTGCATAATCATGTTCACATAAGTAAAAATAAAATAAAAAATTAAATTATAGAATATTTGTTACGGAGGAATCATATCTAAATTAGAAACCTTAAACTACTACATAAATGCACCTCATCCCTTGGTTTATGGAACTAATCTCCTCCTCTTAAGCATCATATCCCTTGAGAAGGGGAACTAGAAATCTCCTCCCCTTGCCTATCAATTGAGCACAAGAATAGAGGAAGAGGGGAGACTTTGATTTGTAAACATATGTTGTTGATTTTGGGTCTGAAGAGCTTGTCATTAAGGGGAGGAACACAGACCATTGGAAGAGTCTTGTGACATCAATGAAACCGGGTTGTAAGCTTGTTCTCCTTTGAATTTAATACAAAGTAGTTTTTATTTCCTAATTGCACCTATTTTGATGTTATTTGCGAGATTCCTTGATCACTCACATTTCTTATAACTGATTATTGATTCAGCTATATGCTATATGTTAAGTTAGGGATTTCATTTACCTTTTATTTTATATGTGAGATGATTTGATCCCTCTGAATGATTTTTTCTATGAAAACTCTTTTGGAGCATCATGGAGAAGTTGTGGAAACCATTGGGAAAGCCTTTAAGGCATTGAAGAAAATATGGTTGTGGAAAGCATTGGGAAAGCCTTTAAGGAATTGAGGAAAAGATGGTTGTGGAAAGCATTGAAAGGAATTCTACAAGCACATCGCTAATAGGTAAGTGATTCTTCACGTACTACATGTTTCATGTTTCAATTATAGGCTAAGGAAAGGCAACAATTGTTTTGATGTTTGTTACTAAGTTTTGTTGGAAATCTAGGGAGATCCTTCTTGTCTGCAAGAAGTGATTAGTCAACTATAACAAATTGGCGACCATACTGGGGAACAAGAGTGCTCCATTGTGTCCTATTGTGACCCTTGACATCTTTATACCCTTTTAAGAATTGAAATTTCTGGTTTGAGACCTTTTTTTATTTTTTCTAAAATTTTCTTTGACTACGCATTTCACCTTTAGCAACCGATCGCATTTGTGTGCACTTAGTCTTTAGCACCAGTATGTATGCACACTGAATCAAACTGATGACCTGTGCAACCCTGTAAAAATTTTGAAAAAACTAGGGTTTCTCTTATTTAAGTCCATATAAATTGTTTTTATGATTTCTTAAGCTTGTTTACAATCTTATAGAGTCTTTGTCAATTTGATTGGGTGTTTTGGATTTTCTTTTTGAGTAATTATTAATTTGATTTCCTTTGGTCATTACTCAGAGGTTTGTCTCAATTTCTTAACAATTTTTGCATGTTTTGAGTGTCATCACTTTTGACCTTTGGAATTTTCACCCAATTTCCTTTACTTACACTCGATTAGTTCTTTAGTTACATTAGTGAAGGAAAATAGTATTGTTGTTCTTTTGTTGATTTGGAATCATATTGTTTTTATTTTGAAGAATTATCTTGCATAGATTACATTTTCATAGTTAGAATTCTCATTTCCATAACATGAATGGAAATTGTTCATAGGTTACATTTGCATAGTTTTCAAGAAAATTGTGCATAGATTAAATTTCATGGTTTGGCACTTAGGGCTTTGAATTGCATTGGAAAATTAGAAGTGGTGCATTCTAGAGTTAATATTTTAATGAATAAACTCTCTCCTTACTTTAGCTACAATTCATCAAAATGAAAAGATCACAATATCATGTTCAATTGCATTAAAGTTTTGAATCAGGTCATAACACCATCAGTTTCACATCCATTTACCCATTTAGTAAGTAACAACTTTTAAAAAAAATAGCGCTAATAAAATAAATTAGAATTTTTATTAGTTTAGGGCTCTTTCCAACTATATTAGATCAGGTTATAGGGATTTGGAATAGGGAAGTGTGTTAAATTTCCAAAGTTGCAAACAAATAATAGAATCTTGTGGTAGGGAGTAAATACATTTATTATAGTTTGACTCTGGGAATCTCCTCTTACAAGGGAGTTAAGAACGAGGCCATATTGGACCTAGTGAATTGATTGACCCCACTTCATTGGTTATGGTAGAGTGATTTACATGTATTACAAATGGTACCGAAAGGTGCTTGGGAGTCACTTCAAGGATAAACCTCAGATTGTTGAGGAACCTTCAAGGGGATTGAGCTTTGTTACTCTACCCTTGCGTGTACGTCTGATCTGAAACTATTCCTATAGGTTAAATTTTTATATGTGGTAACCCTAGAGACCATTATCTTAGGGATTTCACCCAAGGTGATGGTGAGGGGGATGTCCTTGTTGTACCTAGATAATACGTTGACTAGACTCATTTGGACCTTTTTGGAGGGTATTCTTCACTCGAGATGGCATAAGTGAAGTTACTTGCACCAGATCGTGGCCATTAAGCAGGTTTTCAGTGTAACTAATTCCACCTACTCTATCTCTATTTACTTTTTACATTGATCTCTATGACGTTGGGTTTCATCATTAACTAGTGATTTCACTATGAAAAGTTTGTTTGTGTGGTTTGAGTCCTTAGATTTAATAGCATGTGTTATTTTCTTGTTTTTACTTTTTACAAACCTTAGGTGTGGATTGTGAATATTATTTAAATTATTAATAAAACTTATTTGAGTTGAATCTAATGGCAACAATTCTGGAAGTTACCAATCAAGTAATCCCCCTTAACGAGAATCCTAGTCCTTTTCCTAACTTTGGAAATGTTGAAACTCCTTATATGGCTACATTGTTACTTCCTGGATTCACAATAGGTTTACCAGTGTGGTTGTTTTCAACTTCTTTAGTCCCAAATACTCAAATTGTACCACCTCAACCAAGTTCTCTGTCTCAGCAACACTAACTGTTGGTTATCCCTTTACCTTCTTCACTCGGAATGTCTTCCTCCATTTCTTCTTCTTCTCTTGGTAAAAGCCTTGATGCTAGTAACCAGTTGATAATAAATAATTCAACCAACCAACCATGGCTGTAAGTATCGGTAATGCTGAGGAAAATTCCAACCTGCATCGCAAGCCCAAATTCCCTTACAAACTTTGTAAGGGTTACCACCTTCTTATTTATTGTCTTGGTATTCCAAAGGTGTTATAAGTGTGGTTTAAAAAATATTATCAACTTACTATTAATCCATCGATTAGTGATTGTCAGGTTACTGGGAGAAATGGTAAAGTTAGGTTTCCCTGTAGGTTATGTAAAGGGATTCATCATAATCACTTTTTCCCTCATATGGATGAAGCCTCAAAATTATTGGAAAATTTTAATCTTTCATAACAACAACTTCCAACTGGTTACTATACGATTTCTCCCAACCTACCATCAGTTAATGAAGTGATTGATCTAATTCCAAGTACAGCCAATCCCACTCTTCCATTGGAGAGTGAAATGCATATCACTCAGGTTTATGAACCATTGGTTGATCAAGTGGTCGACTCAATTCCACATTCATTCGGTCCCATTCTCCCTTTAGAGAGTGAAATTAATACCACTCAGGTTCTTCTTGTTACTTCAGATTATTCTACACATGGGGGTATTTCACAAACCCCCTCCAAGTAGTGAGGTTATTTCCTTTTATTGGAGTAGACTAACAGAGTCATGTCTTCCTTCTTCCACTCCTTTCCAAATCATTGTGAAAGCTTATGGTAAGAATGTGCATTGCACAAACATCGATGAAGGTGCTTCTGTCAGTAATTTATCCTCAACTTCTTGGAAAGATTTGGTTTCCCCTCATCTTGTGCATGTTACACAGAATTTGTTAGCTTTTAACAAAACCATTAGTGAGCCTTTAGGGATCCTTCCTAAGTTACCTATTACTCTGGAAGGAAAAATTGTCTGTATCGATCTTATGGTAGTCCAAGGCCCCTTGGATTTCAACTTGCTCCTTGGGCGAGACTATGTCTATGCCATGAAAGTTGTCATGTCCACACTCTTTCGAGTGATGCCTTTCTCTCACAATGGAAACATTGTATCTATTGACCAACTTTCTTTTGTTGGTCTTGATTCGACTACCAATCATCCCACATCCTTGAATGTTCCTTATATGGAAGTGGTATCTACCCCACCATGGGTTAATCATGTGGCATCATGTCCCATGTTTTCAATTACTGATGCAAGTGAGCCTATCATTGTTTGATTGACTTCTTTTGACTTAGATCTGGTAATTGACTTGGTGAACCCTTCAATGGGGGAATTGGAATGTTCTTCTTATCCCCCATTGATTCCCATAACATGTGTTCCTTCCATAGAACTATTCTTCCTTCTGATGAATACCTCTTGGAATCCATGATTGGGGAGTGTCCCATAACATGTGTTACTTCTGGAGAACTATACTTCCTTTTGACGAAGACCTGTTTGAAGCCATAATCAGGGAATGTCCCTTGGCATGTGTTTCTTCAAAATGGAAACCATGATCAAGGTCCTATTAGGATGGTTATTTTACTTTGTCAACCTTGTTAAAAAATGAAACATTCCCTTATAATGATAGTTCTTTTATTGTGTCAACCTCGTTAAAAAATGAAATAGATTCCTATGAAGATGGTTCTTTTACTATGTCAACCTCGTTAAAAAATGAAATATGTCCTTATGAGGATAGTTATTTTACTGTGTCAACCTCATTAAAAAATGAAACAGGTCCCTATGAGGATGGTTCTTTTACTGTGTCAACCTCATTAAAAAATGAAATAGGTCCTTATGAGGATGGTTCTTTTACTATGTCAACCTCATTAGAAAATGAAATAGGTTCCATGAGGATATTTCTTTCATTGTGTCAACCTTGTTAAAAAATGAGATAGGCCCCTATGAGGATAGTTCTTTTACTATGTCAACCTCGTTAAAGAATGAAACAAGTCCATATGAGCATATCATGTGTCAAGATCGTTAAAAAATGAAACAAATAACCCTCTAATTGAGTCGAGTCTTTCATCTGATCTCATAAATAAACCTTCATTTCATCTGCCTATTACTAACCAATAGTCTACTCAGGCAAATGAAACGAAGCTTGGGGGGCATGTGCCTATGTCGTTGTGCTAGGGGCATTAAAACTTCTCTCAAGCATAGTTTTCTCTGTTTCAAGCTTGTGTAAAAAATGAAACCATTCTCAAGCATAGTTTTTCTCTATTTCAAGCTTGTACAAAAATGAAAACTATTTCAAGACCATTTCTGTTATTATTTTCAAGACTCGTTAAACTCATGAAAATATCGAGCTTCTTTTGCTATCTTTTCATGCTTGTAAAATGTACATGAAAATGTCGAGTTCTTTCCGTCTTTTCTTGCTCATTAATTAAATTGAATGTTTGTGATATGCATATATTTTTATTACTTTTCTGGACTCCTCAAACTTACAAAAAAGAGAAATACTATAGTTACCTTTAAGGTTTCTTTTTACTCTTGAAACATGAAAAGATTGTCGAGTATGCTTGTTTGTTTCGAACTTGCTAAAGAAAATGAAAAGCATCAACTTGATATAAGTTTACCCCTTTTACGGATCATGTGGACTATTTACAAAAAAGGTATATGTTGACTAATCATGGTAAATAGAGTTCTCTCCTGATTATTTTACCCTTTTCTATGCTTGAGAGACTAAATTTACGAAAAAGGACATTTCAAAGTTTAATTATGTTTTTCTCCTAACTCCCTAAAAATGAAAAACATCGAGATTTTCTTTCTTCGAGCTCGTTAAAAATTTACATTGAAGGAACTGCATGAGTTTCCTTTTTGTGTAATTTTTCAAACTCTTTAAATATGAAAATGACATTGAGTTACCCCTTCACTAGACTCATAAAATGTAAACAGTGCAGGACTTGTCAATCATGATGAGGCTGAACCACTCCTTCCTAGGGTTCGTTAAAAATACTCTGAAGGATTCATCCGAAGGATGAACTTATAGGACAAGCATATGTTATCCTCCTCAATATTGTGTAAAAATAAAGAGGTACTTGTCAGTAATGGTGGGGGGAAGTTAGGAAAGAACATTTGTTTTTGTACTATAGGAATGCTTTATGTCGTTCTTGAACATGATACTCTCTCACCTTTGTGTCTGGGTTTGGAAATCCACTTGCCTCTCAATTAGCCATACCTCATTTAAAGTCTTCAAACAAGTTTTGGGTACTATTTTTTAGTCAAATGCTGCCAAGTTGAAATGTCTTGTCGCTAATATGTTCAAGAGAAGTCCAACCTCAGTTGAAATTTCCTTGCTATTCATAACCTTCAATTGCATCGATCATCCTTAAGTTAGTCATGAATTACTTCAATTTTTCTGCAGAAATTAATACACGTTTCATGTTGTTGATGGGGGATACATCAAGGCCCTCCTGTGACGGGTCGCTTCCTATCGACTTCAACTTATTATCTAAGAAGTTGATCTAGAAATCTCCTTTAGTACCTTGGATCTTGCATGTTGTAATGGCGGGCTTCTCTCCTTCGACAACAATTTCTCATAATTGACCTTTGATCGAATAATTTCACTTCAAGAAATCTTTTCACACTCCATAGATTGTACTAGGGTACCTTGAGAACCATTTTCATTATTGGTGGTTTCTGTGGAACTTGTTAACGGTTCACATCATTGACTGATAATCAAGTGGACTTCGAGACATTCACTCGCATGGTTAGATTTGTACTATGGATCGATAGAGATGGAGATCAAGACCCTGGATATAGTTTCATCCATCCAGGTTGCATGGAGATATGTATACATGATTATAAACATGGATCCATTGATGGCCGCATCTATACTGTGTCTTCTGTTGACATGGATCTTCAGATGTATTTCCATATTGATTCTTTGAGATACTTGTACTCTGAGGACAGGAATGCCTACCTTGGTGATGTTTATATGAAAGCATGATATGGTAATCCTTGATTGTTTGTTTTAGGTCCTCAACCAATTGGTCTCTGATATGAACCTTTGACATGATAAAGTGCTTCAGTCATTGAACATCTTTTCTAGATTTTCACTTTAGGGGGCAATCTGTTACACTAAATTGTTGACACCTAATCATCAGGATTGGGTGAATAAATATAATCAATGTAAATAAATAATAATAGATATGAAGTGTCATCGGGAGATGAAGTGAACAGTCTCCCTCATGTATATAATAAAGACCAACCTGAAGGAATAATATGAATTGATTTGTTTTGAGGAGTTACTGCCTGGTCTGACATGGTATCAGAGCCAGCTCCCGAAATTAGTTGTAACTCCCTTCTGCCATTTTCTTGCAGTCTGTCCCCCTGTGGAGTCTATCTACTGCGCTCTCTAGGCTCTTTGCCATAATTATTGTCTATGGCATTCTGCGCTTTGTGTTACCCACTACGTGGCTTCTGCGCATAGTCATCGTCTACCATCTGCCCCTCTCATTTGATAGAAAACCTGTCTTGATTCTCTGTCCTACCACTCTCTATTCTCATTTCTCCTATACGCTGAATCAAAGTCATATTGTATGTTTCCTTTGGTCCGGTGAGTGTGGATACTGTGTTATGGCATAAGTGTTGGGCAATTGGGCTGTCGACTCAAGCTGTTCTAGAATTGAATGTGAGTTTTTCTTGCTGCTTAAATTTAGAGACCATTCCGCCCTTTGGCTTTTCAGTTACCCATGCCTCAATATTGATCCACAACTATCTCTTGGTCTCATGCATAGATGATAACAACACATTTGTAGTGGTGTTGGGTCTCTGAGTGGGTGTTTGTGAGCATATATTTCATGCGTATCGAAGCAAATCTAACGATCTTTGAAGCACTGTATTACATTGATTCAGAGTGCCACAGCAGAATTGTGGTGAACCCGACGTAAACAAATCCTGCAATTTTTAATGACTGTGAGCTGGTGTGTTGTGTATGGTATTCTTGTGAATTGTATTACGCTGTGTACAGTTATAACACCTTAGTCCCGTACACCAACATGACTGTTTTGAGCTGGCGTGGCTGTGGGTGACAGTTATAACACCCTTGTTCATGTCATATCTCCTTGTTTTCCCGGTGCGCTCCTAAGGTTTTGGGAAAAAATTGCAATAGCTTCCCCAGTGACCTGCTCTCTATAATTGATGCAGTTGATACATTCTGAATTGTAACTTCTATCAAATCTATGACTCACAGCAGTACATTTCTGTTGCTTAAATTATAAGCTTGGGAGACTGATTGAAGCTTGAAAGCTCGCAGTGTTTAAAGGCTTCCCAGTTTTGAACGTTGCCCCTATTCGTGTATACATTGAATGCCATGTGTTGAATAGAATTGTATAGAGCGTTGTGAACGATGTATTGTATATACCTCTGTTGAAGCATTGTATTACGTTGATACACATTTTGATACACAGTTTTTTTGTGTTACACTGCCATATATTTACACTGCTCCTGTACAGTCTTGGGTATTGAATTTGTTGTCCTGTCATATCATAATTTTATTTTTTCCCATTAGGAGTAAAATTTTGCAGCAAAAGTTTTTTTGTTACAGAATGCATTCAATCATATCCATGGTGGGAATAGTTCTCACTGGCAAGGAGAACTATCCTGAGTGGTCCCGCATGATAAAACACACCCTCATTTTCAATGAGTTGTGGAAAGGAGTGTGCATTGGAGATGGAGACAAAGAACCAGAACAACCTAACTCAAACAAAGAGCTCGCCATTTTGGAAAATAAGAACGGCAAAGCTTATGCATTAATCGAAGCATCTGTAGATGAAGACGTGAGTCACCATATTTCGCCATTATCAACTGCTTTCGAAGCCTTTCAAAAGCTGAAAGAACTCTATGACTCACATTCTACACTTGAATTTGTTCAACTCATGATTAAACTCTTCACTCTTGAACTACAAAATAATGATCCTCTTTCTCTTGCATCTGAAGTAAAATCTATAATGCATGATATCAAATCCACTAAGGTTGAATTATATATTCCTCTTATCACTTTTCTCAAGGCACTTTATCCTACTTACTCCAATTATCTTGAGTCATTGCAAGCAAACGGAAATCTCAAAGATATTACCTTTGACTCTCTTGTGAAAAAATTTGCTGAAAGAGAGAAAGAATTTGGAAAAAAGACAGCCCCTGAATCTTCTGAAGAGGTTGTGTGCCTTGCTCATAAAGAAAATAATTATGCTCAAGATTCTTCCAAAGGAAGAGGTTGTCGAAGAGGAAGAGGAAGATATTTCATAGGCATGGGGGGCAGACACTCTCAAGGAGAAAAGGCAAATTTTCACTGCATATGTTGTAAAAGAAATGGATCACATGATGCCTCTACATGCAAGTTACCATGGGACAAAATTGAGTAGCAAATAAACCAACAGAAACGTAAAACTAATGACACAGACAAAGGTAAAGCACCTAAATCTGCTCACTATGTTGTGGCACAATGTAATATTGGAGTAAATGAAGATTTATTTAATGCTTCACTTACTTCTTGGAAAAATGATTGGTTGCTTGATTCAGGAGCAACTTGCCACATGACTCATAGAAAACATTTTTTTTGAAGAATTTACTGACAATGTTGATGGAGCAGTATACTTTGCAGACCAATCAAAAATCAAGCCATCTGGGGTTGGCACAATCAGGCTTAAATTGCCTGGTCTTCCAGACTTTCTTCTGCATCATGTTCTATATCTCCCACAGCTCAAGAGAAACTTGTTGTCCTTGGTCCACATCCGCCAGCAAGGTCACTCCATTCATATGTTTGATGGCAAGCTTGAGGTTAGAAAGGCATCTGACCACTCACTTGTCATGAGGGGAATAGAAGAAGAAAGGCTTCTCAAGCTGCAAGGTACCTCTGCTCGTGCACAACATTTCTCATACAATTCTCATTATGAAGAAGGTACACTTCCATCAAGTTTATTATGGCATGCTAGATTTGGACATTTGAACTATGACAACCTCCACTTGTTGAAGAAAAATGGTGTTGCTAGTTTGCCTACAATTCCTAGGAAATTTAAGCAATGTGATGCTTGCATTCTAGGAAAGCATAGCAAACAATATTTTCATGATTCACATTCAAGAGCACATAGAAAACTTGAACTCATTCATTCAGATTTATGTGGTCCAATGCCTGTTCCTTCTGCAAATGGAAATAGATATATGATGACATTTATTGATGGCTACACCAGAATGAGTTGGGTTTATTTATTGAAGAACAAATCTGATGCTTTTCAAACATTCAAGAACTTTCATAAATGGATTGAAAATTATGCACAATCTCATATTGGGTCTATTCGCACTGATAATGGAAAAAAATACACATCAAATGAATTTGAAAACTATCTTCACCAACATGGGATCAAACATCAAACAATTGTGCCTTATAATCCCCAACAGAATGGTGTAGCTGAAAGAATGAATAGGACAATCTTAAATATGGTACGATCCATGCTCTTCTTCAAAAATGTAAAGATAATGTTTTGGGTTGATGCTATTCTATGTGTTGCATATATAAAGAATAGATGTCCATCTAATGCTATTAGAAACAAGACTCCATATGAAATGTGGCATGGACATGTTCCTTCGGTAAAGCATCTCAGGGTCTTTGGTTCCACCTGTTATACCTTGATACCAAAGGTACATAGAAACAAACTTGGTGCAAGAAGTCGTAAGTGTATCTTCCTGGGGTATTCAAACACCTCCAAAGCATATCGTCTCTATGATGAAGTCAATAAAAAGTTTGTTGTATCTAGAGATGTAGTTTTTCTTAAATCATCCAAAACTGACAATTTTGTTGAGCGACAACTTGATCACTTGGATAGATTTGAAAATGCAAAATCATTTCAAGAATTTGATAATCAGATTCCACATATTGAATGGGGGATTCCTATACTAGATCAACATGTGGAATCTTCTTATGAAGAACACTCTCCCCCACATGAAACTCCAACAACGGATGATGCTTTAAGTGATGTGATTGATAGAATTGGGAGACTCAATCTTGATTCAGTCCCAACTCAATCAACGAAGTATCCTGGGCCATCTGAGAAAGGTCCCCCAAAGTGGTTGACAAATACACTTGAAATTGTTCATCCTAATGAGGTTGGAAAAACAGGAACTAGAAATTCAAATCGGCAAAATGGAGGTGATGTAGATGACTCTAATTCACCTGTTGATATGGATTTTTCTTATGATTGTGAATTGAACTTGTCTACAGATTTTGAACCAGCTTCCTTCAAAGAAGCTGCTTCTAATGATGAATGGAAAGAAGCGATGAAAAAGGAGTATGATGCCCTCATAAAGAACGACACTTGGAAGCTAGTTGATCCTCCATTAGGAACCAAACCAATTGGCTGCAAGTGGGTCTACAGGAACAAGTATAAAGTTGATGGCTCACATGACAAGCACAAAGCTAGGCTTGTGGCAAAAGGTTTTGCACAGAAGGAAGGGGTCGATTATGAGGAGACTTTTGTTCCCACAGCAAAATGGGCTACCATCCAGACACTCTTTGCCCTAGCAGCTCAGAACGGTTGGAAAGTCCATCAAATGGATGTAAAAACTGCTTTCTTGAATGGAGATCTAAAAGAGAATGTTTTTATGTCCCAACCTGAAGGATTTGCTATGAAAGGACATGAACATAAAGTATGCAAACTTGTGAATTCCTTGTATGGCCTCAAACAAGCACCATGAGCCTGGTATGAAAAACTAATTGAGCATCTTCTGAAACTCAATTTCAAACATTATGATATTGATGATGCAACTTTATTTTTCAAGAAAGTTGGAAAAATAGTTGTATATCTTGTGGTATATGTAGATGATCTTTTGATGACAAAGAACAATGAAATCTACATTGCATCCATAAAGAAGGAATTGGGGCAAATTTTTGAAATGACTGATTTGGGTTATGTTCATTACTATCTTGGTATTGAAGTAACCCAACATCCGAAGTCCATATTTCTTTCTCAAAACAAATACATTGGAGATCTATTGAACATGTTTGGAATGACAAAATGCAATCCTCTTACTACTCCAATGGAACAAAACTTAAAGCTCACATCTATTGATGGAAAAGAATTTGAGGATGCAACAAAGTATAGACAGCTTGTAGGAAGTCTCAACTACCTAACTACTACCAGACCAGACATTTTGTTTGTTGTTGGAATCCTCTCCAGGTTTATGCAAAAGCCTTGTGAAGGACATTGGACTGCAAAAAGATTTCTAAGGTACTTGAAGGGAACTCAAGACTTTCGAATCAAGTATACACAAGTGGATGACTTCAGTTTGATTGGATACTCTGATTTAGACTTCGATGGAGACAAAGAAACTAGGGTATCGACTTCAAGATATGCTATGAGTCTTGGATCAGGAGCTGTCTCCTAGAGATCATGCAAACAATCAGTTCTAGCAGATTCCACAACAGAAGCAAAATACGTGGCAGCAGCTGAAGCAAACAAAGAAATTGTGTGGCTCAGGAAAATTCTTGAAGATTTGCAGGTAAAACAAGTACAATCAACTCCACTCATGATTGACAATACCTCTGCAATAAAGTTGGCCAAGAACCCATTGTTCCATGATCGAACGAAGCACATCAATACCAAATATCATCTGATTTGACATCATGTTGAGGCCAAAACAATCCATCTCTGTCATTGTTCCACTAATGAGAAAATTGCCGACATCTTCACCAAAGCACTTGGAAGAGAAAAGCTTGAACGATTTAGAATGATGCTTGGACTCACCAACATCCCTTCAGATTTGGGGGGGGATGTTGACACCTAATCATTAGGATTGGGTGAATAAATATAATCAATGTAAATAAAAAATAAGAGATATGAACAGTCATTGGGAGATGAGGTGAACAGTCTCCCTCATGTATATAATAAAGACCAACCCGAAGGAATAATATGAATTGATTTGTTTTGAGGAGTTACTGCCTGGTCTGACATAAATTTTGCCACCATGAATGTCAATTCAGATCTCTCATCATCTTATGAGTGTCTCAAGTGAATACCCTATGAAGCTTGAAGTAAAACAATACCAAGGACAAAGGGAATTTTGGGTTGCACTGCTTTAAAACTGTTTTTAAGCAATTGCGCAATTTTACTAGCCATTACCTGCGCATATGCGGTTTTTACCATTATTTCCTACGTAATTTTGTGCATTGTCTTCCACTATAAAATGTGAAATCTTATTCATGAAAGTAAAAATAAAAAGCAAAGTCTAGAAGCTTTGATGAATGGATCTTATCCAAATTATAAACCTCGAACTACTACATACCTACACCTCATCCCTTGGTTCATGGAACTAATATCCTCCTCTTAAGCATCATATCCCTTGAGAAGAGGAACTAGAAACCTAAAGGAAGAGGGGAGACTTAGATTTGGAAACATATGCTATTGATTTTGAGTCTGAAGAGCTTGTCATCAAGAGAATGAACAAAGACCATTGGAAGAGGCTTGTGACATCAAGGAAACCAGGTTGTAAGCTTGTTCTCCTTTGAATTTTATACATAGTAGTTGTTACTTCCTAATTGAGTCTATTTTGAAGTTATTTGTGAGATTCCTTGATCACTCGCATAGTTTATAACTAATTATTGATTCAACTATATGTTGTATGTTGAGTTAGGGATTTCATTTGCCTTTGATTTTATATGCAATATTCTTTGATCCCTTTGAATGTTTTTGTCTATGCATATCTCTTTTGGAGCATCATGGAGAAGTTGTGGAAAGCATTGGGAAAGCCTCTAAGGAATTGAGGAAAATATGGTTGTGGAAAGCACTGAAAGGACTTCTACAAGCACATCGCTATTAGGTAAGTGATTCTTCACATACTACATGTTTCATGCTTCAATTATAGGCTAAGGAAAGGTAATAATTATTTTGATGTTTGTTACTAAGTTTTGTTGGAAATCTAGGGTGATCCTTCTTGTCTATAAGAAGTGATTAGTCCTTTATAACACTCTTGACTTGGCTGACTACCAACTAGCCCACAATCCCAAATTGGTAGTTTTTCCCCCACTAGTTGGGGGTCGGTGAAGATCTCCCCTTTATGGACTTCTGCTACACAACCCTGACCTTCGACTAGGACTTAATCGCCTAATTCCCAACCTCGGTCAAAAATACATATAAGTCTTGAATCAAAGAATTTTCGAACAAAGCACAAGGGAGATGTGAAACATTGAGTCATGGAACCCTGCTTGTTGACCTTTTAATATGTAAACTTTTACCTACCATAAATTCTTATTTAGAAGGCCTTCTCTAGACTTCAGCATATCGTTGGAAATGTATTTCAGAGAACTATCTAACTGTGACATTTCCATGTACATATGATTTGGTCTCCTAAGGCAAAAATTCTCTCAAATACTAGGCCATCCACCTATCATAGATATAATATTTTATATCTTAATTGCATATCCTACTACTATGATGGTTCTCTACTAAAGACAAGAGCAACCATAGGACTCCCCATAAGTTGAACACTTCATGCATCTACTATCCTCACCCATTTAACATCAAGCTAGCATGTTTGACATCAATGCCAACACACATGATTCCATCTCCCATCCTACCATTTCCAACTGTCCAACAATCTCCCCCTTTGGAATTGATGGCAACAATTTCATTGTAGTAGCTCCCCCTAAAGTAAGCAGGGTTCTCTCTACCTCTACACTCCCCCTATCAACAAAAAATTATTACACACAGAAAATTATTCTCCCCCTTTGACATCAATGGTAAAGGATGCACCCAATGAAAGAAATTCCCCCTAAAATTTTACAGCCTACTCTTTAAATAATTCAACAATCTTAGTAGCTACCAATACTCATTGAAATTGAGTCATTTGGCTAGGAGAAACAACTCCTATTTTTTTCCTAATATATTCAAAGGGTTCTCGTGCCAATGGTTTTATGAATATATCTATGAGTTGATCGTTACCAGCCACATATTCAAGATGAACAACATTTAACAATGTGTTCTCTTAGAAAATGAAACTTTATTAGAATATGCTTGGTCTTAGAATGCATGAAAAAAAAATTAGAGATGTTGATAACACTAGTGTTATCACACGTGATTGGAATTGAATCATTCAAATCTACCTTGATTTCCTTTAAGGTATGCTTCATCCAAATAATTTGTGTGCAATAGGTGGCTGCAACAATGTACTCTTCTTCAGTTGTTGATAACAAGATTGAGTCTTGCTTTTTGCTCACCCAAGACACTAGCCAATCTCCCAGAAAGAATGTTGCTCCATAGGTGCTTTTCCTGTCATCAATGTTTCCTACCCAATCAACATCGGTCTAATATTTTGGCCTAAAATGTCTACTTCTGACATACCACAAACGATAGTATGTTGTGCCTTGCAAATATTTGAAAATTGTCTTTACAACAATGACATGGCTTTCATGAGGGTGAGCTCGAAATCTGGCCACCAAGCCTACAAATTGCATGATGTCTAATCTTGAGGTTGTGAGGTACAAAAATATTTCAATCGTTTTTTTGTAGACTGTCTGATTGACCAAAGTTATCTCATCTTCTTGAAATAACTTACAACTAGTAATTATGGGGGTATTAACTGGATTTCGTTCCTCCATCCCAAAGTTATTTAGTGTTTCTCTTAAATACTTGGATTGGGAAATGAATATGTTGTCTTTGGATTAATAAATTTGAACCCATAGAAAGAAGGATAGTTATCCTGTCATGGAAATCTCAAATTATTTCTACACACACTTTGCAAATAGATGTCCTAATTGCTCTAAATCGCTCGCAAAGATTATGTAATCTACATAAACCACCATAATCAATAAGTGATCATCTTCATACTTTATATACATATTGCTATATGAAGTGCCTCTTTTGAAGCCTTTTTGTTGAAGGCATTTATCCAACCTGGCATACCAAGCTCGAGGGGCCTGTTTGAGCTCATACAAAGCCTTTTTCAATTTGCAGACATAATCTTCATTTTCTGAGAGAATGAAATCTTCTAATTGCTAGATGTATACCTTTTATTCCAAATCTCCATTGAGAAAAATTGATTTTACATATGTCTAATATACCTTGATGTTCTTATGACTAGCAAAGGCTAGAAACATTAGGATGGCTTATAATATTGCTACATGTGCAAAGGTTTCTTCAAAATCTATCCCTTCTATTTGAGCATACCCTTTGCAGACTAGTTGGGCCTTGTTCCTTATCACTTGACCTTTCTCATTTATCTTCTTTCTTAAGACCAATTTGGTGCCTATAATTTTTTTCTCTTGGGTCTTGAAACAATTTTCCACGTGTTATTTTTCTCAATTTGATCCATTTTTTCATTCGTTGCCTTCACACAGGACTTGTCTTCACTTTCCTGACTGAGAAGTGCAACTTGGACTACTAAGGAATTCCCTTCTAGTTTGAACATCGATTCTTTGATCACAAATAATTTTACTTTTTGGATGTTGTTTCTACACAGATTTGGAAGGAGTTTTGGATCTTTTTGTTTTACTTACTTATTCATCTTCCTCCTCTACTTCTACTTCTTCCTGATCTGAGAGTCTAGTGGCTAAACTTTCTTCTTCGTATAAGTTTTCATTTTCTCTGAATGGCTCTGATTGTGGCAGTATTTCATCCACCACAATATTAATGCAGTATTCCACTCTTTTAGTCCTTTTGTTGAAGCACTTGTATCCTTTACTTCTAATAGAGCACCCAAGAAATATACCCTCATTAGCTTGAGAATCAATTTTTCCAAGATTCTTGTTATTTCTTTCGATATAACATGTGTTCCCAAAAACATTGACATGTTTTATTGATGTGAGTCTCCCTTTCCATAACTCATAGGGAGTCTTATCACCATTAGTCCTGAGATGTTTTATGTTAGTTAAATACATCGTTATTTGTGTTGCTTCTCCCCAAAAGGAGTGTGGGGCCTCTGCTTCATCCACCATGGCTCTGGCTATCTCTCAAATTGTCATATTATTTCTCTCTACTACTCCATTTTATTGTGGAGTTCTAGCCACTAAGTATTTCCTCCTTATGCCATGCTTTTCATAATACTCATCAAAGTTATTCTCATGAAGTAAATTATCCACCCCTATTTCATATTAAGCATTTGATCTTCAAGCATTTCTCATTTTCTACCTGAGCTTTAAATATCTTGAAATTTTTCAGAGATTTTGGTTTTTCTTTTAACAACAGTATCCAGGTGGCTTTGGTAAAATCATCGATGAAAATAATAAAGTACCATTCTCCTCTTGGGATTTTTGTCCTTGTTAGGCCACAGATATCAATGTGAATCAACTCCAGAGGTTTAAATTATGAGAACTCCTTTGTCTTGAAATCAGTGCTTGTTTCTTACCAAATTGACAAGACTTACTGATTGAGTCATCAAGCTTTGACAATCTTGGTAATCCTCTTTCTTCTTCTATCTTTCTTATTTTTATCAGTTTGTCAATATGTATATGACCAAGTCTCCTATGCCACAACCAGGTTTCAGTTTCCTTACTCAAGTAGAAACTTTCTTTAGAGTCATCAAACATGTATACATTATTGTGAGTCATGATTGCCTTTCCCACTAGCTTTCTATTTTCTTCCTTTCGGATCTCACAGTATTTGGATCAAAAAGTCACATTATAGCCATTATCACACATCTGACTCACACTAAGAAAATTTTGTTTGATACCTTCTACATACAACACATTTTGAGCCTTAATATTTTCATCAAGGCTAACTGTACCCTTACTTTTAGTTCTTTCTGGAGCATTATTTTCAAAGGCAACATTGTTCCCTCTGTCTTTTTCTTTCAAAGACAATAATTTACTCTTATCCCCAGTCATGTGCTTAGAAAAACCACTATCTACATACCATCTATTCTCTTGGTCATGTGCGGAAAAGGCCAATCCACACTCCATGGATTTCTCAGTCTTTTGTTTCCTACTTGTTGATGGTTTTGGACCCACCAACATTTAGGGGATCTCCGCAATATGAAGTCCCAAATAGACCTCACACCATTTGGTGTAGGAGTTCCATCCAGAATATATCCCAATTGTCGATGCAGTGGGTTTTAATGATATGCCTTGGCTACAATAACGCATATAGTGATGTATAATGAGTTTGGTGAGAACAAGTGTGTGACCCTGCAGAGAGTCAAGTGCGATGCATGAAGGTTCTACCACGTGGAAGGTAATATAAGAGAGCCCCTTAAAATCATGTAATAGTATGTAGATTGAAAGGAACACATGAGCATAATGACATCACAAGATAATATGTGAAATAGTTCACAAGTTAACCGTGATGAATTAATACAACAACATGTATTCAACATGATTCATACCAAATGAAAAATAAATAGTTCATAAGCATAAGCATAAGTTAAATAACATACATTGTAAACAAAACAAAAATAGTCCTACTATACTTACAACATATGCATGAAAATGTGTCAGCTTTGAGCTTTTATTAAGTGAAAGTTCCAATCATACATACACCATCGACGGACCACTAGGCCCAATAGTGGTATGTGAAGTCAAAATCACATGCTCCTACAAAGAAACATACTTCCTCTACTCTACAGATAAGTCAAGGCTCTCACAAAACCCTCAAGCTCTCGACTCTAAGCCTAAGCCTAGCCAAAAGCTTGTCTCCCAAAATTGTTTTACATGAGTTATGAGGTTCTATTTATAACAAGAGGGGGTGACTCTTCAACTCCCCTTCATGACTTTTAGACTTCCCTCATGAATCTTCAACTTATTTACATAATAACTCATTACATTACATCATGACTCTTCACATTCCAATATTGAGACTTAGAATTCCACTTACAAATAATATTACAATTTACACTCATACCCATATAAGACAAAATATGGTAGAGCTAACTAAATAGACTAACAAGACAAAACACAATCATGCTTGAGTTTGGGAGAAATCAAGCTCAGCAGCTTCCAATTGATGTTTCTCAGTCACGTATCGGTGCCAAGCTTGGTACTGTGTGATGAAATCCTAAAATTGTAAGATGGTTTCTAGCTGGAAGCGGAATCTAGTCTCCATGGAATACAAGTACAATGATTTGGAACCAGTTTCATGTTCCTTCTGAATCATGAGAAACATTTTCCGCACTTGGACATGGCCACCAATGTAGTTTTGCATGTTTTGTTTGTTCACATGCAAATCTTCCTTGGTGGCAATCTATCTCAACTACTCCAAGTATTCCTCTATCTCCCTCCTGACATGGTTCATGGGTTTGGCTTTAGTGAGTGATCCAACTGATGGGATCATGTTGGATTTCACCAAGAAATCAAGATTTTTGTATAATCGTGCCTATGAGGCCTGAATGTTACTAATGAACGACATGAGATGTTTATTGTTTTAGATCAACATCCACACTCTTTCTTTCTCCAACTTTTCCTGTGGCTTCATTTTCTTACCTAATTCAAGCATTGCCCCTTTGTATCGCATTGTCCATTCATGTATGGCAGTGATTGTATCTTTCACATTTCTGAGAGTTTTGACAAAGTCTTTACACTGCTTCTACAAGCCCTGCATGTGGAAAACTGCCTTATGCATGGTAAAAATATCCTCATAGAGATTCTTCATGGTACCTCCAAATGTCGATACTTCACTAAGTATCTCTACCCTCATTTCCTCCATATGGACCACTGCAAAAGTGTTTGGATATTCCGACACATAGGAAATAGTTAAGTATAACTTGGTCTAGTGTAGAGTTAAGTAAAGTGTGTTTCTTTACTATGTACTTTTGTAACTTACAATTCAACAGTCACGATATGTAGTGATCTGACAGATCATTCTCTCCTTGGTATTACCAACACTTGATCCGTGGCTTAACACCCGATTGGTCCATGATCTCTATTTAAAGAGCATGGAGGGTCATTTGTAGGGTAACCGTTCATGAGAGAAGTTTATGTAAATTTTTAATCTTTTATTAATAAATTGCATGAAGTGGCCACGTTGGCTCAGGTTGTCGACTGTTTCCCTCTTTGAGGGTTTTAACCATGTCAACAACATTGGTGTAATGATCTATGATCTATTTGTGGGCGGTGTCCTTTCGTGTTCTGTCTAAGGAACTTACCCTGTAAATTCCTACATGGTATCAGAGCTATTTGAGGGCCACATCCATTGGTGATCCAAATCTGAATCCGGTAGAACTGCATCTAACTGTTGTTTCCTAGATATATTATTTCTGGCTGCTTTCTGTTATAGACATTTTTGTGCCTTACAGCATTCAGCATGAAATGTCCATAATCTAAGGGATCCAAAGTCCCTAAACATGTTGTTCCTACCCCTAGAGGAACAAGGCTAACAAACCACAGCAATTCACAAAAGTTATCCACCTGAAACTGCTCAAAAACAAGTCAATTCAGGATCATGTCAACTGCTCCACTGACCATCTGCGCTGAATGTCAATGGATCCACTGGCTACCTGCGCTGAATGTCAACTCCAACACTGGCTACCTGCGCTGAGCGAGATTGGACAAGTGGCAGACTCATTCCTCAAGGTGTCAGAACCCAGGAAACTTCCAAAATGACACTTGCCTCAGGGAATTCGACTGGTGATGAGTAAGAGGTTCCAAATCTCCAAGTGGAAGCAAGAACCTCCAAGGGGACTCAAGAACTGATAGAGGGAGAGGACACTAGTCAGATCTCAAGCTGACTCATCCTCTCTCCAAACATCTATATATGGATCTCTCCTCCATGAGATCTAGGGGCTGGAATTTTATTATTGCAAAGAATTGCTGTTGGTTTGAGACTGGAATCATTGGGTGCTTAATGCTTTGAAGGGGCTGAAGATAGGAATTCCATTTGCTGGGAAGGAGATGCTGGATTGGAGCCCTCTGGGTTGTATCTCTTCCTGAACCTTGTTATTCATCAATAAAGCTATCTTGGTTTCTCCTATATGCTGATGTATTTTGATGTATAAATGTATTAGTGTATTTGGTTTATTTCTAATCCTAAACTAGTTATGAATGTGAACATTTGTCTTTGTGTAGTGTTCTTCTCTTGTCTCAAATAGTTGTTCTCTTGTCGCAAGTAGCTGTTCTCTTGTGATCTTGCAGGAAGTTGTAGCTGGATAAGCAAGAAGGCAAGTAGCTGTGAACACCCAAAGAGAAGGGAGATTGGATCGAGGGACAAACGGAAGACACCGGTAAGTCTATTGATCTCTCTTCTTTCACATTTCATAAAGGAAGAAATCAGTGTAGCTGTACTCGTTTGTTGCTAAGGCATTGTCACACCTTAGGTGGATAGGATCGTCCTGCATAGGCATTTTTCCCCGCAACAAATTGGCGACTCCGCTGGGGAGGATTTGTTTAGTCACTTTGTTTGTGTTTCTATCATTTGTTTGCATCATAGACTTGACAGCAACAGTCGAACTGCATCTTTCCCGGATGCAAAGTAGAAAGTTGCTGCTTTGATCCAGTTGCTGGACTTGTCTATGATCTGAACAATGGATTCACAAATGATTTGATGATCCTTGTGATAGATCTTAGTAGCTTTCAAAGCATCCCTTTGATTATACCTTGCTTGTGTTTCTGATTTGGCCTGAAACCGTTGATTTTTGAGCAATTTGTGACCCAGAACCCAGGAGAAACGAGAGTTTCTCCTTCAGCGCAACTGCTGTGAAGGCAGTCTGCATTTCAACGCAGGTCCCGTGAAGGCTACCTGCGCTGAATGTCAAATCCTCAGTGTTGAGGTTGCGCTGAACCAGTTTGGCCTTGTGCAGCTGGGGTTCTCTGTTCTCTGTTGCCATGTTTTGATCTCTGTTTTTTGCAGCCTTTAACCAGCATAGGTACCAGTCAGATAACTTCTTTTCTTTGCTTAGATTCCGCCTCCTTTTGTACAAAAAGACTGTGAGTGTTTTTATGTGTTTGTGGCATCATTTACAGTTTTCCTTTGCATGAGTAAAATAGTCATCCTGTAGCCTTTGATTCAGATCTGATTGATTGTGATCTTAGAAGAGAGTTCATTGGTTGTTTGCAGATTGATTATACATTTACTTTTGCTTATTGGTTTGAATTTGTCTCTTTTAAGTGTCAAAACAAGTCTTTATTTCGAAAATTGTTAAGTAGTGTAATCTCTTCTATCTTCTCTGATTTCGAAAAAGTGAAATTGTTTGTATTGATCATTTAAAAGCAAATTCAAAATTGTACAAAAAGCTTTCTTTGTAGGCATCAATACTAAGAAAGCGGAAAACAAACACCTGCATTGTGCATTTTGCATTTGATAGTTTGCATGTTGGATTTAGGAAAAGTGCATTAGAGTGTGTTGATTGCTCTTTGAGAAAAGATGGTGTCTTTCTTTTCCCTCAGTAGCTAGGATTTTCAAAGTTGAAAAGATATAAAGCTTGCTTATCATCTTTAGACTGCATTTAGGAATTTGTATCATACATCTCGTGGTGAACCTTGAAAGGCAAACTTTAAAAAGATCAACCTAAAATAAACTGAATGAACTTAACAACGCTTTGCAACATAACGCACAACATAGAGGTCTAGGCTAGAGACGTGTTCCGGCGTCGTTAAGCCTAGTGACTGTCGATCTCGTGGAAGGTGGGTGATTCCTCCTGAGGGACGATAGCGCTAGTACGGATTGTGCTCCCACGTACCGTCGCGTATATATTGGGAGACCCCTATAGGCATATATCCTTTATCCTTAGGAAGCCGTGTCGGCTGCCCTACTGATCGCAATGCAGTGAACACAGCATTCACGAAGATCGACCACCCGTACCTTAAAAAGTATTTTGCGGTTTTGCGAAAAGTTTGGCACACCCTCTGCCTAGAACTCCAAAGCAGTTCCTTTTGGCCTTTTTCAGACTCTATAACGGAAAAAGTCCATCCGAGCATTTGTCACTTCGGGCTCGTTAAAACATCGAAGGAGACTAGAGTCATCTTTAGCTTTTTCTCGACTCTTTAAAACTGAAAAAGCAAGTTGTGTCTAAAGCGTCGTTAAAATTTATTTTAAACGGAACAATCACCCTTTAATTCCTGCGTTGATCTTTAGGTTGAAAGATGGAGCACACCAACCAAGGAATTCCCCTTGGTGGAAATCCTAGTCCCTTCTCCTCTTGGGGAGATGTTGGTGCGCCCCACATGGCCACATTGTCGCTTCCAGGACTGACAATTGGCCTGCCAGTCTGGCTCTTTTCAACCAATGTCGTTCAGAACGTCACCATTCCTGAACAGTCGAGTCAACAGTCAGACCAGACCAGAGTCGCCCACCAGCCTTCTACTTCATCTTCCTCTCCTCCTTCCTCTTCGCTTGACGGAACTGGTAAAACCAAAAACCAGGCTCCTAAGGAGAAGAAGGAGAAGAAGAAGAAAGAAAAGAAGAAGAAGGAGCCAAAGACGACTGGGGGCAAACGAGAGTCGTCTGACAAAATCCCACACACAGCACTGACCAGGCCTAAATCGCCATGCGTCATATGCAAGGGAGACCACTTCCATAGAGATTGTCCCTGTATCCCTCGAATACTAAGGGACTGGTCTCCCCGTTTGCACAATTCGGTAGCATCAACCTCTGATAGCCATGTTGATTGATCACCGTCAACTAGTGGGAGTGAAGCCCCAGGACAGAGAGGGAAAGCTAAATTTCCCTGCAGACTGTGTGAAGGCGATCATGCCATCCACCGTTGTCCCTTCTTAGACGAGGCAAAAAGAGTTCTGGAAGATCGCCCGATTTTACGAGCGCAACTTCCTCCTGGATATCAAAGACTCCTGCCAAGTCCTTCGCTAGTTGAGAACCCGGCTGACCCGCCCAGGTGGTCAGCCGAAGCACCTATCATTGAAGATGAACAGTCTGGATCCATGCCTGACGAAAGTCAAAAGGTTGATACGGCAGTTAACCCGGTTTTGCCTTCAGAGGCTCTATCTTCGAATGATACCATCACAGAGGAGAATAAAGACGACACCGTCCAAGTTCTCTTCATCAACACTGACTCTGATGAACAAGGGGGCAATGCCCCCATTCCTTTATCGCAGGAAGGAAGTTCGTCAGAGCGATATCCGGCCGCTTATTCGGTCCCACCACCAAGCAACCTGGTTGTGTCCTTTGACTGGAACCAACTAGGCAGACCCCGGTTGCCAGCAAGCATACCATTCAGAATTATCGTTCAAATATACAGAATGGTAATGGCTGGCACTATCGTTGATGAGGGGGCATCTGTGAGTATCCTTTCCTCTATTGCTTGGAAAGCGCTTGGTTCGCCAGCGCTTTTACCTGAAATGAGAAATCTTTCAGGTTTTGATAAAGGAACCAGTCGACCTTTAGGGATCCTCCCCAATGTGCCCATAACATTGAAAGGGAAGACCGTTCAAATGAACGTGATGGTCGTTCAAGGACCCTTGGATTATAACCTACTCCTTGGACGAGACTATATATATTGCATGGGAGCTATAGTCTCCTCACTCTTTAGAGTAATGTGTTTTCCGCATGGAGGAAGAGTGGTCAAGCTCGTGGACCAACTTTCATTTCCCGGATCACACATCGCAAATAGTCGTGCACCATCCCTAAATGGTCTATTCACGCAAGAAGTGTCTCAACCCACGGTCCGTCCTCCTGATGAGCGCGAGTAATCCGGGAGAATATGACTGGAACATAGGGGGCATGCGTCCTGGTCTGCTTCGGCAGGGAAACTTTGGGTATAGAGTAGGTTTCCGCGGGAGAATATGACTAGTCTGTACCCCGTCCGTCTAGGAAGAGGGTTATTCTAGAATAAGATTCTTTTTTCAAAGTTATGTGAGTGAAATAAACTATTTTTCACCCACCTTTGTCTATTTCGGTAGACATTGCCGAGGAAGTGTTTTGTTTAAACTACTAACAAGACAATCTTTGGGTAACCTGAAAGAGGTAAGCCTCTCTCGTTAAAACAAATGTTTTGGCGGAAGAGAAGTAGAGGTAACCTTGAAACTCTGCTTTATACCTGGGGGCATGCAAACCTTTTGGAGTGCAAGCAAGGGGCAACTATTTATTTTTTAAATTTTTAGGACCTCTAACCCTTTAAACTCGTAGGATTAGTCGTTTCCAAACTTGCATAAAGAAAGGATCCGGAGCAAAGCTTAGTGAGATGAAGCTCCATAAAAAATAGAATCTTGATGAGACACTCTTATCATATGACTGGGTATTCGAGCAGTTTTAGCATAAAGTTCATGCTCGTTAAAAAATAAACATAAGCAATGAGCAAGAGTTTCCTCCAGTGTTTAAGCTCATTTTAAAATAAAAAAAAGAACCTACCCGGTAAATAACCACCGTGAATGTAATATCATCAGCCATTAAAGCCTTGGTCGTGTTTGCACCTGTCACCTCCACTTTTCATTTGGCCGATCGTTCCCCTCCATATGATTGTTTACCCATTTTGAGGAACAGCTGCGAAGAGTGATTTCACCTAGCCATCCTTGTGACACTGCCGTGATTGGAAAATTCCAACCTGTACCTGGAATCAGCTGTTATCCCTGTTTATCACTCGTTCCTCAAAAGACGAGTCTTCTTTAAGCTCTTTTCAACTGACTCGTAAAATATGAAAAGATTGTCGAGTTTTGGCCTTCCAGCTCGTTAAAGGACAGGAAGAGCTATCCCTCCTCTAGATTTTAATCTTTTTGGACCTGAGGGATTATTGCACAAAAAGATCGAGCGCTTGTTTTATTCGGCTCGTTAAAACTATCGAAAACTCATCCCTTCTGTATTGTTTTATACTTTTTCGGACTTAAGGGATTAGATGACGAAAAAGGAATTTTGGAGTTAACTTTATGTACCTTTTCAGACTCTCTAAAAATGAAAAGGACCGAGTTATCCTTGTCGTTAGACTCGTTAAAATCATTAAATAGCGACAAACTTGTCTTTAGACGAGAACGAGTTTCACTATCGCTAGGCTCGTTAAAACATAGCGATGGGCTTGCCCGAAGGGCAGGTTATAGAACAAGCATATGTTATCCTCCTCAAGCTTGACAAAAATAAAGAGGTACCGGTCAGCAATGACTGGGGAAAAATTGGGAGAAACTAAAGAGAACTTTGACGATAGCAAGTCGCTCTTGAACATGACACTTTTCCTCCATACCACAATCGGGTTGGGTTGTTTCATTCACCGGTCACATCACCATGGTCTTGCCATACCATCCATATTTGGGGTAATGCTACCGATCCATCGCATCAGTGTCGCCATATGTTCAAGAGAAGTCGTTCAGAAAGAGTCAACCGTGTCCCATCCACTGCCATACATTATCCTTCATCCATTCATGACCGCCACCCTGAATCATATGTCACAAATCGTTTTCACCTCCATTAAAATCATTAGCTCCGTTCCGTGTCATTGATGTGGGATTCATTAAGGCCCTCCTGTGACAGATCGCTTCTTGTCGACATCAGCTCATTATCCAAGAAGTTGATCTAGGAACAACCCCTTCATGCCACAATGGCAAGTTTCTCACTTCTGGCGACAGGTATACATCAATGACCTTCGACCGAAAGATTTTGCGTGGTGTTCGACGCCAAGTCCTTTATTCACACCACGTGAATTGTACTACAGTACCTTGAGGGTCATTATCATTATCGGTGATTCCTCTCGCGCTTGTTAACGGTTTACATCATTGACCGGTAATCAAGCGATGTCTTTCCATGTTCGACTTCAGAACAATTCTCACATGGATCGACTTGTACTTAGAGTGAAGATCGAACGAGTTTGAAGACCCCGGATCTAGTTTCATCCATCCGGGCTGCGATATATATTCAGGAAAGATAAAGACATTGACATGTACATCATTGCAGCAGATAATCATCCTACTCAAAGGATGATAGCTTCATCAAAATTATCAGTCTACCATCAGACGATTGTCTGTTCCATGTACAGAAAAATGAATTTATAAAGCTGAGCATGGGAATGCCCGCCTCAGCTAGATCATGAAAGAAGTATGAAAAATAATGTATTGTATTGTATTGTATTACAGGTCTCCTCCCAGCATTGGATGAACTTCGGATCCCCCTGATAAAGCATTTCGCCCGATAAACAGCCTCATACTTTAGGGGGCAACTGTTATAGACATTTTTGTGCCTTACAGCATTGAGCATGAAATGTCCATAATCTAAGGGATCCAAAGTCCCTAAACATGTTGTTCCTACCCCTAGAGGAACAAGGCTAACAAACCACAACAATTCACAAAAGTTCTCCACCTGAAACTGCTCAAAAACAAGTCAATTCAGGATCATGTCAACTGCTCCACTGACCATCTGCGCTGAATGTCAATGGCTCCACTGGCTACCTGCGCTGAATGTCAACTCCAACACTGGCTACCTGCGCTGAGCGAGATTGGACAAGTGGCAGACTCATTCCTCAAGGTGTCAGAACCCAGGAAGCTTCCAAAATGACACTTGCCTCAGGGAATTCGACTGGTGATGAGTAAGAGGTTCCAAATCTCCAAGTGGAAGCAAGAACCTCCAAGTGGACTCAAGAACTGATAGAGGGAGAGGACACTAGTCAGATCTCAAGCTGACTCATCCTCTCTCCAAACATCTATATATGGATCTCTCCTCCATGAGATCTAGGGGCTGGAATTTTATTATTGCAAAGAATTGCTGTTGGTTTGAGACTGGAATCATTGGGTGCTTAATGCTTTGAAGGGGCTGAAGATAGGAATTCCATTTGCTGGAAAGGAGATGCTGGATTGGAGCCCTCTGGGTTGTATCTCTTCCTGAACCTTGTTATTCATCAATAAAGCTATCTTGGTTTCTCCTATATGCTGATGTATTTTGATGTATAAATGTATTAGTGTATTTGGTTTATTTCTAATCCTAAACTAGTTATGAATGTGAACATTTGTCTTTGTGTAGTGTTCTTCTCTTGTCTCAAATAGCTGTTCTCTTGTCGCAAGTAGCTGTTCTCTTGTGATCTTGCAGGAAGTTGTAGCTGGATAAGCAAGAAGGCAAGTAGCTGTGAACACCCAAAGAGAAGGGAGATTGGATCGAGGGACAAAAGGAAGAGACCGGTAAGTCTATTGATCTCTCTTCTTTCACATTTCATAAAGGAAGAAATCAGTGTAGCTGTACTCGTTTGTTGCTAAGGCACTGTCACACCTTAGGTGGATAGGATCGTCCTGCATAGGCATTTTTCCCCACAACACTTTCGGGTCGAGATGACTGCTCTATTGTGTTAGGAGCATTTTTTCCAATGAGGAACTCCTTTCGTTTCAAGTGAAAAGGTTTTCAGTAGCCCTAGCTACGTCATTTTTAAGATCTGGAGGTATACAATGTTTATTTGCAGTTTTTAACTACTAGCATTGTTGATGATTCTACAAGGTTGTATAAGTTTAACAACTTTGGGTCATCAAATCTTCCCTCGGTATTTGTTTCTCATAATGATGAAGTGAGAAAACTTTGGCATGAGTGATTTGGTCACTTGAACTATCGCTCTCTTCAGAATCTATTTAAGGAAAGTATGGTGATAGGTCTTCCAATTGTATCTTGCAGAGATGGTGTTTTTTCCAGATGTGTACTCGGAAAACATCATCGGGATAGTTTTGAAAAATGTGCCTCTTGGCACGCCTCAACCCCTTTACAGCTTGTGCATAGTGATTTATGTGGTCCACTTCTAGTTGTTTCATTCTCTGGCTACATGTATTTCTTAACTTTCATTGATGATTTCTGCAGATGCACTTGGGTATACTTCTTAAAACTCAAGAGTGAAGTATTTAACATGTTCTTGACCTTTAAGGCCTTTGTTGAAAAACAATATGGACATCAAATTCTTAAGCTAAGATCTAATAATGGTGGAGAATATGTTAACAACAAATTCATCAACTTTTGCACTAAGAGTGGAATTCAAATGCAACATACTATTCCATATACTCCATAACAAAATGGTGTAGCTGAAAGGAAGAATCGCACCTTAAAGGAAATGGCTAATTGTATGCTTCAATCTAAAGGACTTAGTCTTAATTTTTGGGCAGAAACAATTAACTGTGTAAATTACATAGTAAATCACACTCCTACTAAGTTTTTAAATAATATCACTCCAGAAGAGGCATGGAGCTCAATTAAACTAGATGTAAGTCACTTTCATGTTTTTGGAAGTGAAGCATGGGCCCATATTCCATATGAGAAACATAAAGCTTTAGAACCTAAGAGTGAAAAATGTATTTTTGTTGGATATTCTGAAGATGTCAAAGGATATAGACTTATTCCACTTAAGTCCAAAATGTTATCATTAGAAGAGATTTAAAGTTTGATGAAAATATAATGGCCTACAAGCCTAGTTCGGCGGATGTGCCACCTCTCTCTATCTCTTCTACTTTTGAAACTATTTCTTCTTCAGATGATGAAAGAGAGGATGACAATCCTCCCCCACCTTCCAGGATCCTTCTTCAACTCCTCAGCTTCCAAAATGGGTCTGTGCTACTTGGGATGTAGCAAGCGCTCTTGCTAGTGATCCTACAGATCAGCGACGTACATGTTCTCAGTTCGATAGATCCTCTTCTTTACTGGCTCAAGCTTCAGCGAATTATGATCCTAACAACTTTACAGAAGCTTCAAGCCATCCAGATTGGGACGTAGCTATGAATGAATAATATCATTCATTATTGGCAAATGATACATGGGATCTTGTTCCTCTACCAAAGGGACGAAAACTTTTTAGATGCAAATGGGTTTACAGAACCAAGTATGGACCAGATCGAAAAGTTGATAAACATAAAGCTCATCTTGTTGCTAAGGGTTTTTCACAAGTTGAAAGCATTGAATATACTAAAACCTTCTCCCCTGTTTCCAAAATTAACTCTATCTGCCTTGTTCTTTCCCTTGCTGCCTCTTTCAAATGGGAAGTCCATCAGATGGATGTTAAATCTGCCTTCTTGCATGAAGAAATATATATGGAACAACCTACTGGCTTTATTCAAACAAACTCCAGCCTTGTATGTCAGCTTAATAAATCCCTTTATGGTCTCAAGCAAGCTCCTCGGGCTTGGTTTGCCAAAATGGATAGCTTTCTTTTAGAAATTGGCTTTTCTAGGTGTCATTCTGACAATACTGTCTACACCAAGAAATTGGGCAAGTCTCTTATCATTCTTTTTCTTTATGTTGATGATCTTATCCTTACTGGTAGTGATCCCAACCTTATAAACCATGTGAAGTCCAGCCTTAAAAAGAAGTTTGAAATGATAGACTTAGGACAATTGCATTATTTTCTTGGTCTTCAAGTCTTGCAATCCAAGGAAGGTATTTCCCTTTCCCAGTCCAAGTATGCCTGTGATCTTCTACGCCATTTTCACATGGAAGACTGTAAGACATCCCCTTCTTCCTTTCAGTTTGGAGCCAAACTTTCAGTCACTTGTACTTCCCCTGAAGTTAAATGCTACCTTATACCGTCAACTTGTAGGAAAACTTTTGTATCTGACCCATACTCGTCCTGACCTTTCCTTTGTCGTTGGCCTTATTTCTCGATTTATGAAAAACCAACATGAAAGTCATTGGAAAGCAACTAAAAGAATACTTCGTTATATTCGATGTACAGTTTAGTTTGGGATTCATTACTGCAAAAGCATCTCCTATATTGGTTGGTTTCACTGATTCTGATTAAGCTGGTGACCTGATGATCAGAAGTTTACTGCAGGTTATGTGTTCACTCTTGGTTCAAGACCTATTACATGGGCTTGCAAGAAACAAAGTGCCATTTCTCTTTCTTCAGTAGAAGCAAAGTATCGTGGTGCCGTAGAAGCTAGTAAGGAAGCCCTGTGACTTTGTCAAATCCTGTCAGATTTTGGCTTTCAGCAGCAGCATCCGACTACACTTTGGTGTGATAATCAAAGTTCCATTCAACTATGCAAAGATCCAGTTCAACATCAGCGCAGTGAACATATTGAAATGCACATGCACTTCATTAGAAAGATCATTCATGACCATGTTCTTGAAGTGCAATATTGTTCAACAGATGATCAAGTTGCAGACATCTTTACAAAGGCTCTCACAGAGGCGAAGTTTACTAAACTTCGATTTATGGTTGGAGTTCAGGAAGTTGTCACTAAGGGGGGATAGGCTCTAATGCCTCCTTCCTTCTCCTATTGTGTCATATTTGTACACCCTTCAATCCTATCCCAAGTTTTTCTTAAGGGGGGATGTTAGTATATTCCGACACATAGGAAATAGTTAAGTATAACTTGGTCTAGTGTAGAGTTAGGTAAAGTGTGTTTCTTTACTATGTACTTTTGTAACTTACAATCTGACAGTCATGATATGTAGTGATCTGATGGTTCATTCTCTCCTTGGTATTACCGACACTTGATCTATGGCTTAACACCCAATTGGTCCATGATCTCTATTTAAAGAGCATGGAGGGTCATTTGTAGGGTAACCGTTCATGAGAGAAGCTTATGTAAATAATAAATTGCCTGAAGTGGCCACGTTGGCTCATGCCGTGGAATTTTTCCCTCTTTGAGGATTTTAACCACATCAACAATACTGGTGTTTTGATCCATGATCTGTTTGTGAGCGGTGTCCTTTAGTGTTCTGTCTGAGGAACTTACCTTGTAAATTCCTACAAAAAGTTGTGTTCTAAGTTGTTGTGTGGATTTGTTCAACCTCCTTCTGGGAAGCCTACAATTTATCTGCTAATTCTTTATTCTTGGCCATCAAATACTGAGTGTTTGACTGTTCTACACCTATGAAGGCCAAGTTGGCTTAGGAAATGGCTTCAGTATTTCTCTTGGTGTCGGCCACAATCGCCCTTTCTCTAATAAATGCAGGAGATGTATTATCATCTTGAAAATGCTTCTTATGTGCTTATACAATCTTCTTCTAGAGTTCATCATATGACAGATTACACGTGCCCATAACCAGATCATCTTCAAGATGGAAAACTTCCCCTTCCTCTCCTATAGCTAACTCTACTGTTGGAGGTGGTGGAGACTGAATAGTGACATGTTGTGTGCTAGGCATTAGGTTGACATTTTTATTCTATTCTCTGGTTCCACCTTTGTGTCATCAATCTCTATCAACTCTTCAATATGATAAGCAAGCTCCTGATCCTGCACCTATCCGTTCTCCTCCTTTACTGGTTTTCGGTTATGTTCTTTCTCTTTAACTTGTTTCTGCATTGTTGCTTCTACTATTGTGCTTTTCATTTCTTCTTCTTCTAGTTTATGCTTTTGTTCTTGTTCTTTCTTTTGATTTTCTTCCTCCAATCTCCTTTAATCTTCCCTCTTCCCCCGTTATTCTCTTGGCATCCTTTGTTTCCTCTTTTCATCTATTGTTAAATCTTCTTTCATAATAGTTGGATCTTCTTTCATCTTGTAGCTTCGTTCTCCCCCTGGACTATAAGAAAACTTTCTCTTTCCCTTATCATGTGCGGAGTTTCTCCCTTTTTTCAGCACTGCTTCTGGAGTAGATTCCTTTTGTGAAGTCCCCTGTGAAGTTTCTGTAAAACTAATCAACTCACGAGTCTTTGAGGAATTATATAAATTATTCCAGGGATCCTCCTCCTGCCAGTGAAATGTCTCGCTGAGCCACTAGAAGTGAATTCTCGAACAGTGGTATTTGCAAATACCACAAGGATCATATGGATTAAAGTACCAAGTATAAAATGAAAACTTATTTATCGGCTTTCCTTCGTTATCTATGACTTTCAGGTTATTTATCTCATACAATCCAATTTTCATAGGAGAGTTGGCCAAGGTGCTTTCTTCTTCCGTTGAAAAGTTGCTAAAAACCCTGTGGTGAGATGATATGACACTTCTTGCATGACAAGATTGTTATTGGAAAAAAATGCAGTGACTTCTGATCGACAAACACTCTAAGGAAGGTGTCATCCGATGAGGCAAACAAATATGTGATCTATGATACTTCTTCCATTTCCCCACGTGACGTGAAAGGTGGTTCTTACTCAAATATCATCATGTAAAGTGGAATGAGGAAGTGGCTAGTTAGCTTCTCCATTACTCCTCGATGGATGCAATCTGAGAGCAGTTTGCAGGGGATGTGCATGGAAATATCTCGCAGTGTCCATGCCTAATTCATTCCAGGGAATGCATTATGTGCACAAATTATATCTAGTAAATATGGAGACATATAAAATCTCACTTGCCCGCCCTTGGGAGGATTCATGGCGTTACCTACATGCATATTTAGTTGTCAAGCCAACAAGTATGACCAATTGAATGACTTCCCCTCGTTCACAACCTGGTTCAATAAGATTTCCCACCCTTCCAAAAAGGTATCCGTACTCTGATGATCGTAGATTATCCAAGATAAGATGATCAACATTTGATAGACCCTCCTGAGAGACCTTGTCTTATATATTTTGGTGGGTGTCTATCGAAACTTTGATGGCTCTTTCACCCAACTCTTAACAACATCTTTGGTGCCCACATAGTTGTTTGTGACATAGAAGTATGAATCCATGAGTGTTTTTGGCTAGGGAAAGTGGTACATACAATGGTAATCCACTACCAAAAAAGTAGTAATATTTCATCCACTGGCACTATGCAAATTCATGGTCTTCATATCAATATGTGAGACAATCCATTTGATAACATTTGCACATGGGAAGGTTGGATATCTGCATGCAACCTTGTGCAGCACTGATTTCTATACATTAATGTATACTTGTCGGTCCTCTAAATTTGCTTCAAATCTTTTTGCTGAAAAAGCTTCGTTCACATTCTACCGTGTAAGATATGATTCATTTTCCACATACAGTTGAGTGTCTGAGTATACTGGCAAGTTTACTAGCATGCTCTCAAATGCTTCCTTGGTACTACTTTCTATGGTATCTTTTGAGGCAACTTTCTTGGGTGTCATGGTAACAGTGGTTGTTGGAGCGAAGTTCTCAACAACTGTGGTACCTGTGGGAAATAAAAGGCACTCATGGAAAGAATAAATTATCTTTTGCAAATCCACATTCAAAGAAAGATCAAGCAGCAAACCAATGCATTGATGAGAGAGATTATGAAATTTTCATGAGAAAGGAAGGGAGACTCGCTAAGGGAACTGTGCATTGTGTAGTCTCAGTGACTAGTGATGCAACTTGAGGCTTGAGACTGCACAATGCGAAGTTCAGCATGGGCAGTGACAGGGGGAGACTGCACATTGCATAGTCTTAGTGACGAAGGGGGCAGGACTGAGCCATAGAAATGGGTAATGCACAGTTGGGCCAGCCTATACTATGAATTGTGTAGTCTCATAGGCCAAGCCTCAACTTGATCTTCAGACTTGCACAATGCCTAGCTGGGCAAGGCAATGCATGACCACTAGAAGTGCATATCTACTCGGTGAAGGTGTAGGAAACAAGCATATCTAAGAGATAATGCAAGTTAAAGTATGGATCTGACTAAGTATGGATATATAAATATGAATCAAGTGCAAAACTCAAAAAACGGAAGGAAAAAAAAATATGCAAGGAGAGTCGTTGAAATGACGTTCCCTAATGTACAAAAATAAGAAAACCGATGTGACACTTATGAACGGTGAAATCCAAAATAAAAAAAACACTTCTACAAGTTAAAATAAGTTAAAATTCCAGCAACCATGAATACAAACATTAAAAACAACACTCATAGAAGCAAAACAACAAAAAACAACAGAAAAAGCGGCAAAAGATGACAAAAGAAAAACTCACCCGAAAAAGTGACACAAACTCTATTGAAGGCTCCTTGATCTCCTTTGGAATGCTAGAGCTCCAAGATCAAATGTAAAAATGAGATCTAGAGGCATCTATTGAATATATTTTGGTGGATTGGGGTTTATGATGCGCATTCCTAAAATCAAGGAAAATGTGACACTTCATGGAAATTTCTAAAAATAGGGAATTTGCCACCTTCGGGAAACTAATGATGAGTCCCTATTTTCTAGGGATTTATTTTTTTATTTTTCCTTTTTTTCTTTTCTTGGAAACTTTCCATACACACTACCAAGGAAGATTGTATAATTCTAGAGAACTGGGCAACTTCTTGGCTCGGTGCATTTCACAGTTTCTTAGCACAAGGGATGGATTGTGCATTTTTTGAGCTTAGTGTTGGGATGTCATCCATGATTGTGCAATTTTCAAGCTCAAGGCTGATATGCCAGTCTGGATTGTGCAATTTATGTCATCAAGGCTAGCTTGCCTTCCATGATTATGCAGTTTCTAGAGGCAAGACTAGAACTGCTGCAAGGTCAAGTTAGAAGGCTCGCTTGTGACACAAAAATATCATATAAGTATGAAAACAAGCAAACACAAGCACAACATAAAAGGATACGTCTCAATCAAATCATGAATACTTGATGACAGTCAATGATAAGCTAGTGTAGATAGAAGGGAAGGCTCAAAAATCAAAGCATAGGTAAACTTTTGGAGGGTGGTTGTAGCAACTACAACACAAATCTTCTTATCTTTTGAGAAATTTGGCTCCCAATCATATTTTAATTTAGAAGGGAACTCAAACTTCCTTCTACACTCACTTGCCTTGTGCCCAAATTTATTGCATTTGAAGCGTTCAACTTCATCCATCAAGGGAGAGAAAGGATTTCGATTCCTAGGAAGTGAGTTCAAAGCTCTAGAGTTATGATCAGTTTTGTATATTAAATTTACATCTCTTTAAACATTAAATCTTCTACAATTAATAGCTTTATGTCCAAAGATACGACATTTATAGCAATTACCATCAAACAAATTTGGGTACCTGAATGTGCATAATTAACAAGTTTGGGTTGGTCGTAGGTACCTTCTTGTTTTGTTGATTAGTTCATTTTGCTATGGTGTGCATATTTTGATATGTTATATTTATTGTTCCAATTTTGAGTGCCTCTCTAGCTTGATTTTAATTTATATTCATTGATTCTTCCTTGAAGCACCTTTCCATAACTCTGGGGGTCTTCAAATCCTATAAACTCGAAGCCTGTATTTCCCGTAGAAAAATTTTGTGATTCAGAGTATCCTAGGCCTGTCTTATTCTATAGATGCCTTTGAATACTTAGAATGTGGTATGACTTCTTTGTCCCTTCTACAAAAAAAAAAATCCAAATCCTTCTCACTCTCTAATCTCTCAAGATTTATTCTCAAGGAGACAATTTTTTCTTGTAAACTCTAACAGTTCTCCTCCCATTCAAGAATTAAATCATTCAAAACTTCTTTCTTCCATTTTTCTTCCCTAACATGACTTTTAGGGATAGAATCTCTTCTTTACATGGTTTAGAGATCATCTCCTCATTTTTTGTGATCAACTCCTGCTGTAAGGGTATATTTTCTTCTTCTATCTTTTCACATGTTTTTTGTTTTTCTTCTAATCTAAGGACTAAATTGTATTTACTTTTTATGGATTCTTCAATTTTTTCCCTTTGATAAAAAAAATCCTCACTTTCTAAGTTATACATACCTTCTTTAGCACGTAACAATTGGTCTTTTAGTTTCTTGTTCCTTTTTATGGCCTTATTTAGCTCATTAAGAGCATTGATGAGCTCCCCTTCAAGATCCACTACTCTATCTTTTTCTTCCTGGTACTTTGAGACATTTTTTTTTTCTTAAAGTCACTTGCAAGTTCCATAAGAAAACATGTATTAGAATCACCTTCTAAAGAATCCTTGTTATCATATTCTGAAATGGTTGAGCTTTATCTTTGGGCTTTTGGTGTTTTTCCTTTCCTGACTTTTCTTTATAAGGAAATTTAGAAGTGAAATGTCCAACTCTTCTACACTCAAATACTTGAAGTGAAGCTTTCCTTTATAATTTCTTGAACCGCATTTTAGTTTCCTAGAAAAGTGATCCAACTCCTGATCAGATTCACAGGTGGAACAATCTTCATGATCTTTGTGCTCCTTAGCCTTCTTAGACACCTTGAAAGTTGCCTCATTTGGTTCAACCTTCTCTTTGCCTACTCTCATCTCATATGTTGTGAGAGTACCAAGTATCTGGTCCATTGTGATATTTTTCAAGTCTTTCATTTCCTCGATGGTTGAGATCTTGGCATTGAATCTCATAGGCATAGATCTCAAAACCTTTTGAAAATTTACTTCTTCTTTTATAGGTTCACCAATTCCTCTAATCATATTGGTTACTTCATCAACTCTGAGGAAATACTCTGCTATACTCTCTTATTCACTCATTCTCAAGCTCTCAAACCTCATTCTAAAGGTTTGAAGTTTGGCTTGCTTAACTTTCTCATCTCCTTCATGGCTCTGATTAAGCTTGTCCCACACTTCCTTGGCTGAATTACAGAGCATAACCTTTACAAGTTCAGACTAACTAAGACTAAAGAGAATGGAATTCTTGGCCTTTGAATTATTTCCGTACACCATTTTACCATCTGCATATGTAGGAGGGACTGTAGGGATAAAATAATCTACCAACATAGAGTTCCAAACATCTACCCCTAGGGACATGAGATAGGCTTCCATCCTAACTTTCCAAAACATATATTTTGTCCCATCAAAGACTAGAATATTACTCGAGTAAGCATCCTCAGTCTCTTGGATAGACATGATTCCTTATAGATCTACCTTCTAGTGGTTAAATTGTTCCTAAAGGAAAATTGGATTTGGTACCAATTATTGTAATAAGGAATTATTGAGAGGGGAGTGAATCAATAATTAGTGAGGATTTCAAATTTTAAAATCAATTCTTATTTTCTCTTTCAATCTTGACAATTAATCATGTGAGAAATCTTAGCAAAATAATAGGCAACAATCTAAACCAGTCACATGAACACACAAACCATCAGATTGAAAATCATGTATATATTGACACAGGAATTTTACATGGAAACCCAAAGGTAGAAAACCACCAATCTTTTTGTTATTATGATGTAATTTAAGAACTTACCTAATTACACCAATGTGTTTGTGAGGACCCACTCACAGAAGGCCCCCACCCCCTTTAAGTTAGCAAGCCATAATTTGCTAAGAGGCACCAACCTCTTATGAATGCAGCCCACCACCTACTTTATCCAATTTTTCTACTTTTCATATAGGTTTCAAACTGCTAAAACAGAGGCCCATAACAATTGCACAGAAATAGAAAAACCTAGTCAGACATTCTACACAACACCTTCCTCACTGCACAACAAACCTTCTTTACACTGCACCCTTCACTCCTCAATCAACTATGATCTCAGCCCTCATTTGTTTGGTATTATTATTAGTTTCCTACAACCATCTCCATTCTATTCCCACCTACTTATTTCCAACAGTCTGCTCTCTTCACACCGCATACCTAACTGCCCTATTAACTCAATGTTTTCTAAGCTTTTTTTTCTCCAATGACACAGTGAATGATGCACAATGTCATCTCATCAACTATCACCTTCAATGCACACCATGGCACTCTGGTCTTCAATTAAGAGCTTGTGTATGGGATTAATTCACTCAACCATATGGCACATGTATGGTCTCTATTGCAGCTTTGTAAGGCTCTATTCTGCAGCTTCAGTTGTAACCGGTTTGAGACCAGATTCTAAAGGTTTTGAAATCCTTGTAATTAATCCTCAATTCCACCATTAATCTTGCTTGTCTAGATAGCATGGTTCTCCATTCATTCTTTTGCAGGTCATGGTCCTTGTTTTCTTGCATCCCAATACTCCACAGGTGCCATTAATTCTAGCTTTTTAAGCCTTCTCCAAGGTTTTCAACACATCACCAAATATCTTTAATACTCAACATGGATCTCTTTAATGTGGACATTGCACTAATAATTATCTGAACTTATCATGGTCCTCGTTTCCTTGTATCCTGATTTTCTATAGACACCATTTAATACAGGTCGAGAGTTGGAAAGGTCATGCGTCAATCAAGTCCACCTAGTATGCATTTGTGTTTTACCTCTAACTGCTCAAATCAACCTAGAGGCCCGATTTGGGACCATTTCCATTGATTTGACCCATTAAGTGCTGAAACCAAAAACATAAAAAAAAACCTTGCAATCCAGTCCCCCTTTGGCATGAAATTCAAGGACTTATCACGTCATCAACTTACGTCATCTAACATCATATGGGCCATGTGGCACCTTCTGCATGGTGACATGTGTAACCTGGATTTTCCCTCTTCTCCTCTTGCAAATTTCAAAAACACTCACCACATGTTTTCTTCCTCTGTTTTTGTGTCACCCTAAGCTGACATCCTATGCCACCCCGATTTCCACCTGTGCTCTATGCATCACCTCTTCCCATTGCTTTCATATAAAAAGTCCCACATAGGTCAGGGTTTTGGGGTCAGGGCTTTAATCTCCTGCCAAACTTTGTTGCGTGGCTCAACCTTTGATTGGTCCCGACTATACCCACCTCCTAACTTGGTCGACTACTAACTATTCAACGGTCTTGAGTTGGTAGTTGGTCCCGCACAAGTTGGCAGTCAGGGAAGATCTTCCCTTTTCATACTTTTGTTGCACGGCCCTGACCTTCGACTAGGCTCGAATCGCCTAAGTCCCAAACTCAGTCCAAAATCTTCCTAAGTCTTGAATTAAATAATTTTCGAACAGAGCATAAGTGAGAAGCGGAACTTGAGCAGTGGAAGCTTGCTTGTTGACCTTTTAATCTATAAACTTTGACCTACCATAAATTCTGATCTAGAAGGCCTTTTCTAGATTTCAACATACCATTGGAAAGATCTTTCAGAGCACCATCCAACTATGAAATTTCTAGATACATCTGAATTGGTCTCCTGAGGAAAAAGTTCTCTCAAATCTTAGGTCATCCACCCATCATAACTATAAGATTTTATAGCTTCTTTGCATATCCTACTACTGTGATGGTTCTCTACTAAAGACTGCAGCAATAATAGGACTCCCCCTAAGCTGAAAAATTTATGCATTTGATATCCTCTCCCATTTAACACAAGCTAGCCTATTTTACATCAAGTCCAACACACATGATGCCACCTTCCATCCTACCAGTGTCAACTATCCAAAAAATTAAAATTGTTTTCAAGGTCAACCTTGATTAATCATGTATTTTGAAAGACACAAAAATAAATTTTTAAAAGGTTAAGTCTCCTCTTCATGGTCGGCCTAATAGAAATTTTCTCAAATTGGCTCCAACAAAAGGTTGTGTCTTTTTAGGTTAGCCCTAATATTACCTCATACCATATGCATATAAATAACCTCAAGTTGTGGACATTGTGGAGCATCAATTTAGATCATTTGTGAATATACATTTGAGGAACAGTGTAGGTCACGAGCTGATTGAATATCTAAATAAGGAGGTTGAAAATGAAAGGTGTTTTGGCTCATTCTTCTGTGGTGAATGTTTTGGTGTAAACAAACTAATTCTAAGGTAAGGAAGCAGGTTTGAATCTAAGTAAATTCAAGAAGGTCAAGGTCATATTAACTTGAAGTTTAAGGCAATAGATATGAAATTATAATACCCTAATTTGGCCCTTGTTTAAGGTGTTTTTATAATATGTCTGAGATCTCTTAAAATCATCTAGTTGTTGAACAAAATCACTTTGAGTTATTTGTTGTTGGATGATATTTATTAAAGTTTTTATGTAGAAGTATGTTGCATTCTATACCTGAGGCCCATTTTCGTTGTTTTGTGTATTTCTACAAAGGAATTTTTTTTATTCTGAGGCTTGTATGAAGGTTTGAGGCAATCTAAGTCCCTAAACCAGCCCGAGCTTCTCAAAAAAATCGTAGGCCTGTTTTGAGGTAGATCAAAGCTAGTTTGTGGCTACTTTTCTAAGATACAGTAAAGTTTTCTGTGGCTCCTCTTCTGAGACATATCCATGAGGATCCATCTAAGACATAGTTTCAATTCTGAGGTAGTCCAAATCTGAGTCTAAGGGAGATCCAAATCAAAGTTTTTTTCACTAATTCGAAGTTTTCTCTGAAAGTTATCTGATCTTCTTAGTAAAGGTAATCTGAGGCACTTTCATGACCTTACCAGAGGCATTGTTGAAGACTCGTTTGAGATAGGATTGGAGGTACTCATTAGCTTTAAGGGCATGTCAACGGGGTTGTTTAAGGTTTGATTGAAGAGAAGTTTTTCTTGTAAAGTAGCCATATATGAAGGTATTAATTTCTTTGACACATTTTGTTACTAGAATTGTTGATTAATAAAGTACTCTTGAAGAATGATCTTTTCAGTGACAAGATAGTGATACATGAGAAAAAGAAATTTGAGCATATATTGGTAGAAGTTGACAATATTGATATCATTGTATTTGGATCATTATCCCTGGTATGGACGCCCAAGAGTTTTGTTTTATCTTTTATTGTTAAGGGTGAAAAGATGGTGCTAAGGAAGGAAGTTGTAGCTTACTTTAGGAGGTTTACACATCATTCCACTCAATACTGGTAAGCCAAGGGTTGTATCTCCTTCTAGTTATGGTTGGTAAATAACTTGGGGTTGTAGCCCTTCTAGTTCTATATGGTAACCCAAAAGTTGTAACTTCCATTTTAATATAAATAAATTGTTCATATAATTCTTATGTATTCCTTGATGTGATTTTATTGATTAATTCTCTGTAAACTTTAATTGTTCAAATTTATGAAATATTGATTCACCCCCCTCCCTCAATGTTTCCAAAAATTGGTATTAGAGCAAGTTCCTTCATCAGAGTCTAATAGTTGGAAGGAAAATATAGGGAAAAAGATGGGAAAGGCCAAAAGGCTAGCCTCAAAACGCTCCAAGTAAAAGGAAAAGGAAGTCTCCTCTATTGTTGTGATTCCATAACATTATAAAGACACTAAAGATGAAGCAGTTCAGGTTGACCCAGATCTCAAGTTTGACGGAAGTTCGTCAAGTATGATATATCCATACGAAGAAGCCTATGAATGGAAATCCATAGTATATTTTTAAGGAGAGATTATATCTACTCTAAAATAAATTGAGCACTTACAAACTGATGCAGAAGAAGCAGATAAAAGAGAAGATATTTTGATAAGGAATTTTAGAGAAAATGTTGAGGACTTGAACATGCTACAAGCAAAAGTTGATAAACAAGAAGGAATACTTAAAGAATAAATTACCTACTTGAAGACCCAACTTGAAGAAGCAAGAATAATTGAAGAAGTGACCAAATTCCAACTAAAAACGAAGGAAGAATATTATGACAAGTGTGAAGAAGAAGTTGTATCGTCAAGGTTTGAAGTCAACAAGATCAATAAAAAATTGAAAAGATTGAAAGGGCTATATAACATTATCAGTTGCAACAAATCAAATATAAGTGAACATTCATGTAAAGAATATGTGAGCACCAAGTCCCTAAAAGAAAAATTTTAAGAAAAACTTTGAAGTGGAATCTTTGTCCTTAGAAGGCCAAGTAAAAACCAGAAGAGGCATGAATTTCCTAATCCAAGAAGATATGCTAATGTTATCATGAAGACACCTTACCAAAATGAGAAGAAAAATACTAGATCTCTTCCAAGGCACAACAATTTCAGAAGACCACCATGGAAATCCAACACATCAAGGTACCCAAGTATATTGCTTGGTTGTTATTCATGTATAAATTTTGGGCAAAATGCTAGGGATTTCAAAGCTCATAGAAGGGTTAACCAAAAAGGATATCATCAAAACCCTAGAATCATGTTTAATTAGAGGAATTTTGAGGTCTAAAATGGTCTTCCTAAATAAATTATAAAATAAGAGTGGAAATAATAAGATAAGATTAGATTACACCATCAAATTTTAGAGGGAAAAAAGGAAAAAACTACTTTTCCAACTCGTATTTTCAACTTATCTCCCTATGGGTTTACTCAAATTTCTAGCAGCAACACTCATTGGATGCATAATTTGATACCTTGTCCAAGGATTACCTATGTTGCACACTTTCGATGGACCTTGCTACACAAAAAATGAGAAATACATGAAAAAACATGATTGCAATCACATTTTTCATGTAGCAGGGTCCATAGAAAGTATGCAATATGGGTTCTCCTTGGATGAGGAATCAAATTTTGCATCTAATGAGTACTCCCTCTTGAAATTTGAGTAAAACCTTAGGGAGATAAGTTGAAAATACGAGTTGAAAAAGTAGTTTTATTATTTTATTATTTTTTAATACTTTTACTTTTTTACTCCAAAAATGGTGAATCATCCCCCATGGTTGACATCATAATCTTGAATCCTATTGGTTCTTATAAAGTTTATTTTGGTTGTACATTTTTCTTAGGAGGCCCATTTTAGACCTCAAAATTTCTCTAATGCAAGCAGAAAAATCAATAAATTCTCTAGCAAAAGGTACACAACATTTTCTCCATCATTTAGGTACAACACAAAATTATTTAAATGCCATAATTTTGGACATATTGCATGAGACTGCAAATGTGACATAAAGTGGACTCCTAAGTAGATTAGGCATGAAAACAAACCCATTAAGGTTTAGAGAACAAAATAGGTCAAAGAAGAAATATCGTCAGGGGGAGTAGCATCGCAAAAGAAAGACAAACTTTTCCAATGATGTCAAATGGGGAGAGAGAGAGAGAGAGAGAAAAGGAAGTTCCACATGGAATAAAAGGAAGTGAATCATGGATAAAGGGTGAGCATGAGTGTTGACATCAATTACAAAAGGGGATATTATTGGAAGAAGTTGTCATTGATATCAAAGGGTGAATAGGTCAATGTTTATTTAGTGATTTCATGCAGAAATGATTGAATTTGGAGGTAAGAACCCTATAGACTGGTAGTCCTTGTCACGCCATTCCATTTGATAGTTGGCATGTCTTATGGGTCCTATTGGTTGGAGATATATTGATATTTGAATTTTTTTGTCTCAAATATGGGTTTAACACTAGCATCTTTGCCCCAAACGTTTATGAACTTAAAACTTCATAGATGCCCTATAAGAAGGCCTAACATTATTAATTGAATTGGCCTAAAAGTGTTGTCAAGGTCAAACTTGAATCATGTATTTTAAAAGATATAAAAATTCATTTTTAAAAGGCTAAGTCTCATCTTCAAGGTTGGCCTAATAGAAATTTTCTCAAGTTGACTCCAGCGAAAGGTTGTGTCTTTTCAAGTTGGGCCTAATATTACCTCACACCAAATGAATATAAATAACCTCAAGTCATGGGAATTGGAGCATCTATGAATAAACATATGAGGAACAGTGCAGGCCATGAGCTAATTGAATATCTAAATAAGGAGCCAAAAATCAAAGATGTTGTGACTCATTCTTCTTTGGTGAATTTTTTGGTGCAACAAGACTAATTCTGAGGCCAAGAAGTTGGTTAGAATCTAAGGAAATTGAGGAAGGTTGAGGTCAGATTAAGTTGAATTTCGAAGGCCAAAGATATGAAAGTCAGAGGCGTTAGAAATTAATTAACGGAGAAATGAAATACACAAAATATTGTGAAAACATAAATACATAAAACAAGAGAGAGATGTAGATATATGAGGTTCACCCCATTTGGGCTACGTCCACAAAGAAACATCTAGTCCTTCCTATTATATTATCCAACAAAATGAAGAGATACAACCTATAGCAGATCCGTTGTAATTTCCTCTTCGCTTTCACACAACATTCTCTCTCTCTCTCTCTCTCTCTCTCTCTCTCTCTCTCTCTCTCTTTGAGAATAATAATCCACAGTCACAGTACAATTCTCCCATATAAATTTAGGGTTTCCTTCTAGGGAAAAAAACCATAAACTAACATAACTTCTACTGTGAGATGATCTACCTAATGAATGGCCCAGATTGACTACGAAATTATAATATTTTACAAGGAAATTTTTCATCTATTTTTAGCTTGAGGGGCACTACGCCTAAATTCCCGCCGGGCGAGGGGCTCATAAAATTCGTCATCACCCCCCCTAGACCCCCTTAATGGTGATTAAATTTTGTCACCCCTTTAGGAACATGGATCCAAAGTAGTTGAAACAAGAAACGTTTGAACAATCAGGAAGATAATCAGGCTCCACACCCAACAATCTCCCATTTGGAAACTGATTATATAAGCTCCATCGTTGCTTCACTTGCTGGAAAATGACTCCACTTGGACCTACATGTTTCTCATCTTCATCGTCATACCTGAAGACCAATTGAAATTGAGTAGAATCTTAGTTTCTCCTTGTTACAACTTTTTTAACATATCTGCATGATTCTAGCTAGTGTGTATCTTTTCCAGCTTCAATTGTCCATCTTCCAACACTGACCATATGAAATGTTACTTGAGTTGTATACGTTTAGTCTTGGAATTAAATGTTGAGTTATTTACAAGATGAATGACACTCTATTTATTACTATATAAACTTCCCATCTCTTGCTTCTTTCTCAATCCATCCATAAACCTTTGTAACCAAAGGATTTCTTTACTAGCCTCTGTAGTAGCAACGTGTTCTGATTCTGTTGTTTAAAGTGCAACAATTTTTTTCAATTTTGAAACCCAACCGACAGTTCTTCCACCAAAAGTAAACACATACCTTATGGTGCTCCTCCTAATATCTCTATCACCTACCATATCTACATCAACATATCCTTGTAGAGAAATGTTTGAACCACCAAAGCATAATGCTTGATTTTTGGTACCTCTCAAATACCTGAGAATCCACCTCACTACCATCTAATGCTCTTTTCCTAGATTATTCATATACTTGCTTACAACTCTCACTGCATGTGCAATATCAGGCCTTGTGCAAACCATTGCATACATTAAGCTTCCAAATGTTGATGCATATGGAACTTTACATATATAATCCATATCTTCCCGAGTCTTGGGACACATCTCCTTAATCAGTTTAAAATTTCTATCCAAAGGTGTACTAACCAGTTTTGCGTTCTGCATATTAAATCTTTCCAACACCTTTTCTATGTACTCACTTTGAGACAATTTTAATTTGTGATTTTTCTTGTCTTTGGTTATTATCATACCAAGGATTTGTTTTGCTACACACAAATCCTTCATTGCAAATGAATTTGCCAATTTTCTTTTAAGCACATTTATTTCCTACATGCTAGACCCTACAACAAGCATGTCATTTGTATACAATAACAACATAATATAGTTTCCATCATTTTTATTTTTAAGATAAACATAGTGATCAAAATGACATCTAGTGTAACCTTGTTCAAACATAAAACTGTCAAATTTTAGATATCATTGCCTTGGAGCCTTATTTAATCCATACAATTTCTTCTTCAATTTGCACCTCATACCCTTGTTTCTGCTGCATATATATTTCTTCCTCCAAATCCCCATGGAGAAAGGTTTTCTTGACATCTAAATGCTCAAGATGCAAATCTTCTGTTGCCACTAGACTTAAAATAGTTTTGATTGAAATAATTTTAACAACAGGAGAAAAAATGTCGTCAAACTCTATACCTTTCTTTTGTGCAAACCCCTTTACCACAAGTCTAACCTTACACCTCTGTCTTCCTTCATATTCTTCCTTTAACCTGTAAATCCATTTATTCTACAATGTTTTTTTACCCGTAGGCAACTTAACTAAGTCCCAATTATGGTTATGCATCAAGGAGCCCATCTCTTCTACCATGACTTGCTCCCACTTCTTCTTGGTTTCTACCTGTGTTTCTTCTTCATATATTTTTGGTTCACCAAAATCAGTAAAAAATACATAATATAATGAAGGAGAGTATTGTTCATGGGGTCTACTTACTCTGGTAGATATTCTAACACCACTTTCAGGTGTTTGAGGTGCATGTTGTTGTTTTGGTTGTTTTTGTTGTTGTGACTACTGATCACTATAATTTTCGGGAACCTTTACTTTTTATGTGATCTCGTCAAGCATTGTATATTCTTTGTTTTCCTTTTCTTGTTTCGTTTCTTTCACCTAATCCTTATACAAGACATTTTCATTGAATATGACATCTCTTCTCCTAATGATTTTGTGATTTTCATAGTCATATAAGCGATAACCAAATAATTAACACCATATCCAATAAAGGTACATTTCTTTGATTTTGCCTCAAGATTTGTTCTATTTTCTTTATTAATATAGACAAAAGATCCACAACCTAAAGTCTTTAAAAATGAATAGTTTACCTTTTTATCTATCCATGCCTCCTCTAGAATACCACCATCCAAAGAACTTGAAGGCCCTCTTTTTATTATATAAACAGCAGTATCTACAACATCTGCCCAAAATTGTAAAGGCAATCCTGCATGCAATCTCATGCACCTTGCATGCTCCATGATTGTTTTGTTCATCCTTTCCAACACACCATTTTTACGTGGTGTTCCTGGAACTGTCTTCTCTCTACAAATTCTATGCTTTGAACAATAGTTATCAAACTCTTTACTATAGTACTCACCTCCATTGTCTAATCTGAGACACTTCAACTTATTTCCTGTCACATTATCAACGAAAGCTTTCCATTTAACAATGTAAACTTTGAAACGGGAACTGATACTGTTACCCGTTTCGTAGAGATAGCAAAAAAATGACCCGATTTTCAAAAGTGGTGATGCAGAATACACATGCTTTTTTTAGAACATGGTTTTTGGAACTTTAATTTTTTTCATGTGCATTAAGTTTTAGAATGGTAGTGATTTTCATGCTGATTTTAAAAAGTGAGTATTCTGCATCACACCCTTTTTTTAAAAGACCTATTTTTTGACTTTAAATTTTCTAGTGTGTGAAATGTAAAAAATTATTTTCTAAATTTGATAGTTTTTGAAGTGGTCATTTTATTCATATTTTCTTGTTCTCTATCTTAATTTTTTTTTCTTTAGTGGGGTTTTTATTGTTTTGCGTTTTTAAATTAGAAAGTCGATAGTTTGAATTTTAGATAATCTACATATTTATACATCCTTAATTAATTTTTCAATCCACATGAAATAATTGTTCCTAAAAAACAACATTTTTTAACAATGGACATAAAAATAACCATTTTTAACATAAATATAACAAAAAAACTAAACGTTTTGATAATTTTTTGCTAGAATTAACATGTCAAAATCACAATTTTTATACAAAAATATTAACTAAAAATGGTCAAATAATAGTTTTTTTTATGAATTTCATGTCAAAAAAATAATAATAACAACTTTTTTTCCAAAAAATAATAATTAACTTAAAATCCAATGCGAAAATCACAAATTACAAATATTGAACACATAACAACTTTAATTCATTGATTATTCTTTTCATGAAATGTCAGAGTCAAAACATTGCAAAGCTTGATTTCCACGTATAACTTAAATTTAATCAACAATGTCACGTAATCCAAACTCTTCGTCCTCTAGAGTTTCATCATTGTCATCTTCCACAATATTTTCTGCTTCCTTTTGCGCAATTTCCTCTTCTAATGGGTCTTTGATGTCTGCAAATCTCCCAATATATGTCTTTCCAAACATTCCATGTAATGGTGGTTGGGGTTCCTTTGCCTTTTTTGCCACGCGTGATTCACTAAAGTCCCCTTTCTTCAACCCAATTTCTTGCATTGCATCTGGAAGAAATTGAAGAGCATTAATTCTTTGCTGAATGAAATTGCATTGTAATGGATCTTTCTCAATTGCAATACAATTTCTTCCTTTTTGAAGGCAGCATGCTAGTGTTGTACCTAATTATCAAGCACAAAAAAATAATGAAGTAAATTAGTACAATGACATATTAATTAAAAAAAAGAACATATTGAAATTCAATTCCATGTGGCAAAACCTACCTGAGCCAGAAAATAAATCCAGAACCCAATCTCCTTCATTTGAACATATGTTTATAAGATAGTTAATCAATAATTGTGGTTTCTGATAAATGTTAACTATCTATCCTTTCGTTTCTTTGTCTTCATATGTTAGTTTTCTCACAACAGCATCATAAGTCAGTATTTGGCTATGACTCTTTCTGTCCACCCGATTAAAAATCATCGACATATGGCTATCATCTTTTGCCCAACTATCAATATGAATGAACTCACAGTCATTTATAAATTGTTGATCTTCATTGTTAAGAAGATTTGACTTTTGCCTGTAACATAAAATAGTAAAAGTTCAATTAACTTGTACATAAATGAATTTTTCAACATTAATCAAATATACCTTTAAACATCTTACCATGTAAGCTGCATCCTTGAATTTGTTTTCCCCTTGAAGCTTGACAATACCATTGCCAATTGTGTGTCTGAATGAAATGTCACAAATCTCCATAATGGTGATGAGGTCACTTCCATAAATCCCGCCACCACTTTATTAAAAGCTTGATAAGTATAAGGGTCACTATCATAGTAAATGTTTGGAATATTGAAACCATGGGGAATATCTGCAATAACCAGGGCATAATCCCTTTTTGGTACGAGTTTAGCAATGTCTTCACAGTCGCCTTGTATTACTTGATATTGAATAGTGTCTAGCCCATTCCAAATGAAATGATTAAGAGTTGGATCAAGTTCAACATTCTTAATACGTTGCTTTCTCAGTCTTTCAATCTTTATTTTTTCAATAAAAGTCTTGAAACTGTCTGGTGCTCCATTATCTTCTTTCCTCATCTTTTACCAAACAAACAAATGTATGTGTAAGTTTTAAATTAAAAATAGTACACAGATGATTAAAACTGAATGTATAAATCAAGTTACCTTTTTAAATGCAAGATAAAAAGCTTTTAATGTTGATGTAGAACTTGAATCTGGATAGTTGCGTACAACATCATCCCAACTATCTTCATTCAACAGTTTAACCATTTGTTCCTGAATTTTCATGTAAACTTTGTGACTGCATAGATAAAGTAAGAAAAAGTTAATATAATGATATGTATAACAAATACTACCAATAACAACATGTTTTATTTAAAAGATAACTATAATCCTGGAAATAAGTAAAAATAATTCAACAAACTTACTTTTGAAATTCTTCAGACATTTCTTCCAATGATAATTCCCCTGACCACACACAAGATAATATTGTTTTGACAATTTTTTCATCTTTCACTCCTTGCATCGCCCTCCAAGGCGTGATGGTCATATCGTCTGGAATTTGCTTCAGTTCAGGAGCTGATTTATTGTTGCTACATATCAATGGCTTAGACTTTTTGACCCTCTGGTTTTTAATGCCAATGTCTTCCCACATGCTAAAAATGTCATCAATCAAATTCCAAATATCTCCAGTTCTAAATGCCAATTGGAAAATGTTATCAACACCTCTGAATAAATCGCTATATCTGCTGTCTTTTCCACCTTTTGAATTGGTTTTCTCTTCAATTTGATAGCCTATTTCCATACAACATTCCTTTCGGAAATCTGTAGTAATATTTATCTTATCCCCGCCACATTTTTCTAGGAATTCACTATGAATAAATCTAACCTTTTGGATCAAAGTCATAGACATCCTATATTCATTATCTGAATTATGATCCAATGCCACTAACTTTGCTTCTGTTTCATTTAAACCAGCATAAATGATACATTTCATTGTTTCAAAACGTGGGTTATTAGGATATTCCTCCATCAATTGTCTTTGAGCTTCAACAGAATGGTTCCCCCCAAGCACATAATAATTGTATTCAAAACATTTTGACTTATCAAATGCTTCTTTGTTGGGAACTTGAAGTGGATCAACAAGAAGCACATAACTAACCACATGAGCATATGGATTGTACCTCATCAATGTCTTCAAGTTGTGAACATGCAGATGATGTGGCTTTCTGATTTGATATTGGCATTGTCCTTCACTTGCCTTATAGGTTTGTCTGACATTTAACTGAAATGTACGACCACCATCAATTAAGTTTCTCTTTGTCAAATTCTGTCGAATGGCATTTTGTTTTGTTTTGATTATGCCATCATCTAAATCAGCTCCTGGTGTAATGATTTCTCTGCTTTCTTTTGAAGTTTCACTAGGTTCTTGACTGCTAGTAATGACTACTTCAAGATCTTCAACTCTACTTTTTTTCGTCATAACATTCTCAAGAGATCTATTCTTGGGCATTGTTACTTTTGGTCTTTTACGACCTTCTTCAGTTCCAATTTCATCTTCAGTAATGGCAACATATGCTTCATTGTCAATTTCAACTTCATCGTCCTCAAAAGTAACTTGTTTACCCTTGCTAGATTTATCCACCAGAGGCCTTTTTTTCTGATTCTTTGGATGTAGTTTTGTAGCATCATCAATTACTACATTTTCCATGTTTTCCATATCTTCTTCTGACATTGAGTAAAAATGGCTGACAACTTTCATGATATCATGCTCTATGAAATGAATGCCTCCCAACCTAATTGAACAGCTTTCAACAAAATTCTGCCAAACAAAATATCATATGTTAATATAAACAAAGTTAAAAAAATATAGCGAGCACTTTCAAAACGCAAAATAAAAATACAAATAACAATACTTACGATGTTTTGTGTCATCTCATTTACGATTTGTTTACACAACTTTGTAGATACCTCTCTCGTGTCATATAATGAATATGACAGTCGGTATTTAATCCTTTCATGTGACTTGGGAGCTTTTGTAAGTACGTAAACAACTTCAGTGTTTGGTACCGAACACATATCTATGACTCTTCCCATCACATGCAAATTTTCATTATTATGGGGTATATCAATGTATAGATATATATTCACAGTTGTGCTCTCTCTTTCTTTCACATACCAGACTCTTGATGGAAATTTCACCTCTTTTGAACTTTTCCAATCTGAGATTAGCTTCTTATCACTTGAAGCACTTGAAATATTTGTAGGCATGAGCTCAGGTGGAGTTCGTTCACCAATGTTTTGTGAAGATACACCTTTAAGACTCTTTGGTCTAGAAAGATTCACAGAAATTTTCCTTCATGCCATTTTCCTAAAAAAAAAACACATAAATTAGTAAATAAAAAAACATATTAACTTAAATTAATAACAAAAATATACCATAAATTTTTTATTTGTATAATCAGAATTGCCCAACCACCTCTAACGGGCAGGCGGGTCGATGGGCGAGCGGGAGGTCAGGTGAGGGATAATGAGGCTAAGTAGACATTTAGGCAAGTATGGGCGAGCCCCTACCCACATGCCCCCCACAACCCCCTCCTCCCCCCCCCCTTCCCCTTCCCTCACCCTACCCCCTACCATCCCCCCACAACCCCCTAAGCTTCCCCCCCTCCCCGGCCCCCCTCCCCTTCCCTCACCCTACCCCCTACCGTCCCCCCACACTCCCGCGCCCCATCCCCCCTCGCCCCCCGCCCCCAAAACCCCCTCCCCCCCCCATCCCCCGCCCCCAAACCCCCTACACCCCCCAACACCTCCCCGCGACCGCCCCTCCCCACTGCGCCCACCACTCCCCACACCGTGCACCCCCCCTATCCCCGCGCCCTACCCCATCCCCCCCACCTTCTGCCCCTACCCCTACCCCTTACCCCCCCTACCCCCCCCCCAACCCTTATCCCCCCCCTCACCCTACCCGCGCCCTACCCCTCTACCCCCCACCGCCCCACCCTACCCGCGCCCTACCCTTACCCCCCCATTCCCCACCCGCGCCCTACCCTTACCCCCCCACCCGCGCCCTACCCCTACCCACCCACCCCATTCCCCCTCCCCGCCCCCTACCCTACCCCATTCCCCCCCCCCCCACCCCATCCCCCTACCCCCCCCATTCCCCCCCCCCCCCCGCCCCCTACCCTACCCCCCCTGCCCTACCCCTACCCCCCCCCCCCCCCCCGCCCCCATTCCCCACCCCCTACCCTACCCCCTGCCCTACCCTACCCCCCCTGCCCTACCCCATTCCCCCCCCCCCTCCCGCCCCCTACCCTCCCCCCCCATTCCCCCCCCCCCCCCCCCCCCCCCCTACCCTTACCCCTCCACCTCATCCCCATTCCCCACCCCGCACACCCTCCCCCGCCCCTACCCGACCCACCCCTCCCCCTCCCCCGCCCCTACCCGGCGCACCCCGCCCCCTCCCCGGCCCCTCCGCCCACCCCTCCCCCTCCCTGGCCCACCCCGCCCCCTCCCCGACCCCTCCGCCCACCCCCCCCCCCCCCCCCCCCCCCCCTGGCCCCTCCGCCCACCCCTCCCCCTCCCCCGCCCCCTCCCCAGCCCCTCCGCCCCCCCCCCCCCCCCCCCCCCCCCGCCCCCCCCCCCCCTCCCCCACCCCCCCCTCCCCGGCCCACCCCGCCCCCTCCCCGACCCCTCCACCCACCCCTCCCCCTCCCCCGCCCCCTCCCCGGCCCCTCCGCCCACCCCTCCCCCTCCCCCGCCCCCTCCTCGGCCCCTCCGCCCACCCCTCCCCCGCCCCTCCCCGGCCCCCTCCGCCCACCCCTCAGCCTCCCCCTCCCCCGCCCCTCGTCGGCCCCCTCCGCCCGCGCAGGGCCACCCCCGAGCAAGATGTTGCCAAGAAATATTGTATCGAGGAGTAGGAGCAACCTTTTTGTATCAATGCAAACTATTCTAGTTATACAAGGGGTAGAGCCAAATATCTGACGAGAAGAAGTTCTATCAGCGCTCTCATTTCAAGTGAATGTTGCCAAAAAAATTGCTTGAAACATATGGATTTCACATTTGCATTAGAAAGCAGGAAGAGATATTTTTCAATGAATAAAAGCATGCAAAACTCATATTTAGTTGGCTGCATGCAATCTACATTGTCAGGTTATGATTATCATATTAGGAATTTATTATTGTGTAGAAAAGCTTTCAAAATGTTTCATTCAATTGGGAATTTTCGTCTCTCGAGAATTCAAGAAAATTTGGAAAAGGATCCCACATTTTATTCAGAAGTATGTTATAAAAGACAGTTTGGGCCATTATCAAATACTGCAATGTCATGGATGAAAGATTTCTTTTCAAAGCATGGAGAGTGTATGCCAAATAAAGAGACAATACATATTCCAGATAATTTTTCAAGATGAGAAATCTACAACTTATACAAAGAATATGCAGAAAGTGCTGAGGGACAAGGCCAATTTATTACATATCAATATTTTGTGAAGATATGGAAGAAAGAATTCAATAATGTACATATTCCTAAGAAGACAAGGATGGGGATTTGCAGTACATGTGCTTCTCTTAAATCAAAAAGGGACAAATGTGATGGCTCAGAAAGAGGTAAGTGTTCATAACTTTTACTTTCAAAATTGTATAGTCATCAACTATGAAAACATATTTCTTAATGAATTTCTTTTATGTTGTGTAGATTTAATTGTCAAAGAACTTCAGGAGCATCGCGAACAACAAACAAATGAAAGGAAGAAGTTGTACAAGCATCGAAAGAAGTGTTATGATAATCCAAATAAATATTTGGGTTTGATAATTGATGGTATGGACCAAAAGAAAACACTTTTACCACATTTTGTTTGCACACCCAAAAATCTACAAGAGGAAAATTTTATTCAGTTTCACTTGGTCGGTTGTATGGTCTTCAATGGGAAAATGTTGCCAAGGGTGTACTTCACAGCTCCAAATATTCATAATGATGCAAATCTGACCATAACCATAATTCATGATGTGATTTCTCATTGGTCTGGTAATCTTCCTGAAGTTTTGTATCTACAATTGGACAACACTTGCCGTGAAAACAAAAATCAGGTTGTTTTTGGGTATCTGAACATGCTTGTTGAATTGAGAATTTTTCAAAAGGTAAAGGTTGGTTTCCTTCTTGTTGGGCACACTCATGACCATATTGATCAGATGTTCAGCCGTTTTTCAGTCACATTGAGGAGGAAGGAAGTTGGGAGCTTGCCATCACTAATTGAATGTATTAAGAAATCATACATGCCAGAGCCTGCTTTTGAAGTGTTGGAAGAAACTGTTGACATGCGAAGGTTTATTCTAGGATCATATGGTGAGGGGAAATGCATTGAACAACTTAATCATATTAGCTTCCAACATCAATTTCGTATAAAAAAAATTGATGGGAAAACACTAATATGGGGCAAGAAGTTTTCAACTACTACAGAATGGGCACCGTCATCAGGTTTGCAACTTTTGAAGTTCATTCCAGATCGTCCAATATTTGCATCAAAAATATTGTTATTACAATCAGTTGGTGAAGTTTAGAATGCACGCAGACAGAATAGACATATAAATTATTCTGATTGCCTAGAAGAAATTAAAAAATGTATTAGATATACATATGAGTACTTTGACATTGTTGATTCAATTTGGTGGGAGTCATTTTTCAATAATCAAAGTGATATCATTTCAACAACAACCAATGAAGATATACCTTTGAAAAATCCATTTATTTGGCCACAAAATGTGTCGAATGAACAAGAGGAAGTAAACATTGTTGAACAGCAACAAACTCAAGGTATTATTAATTCTTCACAGGCAATGGAAAGAGAGATGTATATTGGTTCCAGAAGATCTCGTGCACAACGTGAAACCATGGAAGACCTTTATAGGGGTTTAGTACATGATATTAAGGAGGGTTGCATGATTGCAGTGCTAGCAGATGGAGATCCCAAAGGCTATCCATTTTGGGTTGCTAAAGTTATAAAGGTCTTTACAGAAAATGAGGATGTTACAAGTGTTGAAATACATTGGTATGCCACAAATACACACCCATTCAATGGTGTGTATAAGCCAGAGATGGTAGTTGACAAAAAAAATGGTGGAAAATGAAAAGAAAGGATACAAATATAAATCGCCGCCGCACAGACATATTACAATTGGAGATGTTGACATACTTGTTTATGACTTCAATTTAACAAAGAGAGGAACTCTTCGCTTCAAGGCGATAGAGATTCTGAAAAGGTTGTTACCAGAAGGAATAGTGTTGACATGGGAATCTGTTGAAACCAGTCGTAGATCTAGAAGACTTTTGAAACCTGGAATGTTGGGCATGCATGTGGAATCAGATGGGGCACTAGTTGATGAAAGAGAAGAATATGGAACATCTTCGTCAGCATCCAGTCACTCATCTGAAGATGTGAATTGTGATGGTGTGCAAGAAAATATGAGTGATTTTGAATAATTGTTTAAGACAGATTATATAACTGACGTATGCATCATATCTTCAAATAAAATTAATGTTTTCCATATGTTGTTAAATGATAAGTTATGAAGCATTTTTATGTTGTTGGATTGTGTCTTAAGTATGATAAATTTTATTGTTTAAATATCTACAATGCAATATCAAATTAGAGATATAATGTATGTTTTATTCAGTATACAAATAAAGACTTTTGATTTCATTCAGTGATATAATTTGTTCATAATGTCATGGTTTTTTAATTTTATAGTTGAAAATTTTTCAATTTCTTTTGTATCTAGCATGGTGTGGTTGAAAACATGTTAAATTTATACTTAGGAAAGAAAAATGATATTCTACCAGAAACATTAATGTGTTTTTTCCTTAAAAATTAACTTTGTTTGAGACATAAAAAATTGGTTTTATTAGCATTTTTTAAAAAGTTTGAAAATTGAACCTAAAAAAAAAACGTTATTCCAGTAGCATCACTTTCATTTTGAAGCTATATTTTGCACGAAAATTTCATAGTAAATTTCGTAGTCACCGCCATTTTTAAAACACGTTCAAAATTGACACCTCAAAAAAAAACATCGTTCCAGTATACACACTTTTCGTTTTTAGCACTGTTTTTTATGTTTTTTGGGGTTTTTTGGCCAGAGTTCCCGTTTTGAGTTTATAGTTCCCGTTTCAAAGTTTACATTGTTATTTCTTGAAAGTATCAAATACATCAAATTTATTTTGAATACAATAAATCTAGGATTTCGTAGTTGCATCATCAGTAAAGGTAACATAATAGAGAGAACCACTAAGAGATGATACCTAAGCAGGTCCATATACATTTGTATGCACAAGCTCTAATTTTTTGCTCTTCTTTTCCTTCCCAGCGCTGATAAATCTGACTCTCTTATGTTTTCCATAAACACAATTTTCACAGAAATCCAAATCAACATTCTTCAAACCTAGCAACAAATTTCTTGAGTGAAGAATCTGTATCCGCTTCTCACTCATGTATCCAAGCCTATGATGCTAGAGTGTCGTATTTTCTCCTATGGATTTTACATCATCAACATAATTAAAAATAACATTGCATAAATACAATGTACCAACATTTTCTTCTTTTGCTATTACCGGAGCCCCTTTAGTGACCTTCTAGGTTTTTTTCTATAAAAGTAGTTACACTTCCTTCACCTCTAAACTGCCCTATTGAAATTAGATTTTTCTTCAAATCTGGATCACACCTTACCTCCTTCAACAGTAATTTGTTTCTATTATGTTTCTTTATAAAAACCTTACCCATTCCAATGATTTTACAAGGTTTATCATCACCCAGACGAACCTGTCCAAAATCTCCTTGAACATAGTCATGAAAATGTTTCCTATCAGGTGTGGCGTGGAGTGAGGCCCCTGAATCTACCACCCAAGCATCAATAATATTCTCTAATGAAATAATTAAAGCATATTGCAACACACCACCTATCACATTCGCTTCATGATTGTTCTCTTGTTTTCCATCTCCTTCTTTTCCCTTCCAAGATTTATAGTCTTTATTTAGGTGTCCTTTCTTCCCACTTTTCCAACACACTATCCCTAATCTAGATTTGGATATGCCTTTTCTTAACTCACTGTGATTTCCTGGTCTCCTTCGTCTTTCCATTTTTCTTCCCCTAGTCTCTACAGTGAAAGCATTACCTAATGTCTCACCAGAGCTTTTATGTCGCATTTCCTCACTAAGGATAGAACCAAAAACATCATCAAACTTTAAAGTAATAGATCCAAAGAAAGAGTTACCGATAGCCATGATGAAACCATTCCAATTTTCTGGCAATGAGTACATAAATAACTGATCCCTAACTTCATCATCAAAATTTACCCCTACAGAACTTAATTCACTGGTAACCATGTTAAATTCATTTAAATCATCAGCAACAGATCCACCTTCCGACATCTTCATATTAAATAGACGCTTCATAAGAAATAACTTATTTGAGGCCGAGGGTTTTTCATATAGTTTGGCTAATGTTGTCGTTAAACCTTATGTTATCATTTCCTTTGAAATGTTGAATGCCACAAATGCTTCCAGACACAACCGTATTGTTCCTAGTGCCTTTCTGTCGAGAATCTCCCATTCTGCTCCGTCATACTCATCGGCATCTTTCATTTTCCACTCAAAGGTAGGTATATATATTTCTGATACAGATAATCCTCCATCTGCATCTTCAACGGTTGGTATTTTTGGTTGTTAAATTTCTCGGCCCTGAACCTACCATATTCCGCCATTTCTCCCACTCGAACCAGAAACCCTTCTTTCCTGTGCGTTTATCAACCAAATAGACCTTCAGCTCTTATACCAATTGTTAGAAATTAATTAATGAAGCAATGAAATACATAAAATATTGTAGAAACACAAATACATAAACACATAAAATAAGAGAGACAGAGATATACATGGTCCACCCAATTTGGGCTATGTCCACAAAGAACAATCAGTCCTTCCTTTTATATTATCTAGCAAAATGAAGAGATATAACCTACAACAGATCTGTTGTAATTTTATAATCACTCTAACACAACCTCCTCTCTCTCTCTCTCTCTCTCTCTCTCTCTCTCTCTCTCACTTAGAATAATAATCCATAGTCGCAATACAATTCCCTCATATAAACTGAGGGTTTCCTTCTAGGGAAAAAAACCTTAAACTAACATAATTTCTACCGTCATATCATTCACCTAATGAATGGCATAGATTAACTACTAAATTACAAGGCAAGGCTTATGGACCCCATTGATGACAATTAAACGAGTGATGTTTCCGCCCCATTAGGAAAAAGGATCCAATGCGACTGGAAAACAAAACAAAACAAAAAAAAAACTTTGAACAATAGGGAAGATAATCAGCCTCCACACCCAACATGATGCGCTAATTCGGCCCTTATTTAATTCTTTTTTCTAGTAGGTCTGATATCTCTTAAAATCATCTAGTTACTGATCAAAATCACTTGGAGTTCTTTGTTATTGGATGTAATTTATTAAATTTTATTCAGTAGCAATAGGTCCCAATCTATCCCTGAGGCCCATCTTCATTGGTCTCTGTCTTTCTCCAGAGGAAGTTTTCAATCACCCTAAGGCTTGTGTGAAGGTATGAGGAAATCTAAGTCCTCGAACTAGCCCGAGCTTCTAAGGAAAATCATAGGCTTGTTTTGAGGCAGATCATTTTTTTGTGGAAAATTTTCTAAGACAGAGTAAATATATTTGTGGATCTTATTTTGAGGCCTATCCACGAGGCAGATCCATCTAAGAGAGAATTTCAATTCTGGGGTAGTCCAAATCTGAGTCTAAGAGATATCCAAATCAAAGGCTTTTTAATAATTCAAAGTTTTCTTTGAAATTGATCTGAGGTTCTCATTAAAGGAAATCTGAGGCACTTTCATGACCCGACCAAAGGAATTGTTAAAGGCTCATTTGAGATGGGATTGGAGGTTTTTATGCACTAGCTCTGAGGCCATGTCAAAGGGGTTATTTAAGGTTTGATTGAAGAGACGTTTGTCTTGTAAAATAGCCATATATGAAGGTGTTGATAGTGTTGGACCCTTCAACATGTCAAGGGGATCTTCCCAGTAAGAAGTCCCAATTAGACCTCAGACCGTTTGGTGTAGGAGTCCCAGCAATGGGTCGTAAGGTAATGCCTTGACCGCGATGTCACACAGAGGCAAGTAAGATAACTCTATCAGTAGAAAGGGTGTGACTAATGCAATGAGTCAAGGAATGAGTATGAGAGGTTCCAACACTTCAAAGGGAGAGGAAGGTGATTCAAAAACATATTTCATTAAAATTGGAAAAATACTTGTACAAGAACATCACTAGAATTAAGTTTTTTGGTTATTTGGAAATTCTAGATTCACTATTTAATTCCAAATTTAATGAAATATGTGTTTGAAGGTGAGTTCTAGGTTGAAAGGGATCAGTCCCAACTCGACTAGGAACACACAACACAAAGAACATGCATAGCTTCCGGTAGAGCAATCGAACCGGATGTGGCAGTCACAACATACAAGGTAAGATAACACGAATAGCACTCACGGACCAGTCTAAGACGAGTGTGACAGTTGATATAACAAGTTTCAGAGAAAGTTTTGTCTGATGTCCGATAGAGCAGTCGACACAGACGGTGACAGCATTAACAACATATGCAACACATTAACAACAAGATTCATATAATTTCATACAAATTAGTTCATATACAAGTACGTAAGTTAAACAACATATATCATTAAGGCAACTGGAGTAGTCCAACTAAAATAACAACATACAAATGAAAATGTGTTGGCTTTTATTATATAAAGAAGTGTAAGTCACAATCATACAATACACCATGTAAACCTACTAGCCCCATCAGTGGAACGTTACAGCCACATATGCCTGCTCTTCCAAAGAGATATACTAGCTCCGTGCAGTGGAGAAGCCAAGGCACATTGCAATATTGTCCAAGCCTTCTTCAAGATAGTCTTAGTAGAATCTTGGCTAACCAAAAGCCTATACAATGAGTTATGAGGGACTATTTATAGCAAAGGGTGGGGTGACCCTTGACATTCCCCTTTGTGACCGTTCAACTACCCTCATGACTCTTCACCTACTCTATGACTGTTACATTCACTCTTGAGACTTGACTTACACTTGACATGACTCAACATTACAATGCACATGTACCCATGTGAACAATGGCTTGAACAAGCCAAACTAGACACCACTCTGACTTAGACAACTATAGAAGTCCAACTGCTTGACATCCTCATGCTAATCAACAGTAACATATTGGTGCCAAGATTGGTAGTCTTTGCTAGTGTCTGTGTGTTCCACTGTGACATCCATCTAGAACCTGAACCTTGCCTCCATGGTATGCAAGTACACTGTTTGGGCTCCTTTGTCCAACTCATCTGAAAGCATGTGCATCATTGTCCTCAATGTGGTCAGACTAGCAACATACTTGCACATAATGTCTGCACTAATAGTCAAGTCTGGACTGGTGGCAACGCACATCAACTCATCGAAGTACGATTCAAGCTCCTATTGGACCTGCTTCTTGGTCTTCGCCCTGGTGAGAGTCCCAAGTGATGGAATCACATATGCGTGCACAACCACCTCCATGCTCTTGAATACTCGTGCATGGGAAGCCTGTATGCCAGTGATGAGTTGTGGTAGGTCCCCATAGTTCCAGCTCTAACTACAGATACATGCTTGCAACTCGGCCACATTGGCCTTCATCTTCTTTTGGCAAATGAATCAGGGCACCTTTATACTTCATCATCCATGTTTGCATGCCATCAACGGCAGCATGTATGTTGTCCAATATGCGAGCTCTTCTCACACATGAATGTTGCCATCCATGAAGATGAACGACTGCTTGATGCATGGTACAGAACTTGGAGTACAATGCTCACATAACCATGTCCAAGGACAACACTTCCTTCAATATTGCCTTCTTCAGTTTAGCTCAGCAAACATTGTCACCAAGTCTCCTCCCTGCTTGGCCACCTGTAGTTCCTTCACCATTCACTCATTCTCAGCTATGAGGAAGTGAACACTAGAGCTAGTGGCTTCGACATACACTCTAGTTGCATTGGAAAAAGCAGTTGGGTCCTTGTGCACATCGGTCATGATCACTTGTTCTTCAACTTGTGCAGGGGATGTTCAGTCCTCTGAAGTTGGTACTCTGTCAAGGTTCACAACTCTATATTGAGATTCATCAAAGGAGTTATCGTGCATCTCTTCTTCTGTCTAACCACCAAGGATCTCAGTGCATCCTTGGTCATTTGAGACTTTCTCATCATCTAGATGCATGGAAGCGGGCGAGCCAACCTCTCTATGGTGAGGCATGAGGTTGGTATCCTATTCCAACACCTGTTGCTCCATTTCTGCATCCAACTGTTCAAAATCTTGTTCTATCTCATGAGAAAATTCTTGCCCCTGTGAGGGTTTGCCCTGTTTGCTTGATGCCAGCTATTCAGAAGAATCAACCACTTGTATGGGTGTTGCTTCATATGTCTGCATGTGATGCCCCCCCTGCTGAATTTGTTGTTTCTACACTTCCTTCTCATGTTAGCGCATCTCTTGTTCTTTCTAGACTTTCTCCCTTGGCTCATGCAACTCCTTCTTTATTTATTCCATTCTCTTCTGATCCCTCTTCCTTTGCACTATTCGCTTGTTGCGATGTTGCCTCTTCTATTGAATAGCCATAGCTACTTGTTCTACAAGTGGATCTGCTCGAAACTTGCAGCTTTGTTCCTCCTCCATGCGATTGATAATCTTTCTCTTCCCTTTGTCGCACCCAAGTATGCTTGGCTCTGCTACCTCTGTTTTTGCTACTACTTCTCCTACTACTGGTATTCTCCATGGTGCTGCTTCATGTTGTCGTGCTAACCATTCTACGATGAAACCAACATGTCCATTGGGTCTGGAATGATGGTATAAATATGTCCATGAGTCTTCCTCGGCCCAATGAAATGCCCCATGGATCCAATTTAACTAAACTCTCATGCAGTGATCCTTCACAATGCAATGTGGGTCATACAGGTTGAAGCTTCAGAGGTCGAATAGGTACTTCCTCATTTTTTCAGCTTTGACATCCACTTGCTTGATGCTCTAGATCTCGTACAACCCAATCCGCAATGGAAGAGTGGACTAAGGTGCCTTCTTCTTCCATTGTAGCCTAGTTGTTAATCCTATTGAGATATGATACGCTACTTCTTGCATAACAAGCATGTCCAAAGCCAACTTTGGCAGAACATGCGGAGACTTCTCCGCACTAAACACTCAGATGAACATGCCATCCGTGAGGCATACCAATCTGCAATGCCTTCATCACTTCTTCTGACATGCAGGGTGGATCCTGTTCGAATATCAACCTGTACATTGGGGCGACAAGATGGTCGAACAGTTGTTTGATCACTCCTCTAAAGATGCACTCAAAGAATAGCTTGAAATATGTGCTCACAACAGTCTCCGCCAGTGACCATGCCCACTCTAAGCCCGAGAACTCATGTAGGGCACAGACTACATCTAGAATGAAGGAGGACATATAAATCTCTACATGCATGCCTTCAAGCCACTGTCGAGCCTTCATGACTTGCTCCTTCAGATGATGAACCACTATGCTGGACTAGTTGCACGGTCTTCCTTCTCTAGCCAATTGGTTCAGCGCGACCACCCAACTCTGAGGGAAGGTCTCAGTGCTTGCTTGGACACTCAGTCGACATGCGAATATTACCAAGTATTAGTATTCCTTCCTCAAAATCTTTGTCTTATAGATCTGGTTAGGGGTCATCTTGAAACGAGCTAGATCCTTTACCCAATCCTTCAAAATATCTCTAGAGTAGCCTTGTTGTTGGGCAAGCTGAACAGAGCGGTCATGACAGTCATGGGCTCATCCATCTGATACATCTCATCATAATCTCATGCCCAGAAGGTTGCAAGCTTCGCCCCACTGACACTGCTCAATGTCATCATCTCGAGGTCAGTGTGAGAGACGATCTAGTGAACCATATCCGCACATGGGAATGTGGGGTACCTGCATGCAATCTAGTATAGGCCAGACTTATGAATGTTCATGTACACCTGACGGTCTTCAAGGTCTTCCCCAAAAGTACCTAAAAATGTTTCATTCACCTCTTTCCACTTCAGTTTGATGTCCTTGTCTAGATACAGCTTCATATCTTCGTAAATCGGCATGCTAGAAGACGCATGTTCAACTATTGTTCCAACTGCAACACCATCAGTGTCCTGGGATCCTGCTCTATTGGAAGCCATCGAGACAGATGAACACCTAAAAGATATGGAAACAAGCAGCATGCACGGCAAGAAATATGTCAGAGAAAACAAAGAAAATCTGGGGAAGGTCACGGCACATACCTAGGGAACTGATGAGAAAGATTGCGCAAATATCTCTGGGAGGCTGAGTGACTGGCTGCCAGAACTGTGCATAAGGTAGTCTGGGCTTACTAGGAAGCTGGACTGGTTGTTGGATCTACAAAATGCGCAATCTAGTTGGGCAGTTGGTTGTTTGGATTGCACAATGCATGATTCCAGGTGGGAAAGACTGTTGGCCCAAGGGCAGATTTATGGAATGTTTTGGGCCAAGTAGTCACTGACCTCTAGAAATGCCACAATTCAATCCAGGAGGTCATTTTTGGGTTAGAATGCACAAATCTAGAGAGGAAGGTGAGCTTTCCTTCTCCGGATTACGCAATGCAGCCTTGGTGAAGGCAGAGACTGGGCCAAGGTTGGCCCGACTCGCCTACGGGCAACTAAAAGCAAGTAAGTCGATGAAATGCATGGCGATACTAAGTGATAGGAGAAGTGATAAACAGTGCATGCAAAACATGAATGGATGATTGTTATGAAACCAGCTCAAGTAAAGATAGAAAATATAGATCAACGCCTTAGAATTCAGCCTCTTCGAGGGGGCAACCTCCTTTACATTACATAAATGAACAATTATTGGATGATTCAAATGACAAAACCTCCTTTCTATATATAGGAGTATAAGGAGTCACAATATAATCCAGCCGACCTAACAATAATAATATAAAGCCACAAAAATAACAATAGAGGGATTCTATGGGGCACAGAAATAACAATATGGGGGTAATAGGGGCACAACAATATAAATAAGGGGTATAACTACAATAGTAATGGGGTAATCACTAGTATTATAGGGACCCAACATGCCCCTCTCCTTCAAAAAAGTGTTTTCCTCAACACTTGAGTAGTTCTGGATACTTCTGCATAAAATTCTCATCCTCCCATGTGGAATCTTCAGCGGATAAGTTCTTCAACTTGATAAGATACTCTGAAATTGATCGATTTCGTAGCTGTCAAGTTCTTGTTTCTATGACTGCTTCCGGTTCCAACATAATTTTTCCTTCCTCGTCAATTTCTGGAAATATTGTTTGAATTGGGAGCTTGTCGCCTATAACCTTCTTTAAACATGAAACATGGAAAACTAGGTGCAATCGAGAAGCTGCAGGAAGCTCCAATTTGTATGCCATAGTACCAATCTTTTGCAACACCTTGTACGGACCATAATACTTTGGTGATAATTTATTATCCTTCTTAGCTTGCTTTAGGGACATTTGCTTATATGGTTGTAGCCATAGGAATACCCAATCACCTACATCAAAACTTCTTTGACTGCGATGTTGATCTGCCTGTTGTTTCATTCTATTTTGTGCCAACACGAGGTTATCCTTTAAGAGTTGGAGGACTTGTTGTTGATGTTCCACTGCCTGAACCTTAGAATTTTCTCTTAAATATGATGTGATGGATGGTGGTTGATACCCATAAAGTGCCATAAATGGGGTCATTTTTGTTGTTGTATGGAAGGAAGTGTTATACCACCATTCAGCCAGAGGCAACCATTTGACCCATTGTGTCTGTTTATCATATACAAAGCAACGAAGATATCCTTCCAAACATTTGTTTACTATCTCAGTTTGCCCATCAGATTGAGGATGATAAGATGAGCTATGAGCTAACTGAGTACCAAGACAAGAAAATAATTTTGTCCAAAAATTTCCAGTGAAAATGGGATCTCTGTCACTTACAATAATCTTTGGGTTTCCATGTAGCTTTTGAATTGTTTCCATAAATGCAGTAGAAACTGTACTGGCTTTAAATGGATGTGATAATGCACAAAAGTGTGCATACTTGGTAAGTCTGTCAACTACCACCATGATGACACTCTTTCCCTCAGACTTGGGTAAACCTGTGATAAAATCCATTGAAACCTCCTCCCAACATTGGCTTGGAATGGATAAAGGTTGTAATAGACCCGGTGTCTTAATTTTTTCAACTTTATTTTGTTGGCAAACCAAACATTCCGCCACAAAATTTTGAATATCTGATTTAAGGCCATCCCAAAAAAATTCCTTCTTAACCCTGTGGTAAGTTTTTAAAAATCCTGAGTGCCCTCCTAAGGGAGAAGTGTGCAATTCCATAAGAATCTTTTGTTTTAGCTGGGAATTCTTACAGAGGTATAAGCGATCTTTGTACCATAACGAATCATTTTGCCAGCTAAATGTATTAGAAGTACTGGAATCTTGTTGTGGCTTTCGAATAAGTGCCCACACTTCTTCGTCATTCTTCCATTCCTCCCTTCATTCATTTATCCAATCTGGTTGGATAATAGAAATGGCACACAACAATGCTTCCACATCCTCATCCTTTCTTGAGAGTGCATCTGCCACCACATTTTGCTTCCCTTTTTTGTAGATGATTTCAAAGTCATAACCCAACATCTTTGTGACCCAATTTTGTTGCTCTTCAGAGGATAATCTTTGTTCTAAAAAGTATTTAAGGCTATCATGATCCGTTTTTACCTTGAAGTGTCTTCCCATTAGGTAGGGTCGCCATTTCTTAAGTGCATGGAGTATTGCCAACATTTCCTTCTCATAAATAGCTTTGCTTAAAAACTTTCCCTTGATTGGATGACTTTCAAAAGCAATGGGTCTTTCATCTTGCATTAGAAAAGCACCAATTCCATTTCCTGAAGCATCACATTCCACAATAAAGTTTTTTGTGAAGTCCGGTGTAGCTAAGACCGGTGCTTGGCACATTGCCTCTTAAAGATGTTCAAAGGCCTTTGTTGTTTCCGGAGTCCATGAAAATGAATCTTTCTTCAATAATGTTGTTAGAGGTGCTGCTATTCTCCCATAATTCTTAACAAACTTGCGATAATACCCTGTCAACCCAAGAAATCCTCGCAGATGCTTTATGGATGTGGGGATTTTCCATTCCTTAATGGCTTTAATTTTGCTAGGGTCTACCTTAACTCCTTCATGACATACAATATGACCCAAATATTCCACCTCCTGGACTCCAAAGAAACATTTGGATCTTTTTGCATATAATTGTTTCTCCTCCAATAGTTGTAGCACCCTGTCAACATGTTCAACATGATCCTTCCAAGACTTGTTGTAGATTAGTATATCATCAAAAAATACTAACACAAATTTTCTAAGGAATGGTTTGAAAATTGAATTCATCAAACCTTGAAATGTTGAAGGTGCATTGGTAAGGCCAAAAGGCATGACCAAAAATTCATAATGACCCTCATGAGTTCTAAATGCCGTTTTCGGAATGTCTTCAATCTTCATTCTGATTTGATGATATCCCGAACGAAGATCCAACTTGGTGAAGTAAATTGATCCATGCAATTCATCCAGTAATTCATCAATGACAGGAATGGGGAACTTATCTTTAATAGTGAGCTTGTTGAGCTCCCTATAATCCGGACACATGCGCCATGATCCATCCTTCTTGTGCACCAATACTACTGGAGCAGAGAAAGAACTTTGACTCGGTTGAATTATACCAGCCTCTAGCATTTCTGCAACCATACGTTCAATTTCACTTTTTTGAACATAGGGATATCTGTACAGCCTGATGTTTGGAGGAACACTTCCTAGAATCAGATGAATAGCATGATCATGATCACGCATAGGTGGGAGACATTTGGGAGTCTCAAATACCTTGGAATGATTGTCCAGGACTTTTTGGAGATCTGGAGAAATAGATGATTCCAATGTGGAAACATCTAGCGAACATAATTGTGCAATTACACTTCTTTGCTCCTTTTTTAGAAGATTTGTCATGCAATTAGAGTTGATTATATTTCCTGGTTTCCCTGCAATACCCCTTAATTCAACTTCCTTTCCTTCCGTAGAAAATTTGATGAAAAGTTCTTGAAAATTAAAAGCTATTGTACCCAAGGATTGTAGCCATTGGACTCCTGGTACAACATCAGCACCTCCCATTGGAATGGAAAGCATTGGGCTAGTCAATACATATTCTCCCATGGATAGCTTGATATTATGGCACTTTCCAGAGCAATTTATTGTTCCTCCATTTGCAATCATCACTTGACACTCTGGTGCTAGATATAGGAAACAATTCAATTCTTTTGGTACCCTACAATGAATAAAATTGTGGGTGCTTCCTGAATCAATCAACACTATTACCTTTTTCTTCTTGATTTGTCCTTCTATCTTGATGGTTTGAGGAGTGGTAATTCCCGCCAATGCTTTACAAGATATGGTCGGATTTATTTTTTCTTCATCTAGGCTTTGTTCCTGGAGTATATCCTCTTCTTTTGACCTTTCTTGCTCCTTTTCTTCTTCCTCTTCACAATCTATGTAGAATAATTTCTTCTCAGCACACTTATGACCTTTTGTGTATTTGCTATCACAACTGTAACAAATCCCTTTTGCTCTTTTTTCTTCCAATTTTTGTGGTTTCAACCTTGTAGGTTGTGGAAGACTAGGGGCAACAACACTTCCGTCTTTATAGTTGTGAGTGGTATGCTTCCTAGTTGCCAAAATTTTGCTTTCCATTTTTCTTGCTAACCTGAATGCCTTCTCTAATGAATCAGGTTCCCAAAGGCGAACATCATGTTGGATATTATCCTTTAAAAACCCTATGAACACATCAATCCTATGCTCCTCTGGAATATCTTTTACCCTTATATTCAATTTTTGGAACTCCTCAATGTGCTCCATTATTGAACCCTTTTGTTTGAGACTTATCAATTGGCTAAAAAAAGTGTTGTTTTTTGTATCCTCATAATGTGCTATCAATTCTTCCATAAAAATTGCCCAAGTGATAAATTGTTTACGAGAACAAAGCCATTGATACCATACAAACTGATTTGGTTCCAAATATACAGTTTCCATACATACCTTTTGTGCGTTTTGCACATTATTGAGATCGAAGAATTTCTCCATCTGTAATATCCATGTGGCGGGATCCTTGCCATCAAACTTCCTCATATCGATTTTTGGAATATAGTGATTCTTTGATCCAACATTAGCATCTATGGAATCATGATTAACATTTATTTTGTTCTCATCATGAGTTTCCTTTACTACCTTTTCACCATTAGTAAGTATTTCTTGTAGAAAATTTGTCAAATTTGTCTTCAAATATGCCATGCCTGTCTTCAAATTTGTGTTCAAATCTATCTTCAAATTATCCATCTTAGCTTCCATGCCATTCATCTTAGCTTCCACGCCATTTATCTTAGCTTCTGTTAACTTTTGTGAGCGTGACATTCGTTGCACTTGTTCTTGTAATTTTGATATATCATGTAGCATTTCTTCCTCTTCTTCATGAGTCATGCTAGATCTTTCAGGTTCCCTACTAGGTGTTTGAATTTTCTTTCCTCGGGGCATCAATTACTGATAATAATGCTCTACTATGCCCTTTGAATTCCTTGAAAATAAAATTTCAAACCAAACTTAAGCAAAAATTTAAAAAAATCTACACACCTTTTTTCACTTTGTAGGAGCTCGATATTGCCTCTGATGTATCTTTGTACTTTCCAATCATCTAGTTCTGAATTTGTGACCTGCAGTAGCTCTCTATGTCCTCTTTCCAATGCCACCAGTCTAATCCAAATTGGATTCTCCAAGAAAGAGTTATGCACAATCTCCCAAGATGACCTGATTATAGACCTTTCCAGAAGAGTGAACTTGTATGAAGTGCCACGTGTACAATTTTTGATCTTTGGTTCTTAAAAAGATATACAAGAAACTACAATCCGTCCTCTTCTTGTACCTTCTTACGAAATTTCAATCCGATTCCCAGAGAGAAATCTATGACGATTTTCCCCAGGTCACCTGTTTTGAATGTAATTCAGGAGTCTGCAAAAAGACCAACTTCCTCAAATCATATCTCCGCAAATATCGCACAAAAAGCTCTGAAATTCGGACCCAAGGTTCAGCACGATTTCTTCTCAAATGGGTGTTTTTTGCAACTTCTGAAACGTCACAGAAAAAAGTTATAGCGAAAATGCCACGATGACCTGTTTGGAGCAGCGAAACCCTAGAATCCAAAGCTCTGATACCAAATGTTATGAAACCAGCTCAAGAAAAGATAGATCAATGCCTTAGAATTCAGCCTCTTTGAGGGGGAAACCTCTTTTACATTACATAAATGAACAATTATTGGATGATTCAAATGACAAAACCTCATTTCTATATATAGGAGTCTAAGGAGTCACAATATAATCCAGCCGACCTAACAATAATAATATAAAGCCACAAAAATAACAATAGAGGGATTCTATGGGGCACAGAAATAAAAATATGGGGGTAATAGGGGCACAACAATATAAATAAGGGGTATAACTACAATAGTAATGGGGTAATCACTAGTATTATAGGGACCCAACAATGATTGAGCAAACAGATCAACATGCATGTGGGTGAGGTTGTTCGCCGGTTGGGCAAACGTCCATGCAAAACAGTTTCATGCATGTGACAGTAGTGAGATAGCAATGAAAATTGAAACAGAGCTAGGACAAGCTATAATATATTTAAACAACAACAACCGTTCAAAGAAATCAAGCAAACAACACTCACACAAACGAATACACAAAAAGCGATAGAAATGATAAAAAAGACAAGTTGAAGCCACTTACTCATGAATAGATGAGCCGGATGTGTCGAAGAGTCCTGGATGTGCTGTGGGATATTAGAGCTCCAATATCGATGTGAATGAATGAGCTCTGATGTGTTGAATAAATAAGTTTGGTCTCAAAATGCGCATGCCACAAATCTAGGAAAAAGCGATAGTTGGAGGGAAATTTCTAAAACAACTTTGCATGTAACCCCCGGCTTCTAAAAATAGCTCCCTGAAACATGGGATACCTTTTGCATGTTACCTCTTGCTATTTGTTGAGTCTTGAAAATGTCATTCATTTGCATTACACTTTCGCTATTATGTCCATTATATCACCTCCATTTCACCTCCATTTCACTACTATGTCACCACATTCATCCCACTTTCATTATCATTGGGCTACCTTTATGTTTTTCCAATATTTATTATTTCTAAGCCTTTTAAGTGAATTTGTGGTTAAACATTAGAAAATAATGTGCATATGCTTATACCTAACAAATGGGTTGAGTTTGTTGACATGTGTAGGTTGAAAGGAGGCTTCTAGAAGACCCTTATGTGGCACTCTAAGGCCAAATTCGAATTTGGTTGAAAAGAATCATGGGATCATGAGGATATGTGTCACATCTCCTAATTGTATTGTAACTCTAAAAGACATGTGTCTTATCAGTTCCTATTTTGATTAGGACTCTAGAGGTAGAGGGAGATATTCATGGATTATCATTAATGAGATGGCTCTCATCTTTTTGTATAAATAGGAGATCTCTCTCCTTCATTAGTTAGTCTCTTTTTAGTCTCTCTTTAGTCTTTCCTTTAGTCTTTTCTTAGTCCTTTTAGCTTGTTAGTCTCATGGCTTTTGAAAGCTTTTGTACTTTGCACTTTTGAAGAAATTGAATAAAGCTTTGATGTTCTCAACATGGAAGGAGATGTGAAGTAGATGTCATGGAGCATATTAGGATGTAAGTAGATTAGATTTCATTTTGTAAATATTGCTTTGTAGAATGTAAGGTAGATTAGATTTTCATTCATGCAATTTTAAGTTTGCTTTGATTTCATAGGTAGAAGGGGGCCCCTGCCTTGTACAGTTTGAATTATTGCATTTTATTTTCTCCCGGGATTGTGTGTGTTGTATTTGCTTTAATATCTAATGGTAGTTGCAGTTGTCTTATTCATAGTGCTGCCCTTTTTACTTTGTTTTTATAGCTGATTTTTAATCTTATTTCTCAAAGAGCTGCTAACACATGAATGATCTTCTATCATAAATTGCTATCTTTTAAGATCAGAATACCACTAACTTGCAGCTGGCTTTGAGTGCTTTTTAGACTATTCTTTCACTACTTTCTAATCATACTTTGCATAGTACATATGGCTGAAGTAGAGAGTTAGAAAGAGCAAAACGTTATCACTAGTCTTTAAAGTAGATTTTCTCATTTTTAATCACTTTTCTAATTCAACTTAAGCTACTTTCTTTCCGTGCTTTACACAGTACATGTGTTTGAAGTAGCGAGTTAGAGAGAGATAATCTTTATCTTTGGTTTTAAAAGTGATTTTCTTATTTTCTTTTATTTGTAGCAATATGAATAGAGACTAATGCCATTAGAATGTGGTCATTTACTTTCAAGTCATTTCAAGTTCTTTGCTTTCAGTTTCATTTCAAGTTATTTCTTTCAAGCTCTTTCTTTGCAAGTTTAAAGTTTGATTACTTTCTAGACTTATTTCTAACTACTTCCTAATCGTGCTTTACACAGCACATGTGTTTGAAGCAGAGTTTTAGGAAGAGTTGAACATTATAACTGGTCTTTAAAGTGGTTTTTCTTACTTGTAACCTTAGAGCTTGACTACTTTTTGGACTTATTTCTGACTACTTCTTAATCGTGCTTTACACAGCACATGTGTTTGAAGCAGAGTTTTAGGAAGAGTTGAACATAAACTATAAAACAACGAAGTAAGAGAAAGGTTAACTAAGCACATATAGTGCACCACACTTCATCAGTTTACGATACCCGGATTGATAATTTATGTAGAGCAATTTAAGACATTAAATTGACTAAACACTATTCTGGGAAGATCAAGTCATGCATGCATGCAAGTCAATTTTCCTTGGTCCCGGGTGGAACTGGTCAACCGAACTGTCCATGCATGCCAGTTCTCAACTGCTTAGGAAAAATGCACATCTCTAACTATAAGCTGGGATAACTTCCCAAGGGGATTGCGCAATTTCTGGGACCAGCATCTGACTGCTACCCAGATTTGCGCAAATCCTGGGTTGAACTACCTATTGAAGGGAAAAATTGTGCAATTCCTACTGGGAGGGTTGGCTGGCAGGATTGCGCAATCTAGGAGACCAGTAGGTTGTCAGAGAGGATTGCGCAATTCCTGGAGGGAAAGGCTGGTTGCCCTCCAGGAATGTGAAATTTTCATGGGTAAGATGCTCAGCCTGCAGCTGGACCAAGTCCGAGTAAGCAACCCGTGAGGGGAATGGATCAATTATGATCGACAAGCTGCCTTTGTGCAAGGAAAGCACTGAAGCTTGAGTACTTGATGAAGCAAGACAAAGTGTTGTGTAAGGTTGGTAGGGAGGCTCCAAAACTGGCTAAGGAAAAATTTTGGAGGGTGGTTGTAGCCGCTACAACACTTGGCGACACACTGGTAGAAATCCAGCTCTCTGCATAGACCTTGTTCGTGAAAAGCAAGTCTAACACCTACGGAAGTATTGTTTAGTTCTTAGCTCATCTTGGTTCACACTAACTTGATTGTAAGATGTATCATTTGCTAGACTCTTGGTTGATTGACACACATTCCAAGCCAAGGCAACACAATTGTTTCGATTGGGGTTGAGGGGTATATAGGTGCACAAGCATTATAGTCGTCAGAGTCTTAGTTTCATCTCTGGTGTTGCTCCATTGCCAGCAGGCCTGGACAGTACCCCAATGGAGTCACATAGGAACACAAGCATGGCTCCACTGCCAAAGAGCCTAGTCTATACCCCAGTGGAGTTACTTGCATCACCTCCCTACGCAAGAAACCTTTCTCTTCTTTTGCCTTATTCATTTTTCATTTTGAATTTTTGACTTTTCATTTTTTTCATTTTTCATTTTCATTGTGCATAGCACTTATTCATTTCAGAGGCGGAAGAGGGATCCTGACTTATTGAGAGCAGAGGAGGTTTTTCCAGTAGAGAATTAGTTTATTATATCTCTAACGTGCCTGTTAAGGTTTTCCCCCTCACCTTACTCTACTTGACTGAGTTGACAAGGGTTAACCAAAAAACAATCGACTAGAGAAGGTGACACTAGTTAGCGTGCAAGCATTATGTTTACACCAAGGTTCACTTCGAAGAGTACGTATTTTGATTTGACATATCATGGAATAAGTGTAACAAGTTCCTCATATAGAAGCAAGATGACAGATAACCAAGTAGTGATAGATGTACAAACCCTCTTGTACTTTACCCAACTCGTTTCATGAGTCACACATGGTTTCACGTGAACTAACCTATGAACAAACTAACAACAAAGCCAAACAAAAGCAAAAGAAAAAAAGAGATTAAAGCAAGCAAACAAAGCATGAAAGTAAACAAGCATGCAAGAAAAAAACTGAAAGCAAACTCTACTCCTACTCCTACACTAATGGTACATGGACCTGATCACATGAAGTGATACTTCCAATGCAGCCACCGTCGCATTTGTAAACCCGTGTGGGTGAAGCTTGGTCCGCAAGTAACCCAATTGTGTGAACCAGCATACAAGAAAGATATGACAATGAATACAGCCACATTTCATGTTTCAAAGTGCCCACGAGACATAAGTGAGTGCATGTACTGCATGGCGGACTTATCATGGTGCTATGTGACACTACGTGCAACTTTGAAGCAAAAGCACACTCTTGGCCGAGACATCCAAGCAAACGAAAGAAGCAAAGATAACTTGCATCGCGAACGAGTGCTTTCAATGTAAGACTCCTCCAATACATGAGGAATGGGATTGTGTAGTTTGAGTGGAGGAAGTGTGATATGTGTTTGATATGGATCTTCAATGCATACAGACGAGTGATGAGGAGCCTTGGGTGATTGAACAGTTTCATTATCAGAAGTGAGACTGACCCCAGGAGAGCAAGGGCCTGACATAACCATCAACTCAGGCTGAAGTGCCTTGACATTCTTGGGTGTCTCAACTTCATCATCAGGTATATAATCATAAACCAATGGCTTCGAAAGATCAACTACGATAGATTCATGATTGTGATAAAAAATGGAAGCAAATGAATCGCAACCGCCACGTTCAGAGAAATCAATGAATTCTTCGGCATCCTCATGATCAAATGAATCAAACAAAGGGGTAGATGAAAAGTGAATGAAATCATCCTCTGTGTTTCCAGAAAAGACAGATGAGGGATCAAGTGGATCTTCAATGAATAACTTATCCTCTTTGTTGTCGAATGATGGACTAGCATCTAGTGAGTCTTGTGAGTGATCAACAATGGGTGCATCCATAGATGAAGACACACATACAAAATCATGGATGGAAAGTTCACCAAAGAAGCTAGGAAGGAACGAAGGGGGCTCGGACGGAATGGAGTCATCCTTCGCCGAGTGTTGATGTTCAAGCTCCCACTCATACTTTTCATGAATGACAGCGCATGTTGGTTGTGCAAAACCAACTCCGTTAGTGGGTTATTCCTCGTTCACAACAAGTGAAGAATCCAAAATGGAAGAACACAAGACAACATCATCTGGAGGAACACCTGAGTGCGAAGACAAAATTTGAAGAAAAGAATGCATATGGGAACTCGAAGGACTCACAACCAACTCTCCATAAAAATTAATTAGAGTGATGTTGGGAGGGTCTGAAGAATGAACAGATGTGCGAACATGATCCTCAGCATCACTGGGCGATGGTGGAACTGTTGAATGAAAGGGAGGAAAAAATTCCGTTGAGACAGTGCCTACTCTCGAATGGGATTGCGCAGTTCCATCAACGAAGAAGGTTGAGCGAGGCTTGACATCAAGCTTTCTCTTGGGACAGGAAAATTTCTTAAGATAATACTCAAACCAATCCCAAAGATAAGTGAACTTCATCTGGCTCTTCGGAGCTTGAAACTGTAAGTCACAAAAGCACTTCCAAAAATCAATAACAGATTCATGCAAAGCCCTCCATTGCTGTAACAGTTTCTGGTCAAGATGGTCTGGATCAAAATGATGGAACATGTCTTCAATAAGATCACAGAAGTGCTCACATGAGTGCATAGTGTCAGCTGGTAGGCTGAGCACCCAACGAAATGGGGATTTGCAAAGTGTGAATGCAAGCAGCAAACCGACATGTTCATCAGTAAACTCATCTTCCTCATAAATCATGGAAAGGAAGTTATGTAAGTTCTCAGTCCAGGCCACTTCGCCTTCACCATCATACATGTGAGTGGAAAAGAGATTGAAAAGATTCCCCGAGATGGAGACATCTTCACGATTCGAAAAACACCTCGAGGGAAGAAGAATGCAAGATTCCGTGAAAGATATGAAAAGGTTCAAAACTGGATGAGAGGACACTGCTTATCATCAAGCCCTCCTTCTAGCGCCAGAAATGTTGACGGTGTTGGCCCCACCAACATGTCAAGGGGATATCCCCGGTAAGAAGTCCAAATTAGACCTCAGACTGTTTGGTATAGGAGTCCCAGCAGTGGATCGTAAGGTAATGCCTTGACTTCAATGTTACGCAGAGGCAAGTAAGATAACTCTGTCAGTAGAAATGGTGTGGCCGATGCAGTGAGTCAAGGAATGAGTATGAGAGGTTCCAACGCTTCAAAGGGAGAGGAAGGTGAAGGTGAGTTCTAAGTTGAAAGGGATCAGTCCCAACTCGGCTAAGAACACACAACACAAAGGACATGCACAGCTTCCAACAGAGCAGTTGACACAGATGCGATAGTCACAACATACAAGGTAAGATAACACGAACAACACTTACGGATCAATCCAGGACGAGTGTGACGGTTGATATAACAAGTTTTAGAGAAATATCTGTCTAATGTCTGGCATAGCAGTTGACATGGACGGTGACAACATTAACAACATATGCAACACATTAAGAACAAGATTCATATAATTGCATAAAAATCAGTTCATATACAAGTATGTAAGTTAAACAATATATATCATTAAGGCAACTGGAGCAGTCCAACTACAATAACAACATATGCATGAAAATGTGTTGGTTTTTATTATATAAAGAAGTGTAAGTCAAAATCATACAATACACCATGTAAACCTACTAGCCCCATTAGTGGAACATTACAACCACATCTGCCTACTCCTCCAAAGAGATATACTAGCTCCGTGCAGTGGAGAAGCCAAGGTGCATTACAATACTATCGAAGCCTTTTTCAAGATAGTCTTGGTAGAAGCGTGGCTGACCAAAATCCTATACAATGAGTTATGAGGGACTATTTATAGCAAAGGGTGGGGTGACCATTGACATTCCCCTTTGTGACTGTTCAACTGCCCTCATGACTCTATGACTGTTATATTCACTCTTGAGACTTGAATTACACTTGACATGACTCAACATTACAATGCACATGTACTCATGTAAACAATGGCTTGAACAAGCCAAACTAGACAACACTCTAACTTAGACAACTATAGAAGTCCAACTTCTCAACATCCTCATGCTGATCAACAGTAACATATTGGTGCCAAGATTGGTAGTCTCTGATAGTGTCCATGTGTTCCGTTGTGACATCCGTTTAGAACCTAAACCTTGCCTCCATGGCATCCGGGTACACTTCTTGGGCTCCTATGTCCAACCTATCTAAAAGCATGCGCATCATTGTCCTTAATGTGGTCAGACCAACAACATATTTGCGCATGATGTCTATAATGATAGGTGTTGGGTCGTTAATATGCCATTATTATTGTCACTTGTGAACGTTTATTCCACCCATTTCTACCATTCTTCATCATGTCATTTATTATAATTTATTATATAAATCCATTTTATGATGATTTATGCTCTTACATTATTTATTCTCCTTTATTTCTAATAAATTGATGATTATGCATTATTTTACCAATGATAGTTCTAATAAGTTGTTTATAACATTATTCACCATTTTTAGCCTCCAAGGTAACTTCCAGATTGAAGATTTGATTTTTAAATCTGCCAACTCAGAAATTCGCTGGTTTAAGGCATGACAGTTTTGCGGTTGAGATTCTGAGCAAATGAAGACGAATTTGAGAAATCCGGAACATGGGTTTTGTCCAGAACGGGCCCAATTAACTTTAAAAAAGAACGGTTTGCCCAAATTCGGCTTGTACAGGGAGAAACGCAGGGTTCTTTGAGCACGATTTTCTCAGATTTGCAGTTGCGGCCGTCCTCCAAATCTCAGCTGCCAACCCAAATTCGTCTTGCTTTTGTTGAAGAGATGAAGGGAAATATATTTTCTTGTTGATCATCTGGTTAGAATCAACCCAAATTTGTAAAAGAAATCATGTTGTAATTATCTATGCTCTGATCTTTCTCTATTTAATGAAACCAAAGATCAGAGGAGAGGGGATTGTTTTTGTAATTTTACAGTTTCAGAATAAACTTTGATCGTTGAGTCTCATTGAGACCTGATTTTGTTATACTTTTGTGGATGCGATTAATATAGAAGACTTGGTGTTCATTCCGTCGTTGCATCTGGAGTAACGTAAGGCAGTGTTCCATTGGCAGCTGTAGCCATTTCTAAAGAGTAGTGTGAATCTGATGAGTGCCTGCTAGGGAAGAGTTGGATCTTAAAAACGTAAGGTAAGAACCTGCGTACGGAGCATGTAAAAGCCCTGCTCCCCCATCCGCTTTCCCGCAGGACTGTTAAAGAACCTAGAGTAGAAATAGATGTTTGAATTTTTGTGTGAATAATTAGGAAAAAGATAGAAATTTTTAAAAAAATGAATTACATAATCTTACGCAAGTGGTGATGTAAGCACCACCCATTTCACTAACCGATTGACAGGAACATTTGAAGAAGGAGCCTTGAAGAAACACATGAAGAACATCCTATATTATGGTGGGAATTGCATCCAATCATGGGAGGACATGAAGAACATATTCTTGAAGAAGTACCAAGACTATTGCAAAGCCAATGAAGATATTTTCCATATGATACAAGGGGAAGATGAAAATTTGGAGGATTATGTAGATCGATTTCAATACAACCTTCAAAAATCAAAATATAAGCATTTGGAGAAAGAGACCTTAAAAACACTCCTTCTTAAAGGGATCAAAGATGAATTTTTAGAACTCTTAAATCTGATAGGAAAAGGTGATGTTTTTCAGTTGTCATATGATGACGTTTGTGAGTTGTGCATAAGGTATTCAAGAGGAATCTCCAAGGCTGGTAAGAATTCTAGAGATGTTTGTTCTTTCTTTTCCAAATCTGCTACAAGAATAGGAGACATAAGAGCTGAAATCAATGTGTTATTTGAAAATTTTAAAGTTGATTTTATTAGCTTTCTAAATCAAAAATTGGATGTTTTGCAGGTTCATAAAAATGAAGAATTTGATGAAGAGTTTTGTTCTCATGACCGAAAGGAGCATCTCATAGATACTCACTCTTCCTTATCTACGATGGAAGTAGCATATCAAAGAGATGGGAAAGCTGCAACAAGGCCTATGGGTATGGTTCAAAACACTTTTTCTCCATTGTCATACTTGCATAATCCATTATGGAATGTTAATGTGTTAGGGCAGCCATGTCAATTTCAATATAACCACCTATCTTGTTTACAAGTTGGGCATGGTTCATCTTATGATGGCATGACTACTCTCTCTCATCTTGTAGCACAAGCACATTCTCCATATTCTCCACCAGCTCTTTCACAACGCCTTGCTTGCCCATCATTCACACAACCCAATCAGCCACATCATCAAAATGCTCCATTCCATACACATTTTCCTGCTCAACTAATTCCACACCCTCACCATAATAAACCAATACAACATGCTTACAATGTTGAGCTGGCAAATTTACCCACCCTTCCCACCCATTCTATCTCACATGTGTTATTAGAGAAAACCTACAATGAGATTCAGAATGTTTCAAATGCAAAAATTGTAGAAGCTATGGAAGAAAATGAGGTTTCTTTTACTATGCATCAACAAGCTATTTTAAAAGCTCAAGAACTTCATGATATGATGGCTATGCGAAATCAAAAAAGTAAAGGATATATTGAAGATTGGTTTCACTCCATCATTTGTTTGCAACATCACTCCATGCTTCAACAATTTTTGATACCATTTTTTGAAGGGAAGTTGGCTTCTCATACCCTAATTTTTATCAGCATGCATTTTTCGAATTTGGGTATGTGCATACATGAGGCCTTATTTCTAACATGGTTCCACTGGAAATACTCTTATACATAAACATAATCAATTCTCAAAGAAGAGTAGGATAGTGGACAAAATAAAATAAATAAAGAAATAAAACAAACACATTTTTTTTATTTTTTGTAAAACTAGTTGTTTCTTTTGTTGCAACACGCTATCGAAATCAACATCGGTGATAAATATTTCAATCTATTTGTGTATGTAGATGAATCATAATAGAAATAATAAGTTCTACAAACACTCATTTTCATTTTTATCACCAATTTGAAAAAATGCTTGAATTTCATTTTTTTTGGCTTGCGGGCTTGATGAACTTTCTGGAAAAACAGTCGGGACAGTCACGTTTTGAGGGACCAAAAGTGAATATTTTTAAAACCTGTTTCTACCCTAAGTAGCCCTTGATGTCTACTTTCTAACCCAATTTGAATCACTCAATTTGGATTTGAAACGAAAAAGTTAGAGCCAAAACATTGACCGGATGTCTAGCGGGCAGCTCAGGAATGAATGAATTTTGTATAACCTATTTCTATGGTAGATTCCCCTATGAATCTAGTTTACAATGCAATTGGAATCACTCATTTTCGATATCATATGGGGAAGTTATGATCAAAATACTGACTGTCTATCGTAAATCAGCACCCTTAAAACTATGTTTTTCCGGTTGTTCCTTACAATATTTGACCTATCAATTCTTCTTGTCTTCAAAACCTGTTTCTATTGGAGATCAATAAATGAATCTATTTTCATTTCCAATTTGAATCATTCGAATCCGACATCAAACGAAAAAGTTATGCTTGAAATATCAACTGTTGGTCTAAGCCGGGTAATCGAAAATGACTCTATTATGCAGGTTGTTCTAAACAAATTTGACATATCATATCATTGAGTTTTTAAAACCTGTTTCTATTGGAGATACACCTTTGAATTAGCTCTCATTTGGCTTTGGAATCACTCAATTTGGACGAAAAACAAAGAAGTTGTGATTAAAACACTGCTGGTTAGTATGGTCGACCACTGCTCTCCCGCAGGTAACAAATAAACTTTACTTTGTTATTTTCTCCAATGATTTGTTCTACAGAGTAACTACTTGTTTATTTTTTACATAATTCTTGGATTAGGGGAGCCCGCGCACCTCTCTTTCTCCATGATTTAATGTTTTATTGCAGGTAGATACTCGTTTTTTGCAGGTCTTGGGAAAATAAGGAAGGTCAATTTATGGACGAGTGATTTTTCAAAGAAGTTTTTATAAAACAAAGGAATTTTATCCAAATCATTACCCAACGGATTCATAATAGAACAAATGAAGAATTGATTTCAATTTCAAGATTCATGTCTTGTTACTGCTGCCAAAACATTTTTCAAAAAGATCATTTTTTTTACATAATATCATAGCTGTTGTAACTTAATTTACATATTGTTTTTTAAATAAAATGTTGTTTCTTTTCTAATTTCTTTTATATTTTGTGTTTCAGGTGTTGCTTCATTCAAAAGCATCAATGCAGTGAACAGCTAATTCATTCTTTGCGTGTTTGCATTTTATGGTTGTGTATTTTGTTGTTCCTTTTCGAAATGGAACAGCTGCTGTTCCTTTTTGAAATGGAACAGCACTTTTGCACTTTCACGTTGGGTGTGTTTTTGCTGTTCCTTTTTCAAAAGGAACAGCATTTGGTGTGTTTTTGCTGTTCCTTTTTCAAAAGGAACAGCAATTTGAGTTTTTGTTGTTCCTTTTTTTTCAAAAGGAACAGCAGTGCGTGTTTTTGCTGTTCCTTTTTCAAAAGGAACAGCAGTTTGAGTTTTTGCTGTTCCTTTTTTTCAAAAGGAACAGCAGTGCGTGTTTTTGCTGTTCCTTTTTCAAAAGGAACAGCAGTTTGAGTTTTTGCTGTTCCTTTTTCAAAAGGAATAGCAGTTTGAGTTTTTGCTGTTCCTTTTTCAAAAGGAACAGCAGTTAGTGTTTTTGCTGTTCCTTTTTTAAAAGTAACAGCAGTTTGAGTTTTTGTTGTTCCTTTTTTCAAAAGGAACAGCAGTGCGTGTTTTTGCTGTTCCTTTTTCAAAAGGAACAGTAGTTTGAGTTTTTGCTGTTCCTTTTTCAAAAGGAACAGCAGTTCGTGTTTTTAAAGGAACAGCAGTTTGAGTTTTTGTTGTTCCTTTTTTCAAAAGGAACAGCAGTGCGTGTTTTCGCTGTTCCTTTTTCAAAAGGAACAGCAGTTTGAGTTTTTGCTGTTCCTTTTTCAAAAGGAACAGCAGTTCGTGTTTTTGTTGTTCCTTTTTCAAAAGGAACAGCAGTTTGATTTTTTGCTGTTCCTTTTTTCAAAAGGAACAGCAGTGCGTGTTTTTGCTGTTCCTTTTTCAAAAGGAACAGCAGTTTGAGTTTTTGTTGTTCCTTTTTTTCAAAAGGAACAGCAGTGCGTGTTTTGTTGTTCCTTTTTCAAAAGGAACAGCAGTTTGAGTTTTTGCTGTTCCTTTTTCAAAAGGAACAGCAGTTCGTGTTTTTGCTGTTCCTTTTAAAAAAGGAACAGCAGTTTGAGTTTTTGCTGTTCCTTTTTTTCAAAAGGAACAGCAATGCGTGTTTTTGCTGTTCCTTTTTCAAAAGGAACAGCAGTTTGAGTTTTTGCTGTTCCTTTTTTTCAAAAGGAACAGCAGTGCGTGCTTTTGCTGTTCCTTTTTTTTCAAAAGGAACAGCAGTGCGTGTTTTTGCTGTTCCTTTTTCAAAAAGGAACAGCAGTTTCGCGTTTTTGTGTGTATTTTTGTTTTTTTTGCTATGCATTTTCTTTGTTGTTCCCTACACAGAACACCACTTTCTTTTTGAGTGTTTTTGTTGTTCCTTCAAAACCAAGCAACACTTTGAGAGTATTTTTGAGAGCAACCCTTCCTTTCTCTTGTGGAATTATTCATAGTTCATCTCAACAACATTTTCCTGATTCTCTTTCATGGCATGAAGTACACTACTTTTATGAGGACAAGAATTATGGATTCTATTGAAGCAAGTTAATATCATTCACGTTATGATCTTTAACAGGACAGCTCCTTGATGATAGATTCTTTTCAGAAGGGACACAATTATTTATATACTACTTTACTGCACTGTTTTCTGTTGAACATGATATTGATTGATCATCTTAATACCATGCTGGTTCTATCATCCCTGGTTATAATCTTCTCTGTCTGTAATAAATGAGATTATGGGTATATTTTTTCTATTAACATCTTCAACTTCTTCCGCCATCCCTGCTCTTAAGGAGTACTGAGCCTCCCTCTTTTTATCATAAAAATGTGTAATAATAACAAAATTTTGTTCACAGATTGAGGATAGGGGGTCTCATTACGAGCCAGCCTACCATGTTCATAAGGCTGTAACAAAGTGACATTCCCATTATGGCCACCACACCAGGGTTATGATCCATTGGATAGCCAAATTATCCTTGGAACAGGAGGTCTCATCACGAGCCGGCCTGATCACTCTTGCTACATCCTAGTGAATGGCAGTGTGGTTATCTGGTTACCATGCTAGCACATTGATCTCTTCTGTAGAACAACACTGAAACTCTCTAGTTATAAATTGAGGATTCTGGCTCATATGGGTTAAAAAGCAACCCTGCCGGGGCTATGAACGCCTGCCGGCAGCAGCGGCTATGCTTATGGTATTGAAGTTATATCTTATCGTCAATTATTATTATAATACCCTTTTCTTATTTTTCTTTTTATCAGAGAAGTTATTTCCTTAACTTTTTCCCTGTTTGAACCTTTATGCATGAGAAATTGTTTTATGATCAATCACATCATTTTCAGCTAGAATACCGTCAGCAAAGCATCTTTTTATCATATTGTTGTCCTTTTTCGTTTTGCATAAACTATCATCACTCTAAAGCGTCCTATCTCTTATTCATAACTATCTTTACACACTTTTCTCTCAATATAACCATAATTTTCACCGTCCTATCATTGATAAGTGTACTCTGCTTCATTTACTATTGTATTGTTCACTCCTTTGCCTTGCCATCAACACCACCCCTTTCATATGCTTTATGGTTATGGAACCCATTTTCCAATTGGAGGGGGGGAATGTATGCATTATGGAATTGCATGCGATATGATTACTACACTTTGCCATACCTTGTTGATTTGACAACATATTAGTATTGCATGTATACATAAGTTTTTCTAATTGCAATTTTGCATGCATCTTATCTGTTGCTATTCAAAGCTAACACTATGGCTTCAAGAACATTGTATGCACAAGTATGCTTTGTTTACAGGAGAACAACAAGTATGGGCAGAATTCTATTCGCAGCATGACCACACTATTGCACTTCACAGTAGAGGCTCGCGAACGTGAACAATTCTTCAGACATGATGTGCTTCTCTGGATTCTACCTTTTTGCATCGCTTTCAGCACCAACTTTGCCTACATCGGCTTCAACAACTGTCAGTCCATATATGTCATTTTTGGAGGTAAAACTTGAGGTAAAATTGCATAGTTTTCTAATTTATTATAAATTTAGGAGAATCTAATGAAAATCCATTCTGAGCATTATTTGTCATCCTTCATTCCACATCTTTACCACTTCCCCTTTTTCAGTAGCATGTCATTTTCGAGTGTGGGGGAGTGTTCCTTTCATTCATTTCTTTCTTATACCCACGTCATTCATATTCTTTATCATCCATTGCTATTCTTATTCACTCTCAACACCTCCCTTATTTCATGTTGTTTTACACCAAGCATAGAATTCAACAGCTGGTAGCAACCACCTCTCTTTGTTTTCTAGCATCGCATGAGGACATGCTAATTTTTCAGAGAGGGGGAGGAATTGCTATGCATGATGGATGTTTTCTACTTTCTTCCTTATTTAAGGCATACAATTTCATTTTTACACAGTGCAGAAATTGATTTCCCATATTTTTAAAACTATGAACTCAATTCTTGTAATTTTTGGAAAACACATTAATACAAAACCACACAATTTCAAGAAATATTGGTTCATAAAATTTCGGAAATCATGCACTCTCACCTACAGCCATTTTGTTTATATCTCATGATCCGTGCATCAAAACAATCTGATTTTTGGATCATAGAAGGCATTCATATATTCTAAATTTACTTGCCAAATTTCGACAAAAGCTGGTTTGTAGTTTTTGGGGAAAATGGTTAATGAAGTTTGTTGCTATCTATGTCATATTTTGCTGCAACTTCATACATATAGTTGAATGTCAATGTAAAAATTGTTATGCCTTCATCGAGATTGCTAAAATTGAATATTTATTAATTAAGGAAGCATTCAGTTATTCTCAAATTTTTATTGCTTGGTTAACACATGGCTTTTGTCTTTGGGTTGCATGAGGACATGCAATATATTCAGTTTTCGTTGCATGAGGACATGAAACATATTGAGTGTGGGGGTGTGTTGGGTCGTTAATATGCCATTATTATTGTCACTTGTGAATGTTTATTCCACCCATTTCTACCATTCTTCATCATGTCATTTATTATAATTTATTATATAAATCCATTTTATGATGATTTATGCTCTTACATTATTTATTCTCCTTTATTTCTAATAAATTGATGATTATGCATTATTTTACCAATGATAGTTCTAATAAGTTGGTTGTAACATTATTCACCATTTTTAGCCTCCAAGGTAACTTCCAGATTGAAGATTTGATTTTTAAATCTGCCAACTCAGAAATTCGCTGGTTTAAGGAGTGACAGTTTTACGGTTGAGATTCTGAGCAAATGAAGACGAATTTGGAAAATCCGGAACATGGGTTTTGTCCAGAACGGGCCCAATTAACTTTAGTGAAGAACGGTTTGCCCAAATTCGGCTTGTACAGGGAGAAACGCAGGGTTCTTTGAGCACGATTTTCTCAGATTTGCAGTTGCGGCCGTCCTCCAAATCTCAGCTGCAAACCCAAATTCGTCTTGCTTTTGTTGAAGAGATGAAGGGAAATATATTTTCTTGTTGATCATCTAGTTAGAATCAACCCAAATTTGTAAAAGAAATCATGTTGTAATTATCTATGCTCTGATCTTTCTCTATTTAATGAAACCAAAGATCAGAGGAGAGAGGATGGTTTTTGTAATTTCACAGTTTCAGAATAAACTTTGATCATTGAGTCTCATTGAGACCTGATTTTGTTATACTTTTGTGGATGCGATTAATATAGAAGACTTGGTGTTCATTCTGTCTCTGCGTCTAGAGTAATCTAAGGCGGTGTGCCATCGACAGCCAAGGGCCCGGCTCCGAAGGACACTTGCCTTTGTATCATTATACGGTGATCTGCGTGTGAATTGTTTATCTTTATTACGTAGTAATCTGATACATCTTTTATGTGATATGCTATGCTTCGTTATAACTGATATCTGAATGAGTTCTTTATCTCATGTCTCTGCATTTATTCGAATTGCATCTTTCAGCTATTTCTGTAGCGGAATGTTGGTATGAATGTTATTGTTATCAGATCCATGTGAAATAGTATTTGTAAGACTTGAAAGCAATATTACTTCGTTCAGAAACATAGTCATATCATCCATTACTCTAAGATTGTTGTAGTAGTAGAGAACGTGTACATACGCTTGAGGATTGCTGTTCCATTAGTGTGTTGAATGTATATATGATTGACGTTCCTGTTTTATAATGAACTGTTGTTCCATAATTCATTTGTAAATATCTTCTTGTAAAGTAAAGATCATTGGAATTGCTTTTGCCGATTGTTATTTGATTGCGGAATGAGAGTTCAGTTATAACGCGCGAGATTTAGTTATTTTAATTGTTGTTTCATTTACTGTTGTCCATTTCGTTTCATGCTGCTTTTTGCCATTCCTTTTACTTGCATTTATTGCTTTGGTGTGAGAGAAGGTCCAAGGCTGTCGTGAGCCTCAGCAAATGCTACCACGCTCCCTGATCCATGGTCCATGCTCTAATTCCTTTTGCATCAATTTCTAGAGGACTGAGTTATTGCTACCATATCCTCGATTGATGGTTGTTTGAATGAATGATTTAGTTTCTTGCTGTTCCAATTAGATTTTGTTTCAAGCATTCATTTACTTGTGGGTTTTAAGCACTATACTGCAAAACATTACTCTTAAGTAAATAGCCGCCTCAGACAGAGTACACTCTTGAAATAAAAAGTCGTCCCTGGGTTGATAATTAATGTGAGGTAATTAGGAGTTCACAAGACACCTTTTTATCGCTCCACAATAGGAAAGTCTAGATTGGTGGCGACACGCATCAACTCCTCGAAGTATGAGTCAAGCTCTTTTTGAACCTGCTTCTTGGTCTTCGCTTGGGTGAGAGTACCAAGTGATGGAATCACATATGTGTGCACAACAACCTCCATTCTCTTGAATACCCAAGCATGGGAAGCCTGTATGCCAGTGATGAGTTGCGGTAGGTCCTCAGAGTTCTGGATCTGACTCCGGATACGTGCTTGAAACTCGACCACATTGACCTTCATCATCTTTGGCAAATGAAGCAGGGCTTCTTTATACTTCATCGTCCATGCTCACATGCTATCAATGGCAGCATGTATGTTCTTCAAGATGCAAGCTCTTCTCACACATGGATGCTACCATCCGTGAAGATGAACGACTACCTGATGCACAGTACCAAACTTGGAGTACAATTCTTGCATAATCATGTCCAAGGACAACACTTCTCCAGTATTTCCTTCTTTAGTTCAGCTCAGGAGGACATTGTCACCAAGTCTCCTCCCTGCTTGGCAACCTATAGTTCCTTCACCATTCGCTCATTCTCATCTATGAGGAAGCAAACATTGGAGCTAGTGGCTTCGGCATACACTCTAGTTGCATCGGAAAAAGAAGTTGGGTCCTTGTGCACATCGGTCACGATCACTTGTACTTCAATTTGCGTAGGGGATGTTCGGTCCTCCGGAGTTAGTACTCTGTTAGGTTGCACAACTCTATGTTGAGATTCATCAAAGGAGTTGTTGGGCATCTCTGCTTCTGGCTTACCACCAAGGATCTCAATGCATCCTTGGTCATTTGAGACTTGCTCATCATCTGGATGCATGGAAGTGGACGAGTTGACCTCTCTGTGGTGAGGCATGAAGTCGATATCCTGTTCCAACTCCTGCTGCTCCATGTCTGCATCCAACTGTTCAAAAGCATGTTCTGTCTCATTATCAAAGTATTACCCCTACGAGGGTTCACCCTGTTCACTTGATGCCAATTGTCCAGAAGAATCAACTACTTGAATGGGCATCGCTTTGTATGTCTACACGTGATGCGCCCCCTACTGAATATGTTGTTTCTATGCTTCCTTCTCATGTTTCCACAGCTCTTGTTATTTTTGGAGTTGCTCCGTCATCTCATGCAACTCCTTATCTGTTTCTTCAATTCTCTTATGATCCCTTGGCCTTCACGTGATTCGCTTGTCGCGGTGCTACCTCTTCTATTGAATATCCATAGCTGCTTGTTCTACAAGTGGATCTACTTGAAACTTGTAGCTTTGTTCCTCCTCCATGCAGTCGACAATCTTTCTCTTCCCTTTGTCGCGCGCAAGTATGTTTGGCTCTACTACCTCTGTTGTTGCTGCTACTACTACTACTATTGGTGTTCTCCGTGGTGCTACTTCATGCTGACTTGCTAACCACTCTACAGCAAAACCAAACTATTCATTGGGTTTGGAATGATGGTAACAATACCTCCAAGAGTCTTCCTCGACCCAGTGAAATGCCCCATGAATCCAATTGAACTGAACTCTCATGCAATGATCCTTCACAATGCATTGTGGGTCATACGGGTTGAAGCTTCAGAGGTCGAATGGGTACTTCCTCATTTGTTCAGCTTTGACATCCACTTTCTTGACGCTCTCGATCTCGTACAACCCAATCCGCAATGGAAGAGTGGGACAAGATTCCTTCTTCTTCTGCTATAGCCTAGTTGTTAATCATGCTGATATATGGTACACTACTTCCTGCATGACAAGCACATCCAAAGAAAACTTTGGCAGAACATGTGGAGGCTTCTCCGCACTGAACACTCAAATGAATGTGTTGTCTGGTGAGGCATACCAATCTACAAATGCCTAACAATGCCTTCATCACTTCTTCTAACATGCAAGGTGGATCATGTTTGAATATCAGCCTTTACATTGGGGCGACAAGATGGTCAGACAAACATTTACTCACTCCTCTGAAGCTGCACTCAGAGAATAGCTTGAAATATGTGCTCACAACAATCTCCGTCGGTGACCATGCCCACTCTAAGCCCGAGAACTCATGTTGGGAACAGATTACATCTAGAATGAAGGCAGACATATAAATATTTTCATGCATGCCTTCAGGCCATTGTCGAGCCTTTGTGACTTGCTCCTTCAGCTGATGAGCCAGTATGTCAAACCAGTTGCACGATCTTCCTTCTCTAGTCAGTTGGTCCAGCGCGACCACCCAACTCTGAGGGAAGGTCTCAATGCTCGCTTGGCCACTCAGTCGACATGATAATATGTCCAAGTATTGGTATGCCTTCCTCAATATCTTCGTCGTATAGATCAGGTTAGTGATCATCTTGAAATGAGTTGGCTCCTTTACCCAATCCTTCATAATATCTCTGGAGTGGCCTCTGTTGTTGGGCAAGCTGAATGGAGAGGTCATGACAGTCATAAGCTCATCCATCTGATACATCTCATTGTAATCTCATGCCTAGAAGGTTGTAAGCTTCATCCCACTGGAACTTCTCAAGGTCAATGTCTCGGGGTTAGTATGAGAGACGATCCAGTGAACCATATCCACACATGGGAACGCGGGGTATCTGCATGCAATCCAGTACAGGACGAACTTATGAATGTTCACGTACACCTAACAGTCTTCAAGGCATTCCAAAAAAGTACCTGTGAATGTTTCATTCACCTCTTGCCACTTCATTTTGATGTCCTTGTCTAGATACAGCTTTGTATCTTCATAGATCGGCATGCTAGAGGACACATGTTCAACTACTGTTCCAACTACAACACCATCAGTGTCCTGGGATCTTGTTCTCTTGGAAGCCATTAAGACATATGAACACCTGAAAGATCTGGAAACAAGCAGCATGCATGGCAAGAAATATGCCAGAGAAAATAAAGCAAATTTGGGGAAGGTCACAGCACATACCTGGGGAACTGATGAGCACAATTGCGCAAATTTCATGGGGAGGTTGAGTGACTGGCTGCCAGAACTGTGCAAAAGGCAGTCTAGGCTAACTGGAAGGTTGGACTAACTACTGGATCTACAAAATGCACAATCCAGTTGGGAAATTGTTGTTTGGATTGAGCAATGCGTGATTCCAGCTAGGAAGCACTACTCGCCCAGGGGCAGATTTGCGCAGATTTTTGGGCCAAGCAGCCACTGACCTCTAGAAATGCACAATTCAATCTAGGAGGTTAGTGTTGGGCCAGAATGCACAAATCTAGAGAGGAAGGTGACCCTTCCTTCTCCGGATTACACAATGCAGCGTTGGTGAAGGCAAAGACTGGGCCAAGGTTGGCCTGACTCGCCGACGGGCAACTGAAAGCAAGTAAGTCGATGAAATGCATGGAAACATTAAGTGATAGCAGAAGTGATAAACAGTGCATTCAAAACATGAATGTAAGATTGAGCAAACAGATCAACATGCATGTGGGTGAAGTTGTTCGCTAGTTGGGTGAACGTTCGTGAAAAACAGTTTCATGCATGCGAAAGCAGTGAGATAGCAATGAAAATTGAAACAGAGCTAGGACAAGCTAGAATATATATAAACTACCTTAGGCATTCAAAGAAATCAAGCAAACATCACTCACACAAGCGAATACACAAAAAGTGAAACAAATGTTGAAAAAGACAAGTTGAGGCCACTTACCCATGAATAGCTGAGCCAGATGTGTCGAAGAGTCCTAGATGTGATGTGGGATGTTAGAGCTCCAAGATTGATGTGAACAAATGAGCTTTGATGCATCAAATAAATAAGTTTTGTCTCAAGACACGCATGCCATAAATATAGGAAAAGGCGACACTTGGAGAGAAACTTCTAAAACAACTTTGCATGTAACCCCCGGCTATTAAAAATAGCTCCCTGAAACATGGGATACCTTTTGCATGTTACCTCTTGCTATTCTGGGAATATCAAGTCATGCATGCATGCAAGTCAAGTTTCCTCGGTCCCTGGTGGAACTAGTCAACCGACTATCCGTGCATGCCAGTGCTCAACTGCTTGGGAAAAATGAGCATTCTTGACTGTAAGCTGGGCTGACTTCCCAAGGGGATTGCGCAATTTCTGCACCCAGCAGCTAACTGCTGCCCAGATTTGCGCAAATCATGGGTTGAACTGCTTGTTGATGGGAAAAATTGTGCAATTCTTACCGAGAGGGTTGGCTAGCAGGATTGCGCAATCCAGGAGACCAGCAGGTTGTTAGAGAGGATTGTGCAATTCTTGGAGGGAAGGCTGGTTGCCCTCTAGGAATGCACAATTTTCAAGGGGGAGTTGCTCAACCTGCAGTTCGACCAAGTCTGGGTAAGCAGCCTGTGAGGGGAATGGATCAACTGTGATCAACAGGCTACCTTTGTGCGAGGAAAGCATTGAAGCTTGAGTACTTGACGAATCAAGACAAAGTGTTGTGTAAGGTTGGTAGGGAGGCTCCAAAACAAGCTAAGGAAAAATTTTGGATGGTGTTTGTAGCCACTACAATAGAAGGTATGAATTTCTTTGATACATTTCAGTACTAGAATTGTTGAGCAGTATTTAATAAAGTACTCTTGAAGAATGATCTTTGCAGTCACGATAAGACAATGATATATGAGCAAAGTTTTGTTGAGCATATATTGACATAAGTTGAAAATATTTATATTGTTGTTTTTGGACCATTGTCCTTGGTACAGGAACCCAAGAGTTTTTTTTATCTTTTACTATTAATGGTCATATGGTGGTGGTAAGTAATTACGTTATAGCTTACTTCAGGAGGTTGTTGCATCTTTCTAGTGGATGCTAGTAAACCAGGGGTTGTAGCTCCTTCTAGTAGTAACTTGGGGTTGTATCCCTTCTAATTATAGATGGTAACCCGAAATTTCTAGCTTCCATTGTAATATAAATAAATTGTTCATATAATTCTTGTGTATTCCTTGATGTGATGTTATTACGTAATGCTCTGTAATCTTTAATTGTTGAAATTTATGAAATATTGATTCACCACCCTCTGAGTATTTCCAATAATTGGTATCAAAGAGGGTTCCTTCATCATATTTTAACAGTTGGAAGGAAGATCCCAGGAACAATATGGAAAAGTCCAAAAGGCTAGCCTCCAAATGCTCCAAGGAAAAAGAAAAGGAAGTCTCCTCTATTTTTATTATTCTAGAACATTCTAAAGACACTAAAGATGAAGTTGTTCAGGTTGGCATGGTCTCCTTATCTCATAGAGATCTCTTGTTTAACGGAAGTTCATCAAGTATGATAGATCCATACGAAGAATCCTATGAAGGGGAATCCATATTATATTTAAAGGGAGAGATCATATCTTCTCTAGAATAAATTGAGCACTTACAAACCAACATAGAAGAAGAAAAGTATAATATATCTAACCTGCAATTATAATAAAAGTGCAAAATATACCAGGGAAATAACGCCAAATATAGAGAAATAATGTCGTAAAATGATTCTTTATTGATAAAACCCTTGAGTTAGGGCAACACCATGCAATCACTCCTTAAGGAAGGAGAACACTCCACAATTTAATTCATGTCAATACAAAACCAATACTTGACATATCTCAATGGAGAATCTCTAGCCTCTATATAGGCTTCATACATACAATACCATGGGCAATTACCATGGGTCTCTCAATACCATACATCTAATACAATGGGCTTATCAAAATATTCCCTAACTACTTGTGGTCCCTTGCATAATGTGGGTTACCCACTTAATTTATTAACTATGGCCCATTTATTTATCATCCTTACATTATCAGATTATTTTGTTGGGTACTTCCCTTTGTACCACATATTATCCCCCCTAGGTATACTACATTCCACTCCCCTTAAGCATGTTTCTTCTTTGAAACATTATAAGAACAAAAATAATAAGATCTACTCAAAATAGTAGTCCATTGGTACCATGCACATGCATCTAGTCATCCAAGAGAAAGGTGAAAACTCAATATAGCCAGTGCCTTGCTTGCTTGAGATGAAAGCCGGTTCTTGTAGTTCCTTTGAGTTGATGTGTTGTGGGTGGATCGTCTCACCTCTCTATGTGTCTTCCAGGGGTTGTCCTCCTTGTTGCGAATCTTATGTCACCTTGCCAGTTGTTGTCTTGTTGGGTGGTGCAGGGGGTGATATGCTGAAGTTTTAACTAATGATGTATCTTTCTTCAATCCCCCACCCGATGGAGCCTTAGTGGTATCGGGTTCCTTTTTTGGTACTCTAGTTTTTTGCTTGTCTTCCACTATTACTTCCACCACTAACTCCTCATCTGATGTGTTAGTACCTATAGATTGTTCTACTTAAGCCTCCTCGGAGTCTACTTGTTTACTGATGGAAATATCCTGCAATATAAACTTCTTCTTTTTATTCCATAGCTTCAAGAATTTCTTTTATACATTAATATTGATAGTACCAATGGATTCCATTCAAGGGTATCCTAAAACAACATCAACATCATCCATATTTGAAGCATAAAACTCAGAATGCAACACATACTTATCCATAGAAATCTTCAAATCTTTATAAATTTGAACATCCCCATTATCAACCTGTGTGTTTTCAATATGTTTTGGACTTGTAATTTTTTATCCAATTTTACATTGATAAAATTATGTTGGCAACTATGATTGATAGATAAAATTATGTTCTTTTTCTGAATACATTCTTGAACCTGTAAAATAGAAATATTGGTAGAAAATAAGCCTTTATGGCTCTTAGTTTCCTTCTTTCTAGGATGAGACCACTTGTCCAAGAGGACTTTATCGAAGACTTCAATAGAAAGAACCACCATCTGCTAAGAGTTAAGTGAGTTCCACCGTGCTAGAGCCTCATTTGTGAATTTAAGGTATGTTCCCAATATCCACACACTTGGGCAATATGAATTCACCCATTTTAGGAATTCTTCGAATCCTTATTATAACCTCTTTTCGGAAATGGAATGACCATTCTGCATCTTCCCTTATAACTGAAATCACAAGATGGACACTCTATGAACTCATATCAATATCATCATCCGGATTCTGATTCGACCGATTTTGTTTTTGAAATTGGGTGATTTTTCAAAAAGAACTCAGATCTACAATTAGTTTCTTAAAATTCTACACAAAAATCTGCAAAAATTGACTAAAGAGTCGATGTCCACAAATATCCATAAGAAAAATTTCTGCAAAATAGTTGATTTTAAATCAGCGATATCTCCTCCGTTTGGGCTCTGATTCAAACAATATTTTTTTGAAATAGGGTATTTTTTCGCAAGGAATTCAATCTAAAATTTGTTTTTTGAAAATTTTGTACCAAAATTTTTAGATATGATCTGCAAACTCTTCTCCCACTACTTGTCAGAAATGGAATGACCATTCTGCATCTTCCCTTGTGACTGGAATCATGAGATGGGCACTTTGTGAGCCCAAATGTGCGCTGCAACTATCTGGTTGTCACAAAAATTTCTAAAAAAAAATAAATCAGCAATATATCCCTTATCCAAACTCTGGTTCGACCGATTTTTTTTTCAAATTGGGTGATTTTTCAAGAAGAGATCAGATATTCAATTAGCTACTTGAAATTATGCATGAAAACTACAAAAAATGACTAGAGATATGTCTTCCATGATTTTCCGTCAAGAAAAATTCTGTAAAACAATTAATTTAAATCAATGATATCTCCCTCATCCGTACTCCAATTCAAACAATTTTTTTTTTGAATTGGGGTATCTTTTCGCAAGGAATTTAGATCGGTAATTTGTTTCTGAAAATAGATATGACTTGAAATTATAATAAACTTTAGAATATGCTAGAAGAATAACACAATAGATGATAAAAGCTTCATATCTTTATTAATATCAAAACCCTTGAGGTAGGGTAATACCATACCATTACTCCTTAAGTAAGTAGATCACTCCACAAGCCATCACTTGTCAATACAAAACAAATACTTGAAATCTCTTAATGGAGAGTCTCTAGCCTCTATATAGGCTTCATACATACAATATTATGGGTCTTTACCATGGGTCTCTCAATACCATACATCTAATACAACGGGATTATCACATTATTCCCAACTACTTATGGTCCTTTGCATAATGTGTGTTGACCACTTTATTTATTAACTATGGCCCATTTATTTGTCATAAATGTGTACCTCCCTCTGTACCCCATGTTATCCCCCCTAGGTATACTACACAAATAAAAGAGAATATTTTGACAAGATGTCCTAAAGAAAAATCCATTGACTTGAACAAGCTACAAGTAGAATTTAACCAACAAGAAATAATACTTAAAGAATAAATTATCAACTTCAAGATCCAACTTGAAGAAGCAAGAATAATTGAATAAGTGACCAAATGTCAGCTAAATAAGAAGGAAGAATATTGTGAGAAGCATGAAGAAGTTGTATTTTTAAGTGTCGAAGTCAACAAACTTAATAAAAAATTGAAAATCTTGCAAGGGATAGATAACATTTTTAGTTGCAAGAAATCAAGTCCAAGTGAACCTTCATGTAAAGAAGACACAAGCACCAAGTCCCCAAAAGGAAATTTTGAAGAAAAACTTGAAAGTATAATATTTTTCCTCAAAATGCCAAGTAAAAACCAAAATAAGTGTGAAGTTTCCAATCCAAGAAGATATGCTAATTTTCTCATGAGTACACCTTACCAGGAAGAGCAGTAGAAGACTAGACCTCCTCCAAGGAAGAACAATTTCAGAAGACCATCATGGGAAGCCAACTCATGTACAATTTTTTCGCATACGGCTAGGGAATGTAAAGCTCATAGCAAGGTTAACCACAAAGGATATCATCAAAACCCTAGAATCATGTTTAGAAGAAAATAATTTAATAGATTCTCTAGCAAAAGGTACATAAATTTTCTCCATCATTTAGGTACAATACAAACTTATTTAAATTCCATAACTTTGGACATATTGCACAAGAATACAAATATGACATGAATTGGACTCCTAAGAAGATTAGGAAAGAAAGAAAACCCACTAAGGTTTGGAGAATAAAACATGTCGAAGAAGAAATATCGTCATGGGGAGCAACCCCACTAAATAAAGACACCCTTTGCAATTTATGCCAAAGGGGGAGAGAGAGAGAAAAGGAAGTGCAACATGGAGACAAAGGAAGTGAAGCATGGAGATAGGGGGAACATGAGTTTTGAAATCAATGAAAAATGGGGAGATTGTTGGAAGAAATTATCATTGATGTCAAAGGGTGAATGGGCCAACATTTTTTTTGGGATTTGCGTGCACAAATGAGTGAATTTAGAGGCAAGGACCCTACATATTGGTAGTCCTTGTCATGCCATTTAGTTTGATAGGTGGCATGTCTTGGTTGGAGATATATATATATATATATATATATATATATATATATATATATATATATATATATATATATGAATTTTGATGTCCCAAGGATAGGTTTAGCACCAACACCATTGCCCCAAAATTTTATCACCTTAACACTTCATTGATAAGGTCTAGAATTGTACATTAAATTAGCCTAAAACTATTGTCAGTGTCATCCTTGAATCATGCATTTTGAAAGACACAAATTAATTTCTAAAAGGCTAAAAGTCTCCTCTTCAAGGTCAGCCTAATAGAAATTTTCTCAAGTTGGCTCTAGCAAAAGGTTGTGTATTTTCAGGTCGTCCCTAATATTACCTCACACCAAATGCATATAAATAACCTCAAGTCATGGGAATTGTGGAGCATTAATTTAGAACATCTGTGAATGGACATCTAAGAAACATTGCAGTCTGTGGAGCTGATTGAATATATAAAGATGGTTAAAAATCAAAGTGTTGCGAATCATTCTTTTGTGGTGAAATTTTTGATGCCACAAGACTAAATCTAAGGCAAGGAAATAGGAATTCATCTAAGGAAAATGAGGAAATTAAAGGTTATTTAAATTGAAGTTCTAAGGCAAGAGATCCAAAATTTTGAGGCCCTAATTCGTCTCTTGTTTAAGGTGTTTTTCTAGCAGGTCGTAGATCTCTTAAAATCATCTAAGCTTATCAAAATAATTTTGAATTCTTTGTTGCTGGATGGAATTTATTAAAGTATTTTCTGGAGAAGTAGGTCGTGGTTTATCCCTAAGGCCCATCTTCATTGGTATATAGATTTCTCCTGAGGAATTTTTCGATCAACCTGAGGCTTGTCTAAAGGTATAAGGCAGTCTAAGTCCCTGAACCAACCCAAGCTTCTAAGGAAAATGGTAGGCCTATTTTGAGGAAGATCAAAGAAGTTTTGTGGACCCTTTTCAAAGATAGAATAAATTTGTTTTTGGCTCCTCTTCTGAGGCCTATCAATTAATTTTTAGGGCTAGATTGTTCTATGTTGTATATAATTGCACTTTTAAACTTTTTCAACATTTTTACATTACATTCACACCATATCATCATATAATCATTAGCAATTATGTAGAGAGAACAATAAACATCAATAATGTAGTGGAACAATAAGGAACAACAGAAGAAAAGAATATACAATAGAGACACTAGGATTTAGCTAGAGATCGGGGAAAATCCCCACAAGGGGAAAGCCCCAACTAGATTCTTCTTCAATTAGATATTCATCAAAATGTTCAATTGAGATACGAAGTACAATATTATGAGACTTAAGTCTTTCATCATCAATCACACTAGGTCAACTAGGGCCAATACAACAACAGACAAGAATATTAGAGAGGCATGGGTAGACCTCCATATCACATTGTCACAAGAGAACAATATACATCACTACCACTATCATACTTCATTGTCATTGTCATAGGGGTTCTGCCATCATTTTCACATTTGTTTTAAATTCATTGTTACACATCATTATCATAGAGATATTGTCACAACTATCACATCACTATCGTAAGGCATGGTCACATGGCACTGTTACAAATGTCATAAGTCACTGTCATAACATAGTTGTTAGAGAAAATATTGTTTCCACTATCATCAAGAGCATCGTAGACATATTGTTATCACTTTCATCTATATTATTGTTTTCATTGTCATACCAAGGTCATTGTTATGTCAAGGTCATTTCCATTTCAAATATCACTGCATATAAGGTCACTCACATATCATTCATCAAGGTCACTGCTATGCAACAAACTACCATTTTAATACATCAAAATCACTGATATGCAACAAGATCATTGTCATAGTCATACATCAAGGTCACTGTCAACAATAGTATCTTATCATTGTCCTAAAGAGTGTGTTATTATTGTCATAAAATTGGCAAACAACATAACAATACGAACAAGAGGGAAGATGTTACTGACATAAATCAATATCCATATATCATAGAGATACATATGATAGTGATTCATAGGAATAGTTGTGATTTTGAGCACCAACATAAAATTATGTGAGCCACAAGAATAAGGAGTGAGCCACCAAGAATTGTGATATATAGGAATAAAGTCTAAGCAATAAAAATGAGTCAAAGATAAATAATGCATGCCACAGAAGATAGATATGAGCCACATATGATAATTGTAAGGCTCAATTGATTATGTGAGCCTCAGGCCGAAACACATAAATATATTGTGAGTTTCATAGGTAAATGTTAGTTTTTGTGCATAGATGTGAGCCGTTGTGTATGCTATATGAACCAAAGAGAAATGTGAGATATTTTTTGTAGAATAAGAACCACAAAGAAATGATACATGCCATAGTGATATTATTTCGAGCCACAAAGAATATAATCGAGCCGCAAAGAATAAGTGAGAGCCATATAAATATAAATTCGAGCCATATTGAATTTGTATGAGCCATAGCGAGCCACAGATATAATGTGTGCCGAAGAAAATGGAATTTGAAGCATAGATATAAGGAATCAGCCACAAAAATTCATATGAAATCCACTATGATAGAACATATGTGAAACATTGATGCCATAAAAATATAGTGAGCCATCACAGAAGAATACAAGCCACAAAATATATGCAAGCCCCAAAGAGCACCAAATCATTGCAGAGAATGTTGGAGGATAGGTGTGTGTTTATAGTTGTTCCTCTGAGTGAAAAGACACAACCATTGGGGCAGGCTGACATGATGAGGCCAACTATTAATTTGTAGGGAAATATTTAAACTCAAATTTTCTCATAACAATATTAAACATATTTTCCACAAGCCTTAATAATTTATTTCCCATGATGATTTGTGTCATATTAATATTAATTAAATTTTCCTTTGGTACAAGATGGGATTCATTTGGAGTTACTGGGATTTTCCTTAGGGTACACGAAATTCGTCCCATAGTTGCCCCGATTTTCAACACTCCCCCTCATCATAAGTCTCATTTCGGATGTCTCATCATCATTGCATCATGTCTCATATCATTTCATCTCATTTCCTTTTATAGAAGAAGAATAATCTACCAATGGTCGGGGAGATCGATTTACCAAAAGATCCTCCAAAACCTACAAGTCTGCAAGTCAAGCTCCGTCACCTTCATCTCATTTGAGCAATGATGTCTCGATTTAAAGAAGAATAATCATAGGGGAGATAAATATGTCACCCTATATCCAATGACAATAGGTAAGATACCACTCACCATGAGAGGTAAGGATCGCACACATCATATTCTTTATTGATCTTCCCACCTTGATTCTTAAGAATCAAGTGGTAGAACACCTACATCCTCTCACTTGGTGGAGATACCACTTACCATGAATGGTAAGGATCACACACACACCCAAGTCTCCTCACCCATTGGCCAGATGGGTGGAAATCCCTAAAATCTCATCTTGCAGGTAGGATGCATACTAGGGTATACTCTGTCAAGTCCCAAACTTGATAGTAGGTGGAGATACCCAACTTTACATAAGTGACAAGGATCACACCCACCCTATAGTGACAATAGGAGAGATAAAAACTTACTACAAGTGGTAAGGATCACACACACCTATTGTCCAGAGTTACCTCAACCCTAGGAGCTCTAAGCCACCATTCCCCCTTGGGAGCTCAAAAAAGGGGGAAGAGCATAGCTCAGTGTTATAAATCAGTCATGACCACTTCTCGAAAAGGCCACATTTTTCAGTCCAAGCTGCTCTCTAAATACCAAGAACTTCCCTTCTGACAAAGTCTTGGTGAGAATGTCAACAACTTGATCATCTGTTGAAGCCTCACTTCTTCAATTCCACAACAAATCATTATCATAGCCTTGTTACTCCCTATGCACCATCTCTCGGCTATAGTGATATCTAATCTCAATGTGCTTTGACCTATAATGGGACATGAGATTCTCTAAAAATCACAGTCGTGTCCAGTACATGCTCAAACAACTCTCCAAAGAGGTTTCTCAACCATACTGCCTCGAAGCTAACTATACTTGCAACAATTTAATCTGGCTTTGTTATACTCAAAACAACATACTTATGTTTCTAGCTCATCCAGGAAATCATGGAAGACCCCAAGCTAAAGCACTACCCAATTGTTCTTTTCATGTCAACAACATTTCCAACCCAATTAACAATATACCCATCAAGTCTCCAATGGTGTATCTCAATCTTTGAATGACTGCATGATCTAGGTATATAAATACATATGTGGGCTCTATTTGGGTTAGATTATATGATGAAAAGAAAGTATCCATATGGTTGTCAGCTCATCATAGTATCCATAAAATCTGAATCTGAAGAAGAGTGTCTCCCAATTGCTTCAGTGTAATCCATCATGCCAAGTCTCTGACAACATACTTCCCTTAACAAGGAAGTCCTCATCACCAGTCTCAAGATGTAGATCATCTAGGCTCAAAGGTTAGTTCACTTTGGCATTGAATACTAAGATGATCTGATCCTGACAGGGATAAATTGTTAGCATGTCAAATCAAATATCAAAGACACACCTTCAACCCCAAAGAGAGGTTGGAATCCGCATCAGATGATCATTAATCCAAAAATGCCTAGCCCTAGGGGACTTGCTTGAGTCCATATGGGACTTTATTCAACATGTAATCATAAGTATCATCTTATGTGCCTCAAATTCTTGAGGTAGCTCTAAGTACACGTCTTCCTTAAGTACATCATGAAGGAATCCAACTTCACATACATTTGTTAATAGTGCATTTGGTAATGGGAGCTACAATCCTCTCCCTTTGAGAGAATATTCCTTATTACTAATGAATTTAGCATCATGGAGGGATAGATTGTTCTATGTTGTAGATAAATTACACTTTTAAACTTTTTCAACATTTTCACATTACATTCACCCCATAACATTATATCATCATTAGCAATTATGTACAGAGAACAATAAACATCAACAATGCAGTGGAACAATAAAGAATAAAAGAATACACAATAAAGACACCAAGATTTAGGTCAGAGACTAGGGAACCCCACAAGGGGGAAAACCCAACCAGATTCTTCTTCTATTAGATATTCATCAAAATGTTTAGCTGAGATACAAAAGTAAAATATTATGAGACTTAAGTATTTCATTATCAATCACGCTAGGCCACCTAGGGCCAATCCAACAATAGACAAGAATATTATAGAGGCATGCACAGGCCTCCATATTACATTGTCACAAGAGCGTAGTATACATCATTGTCACTATCATACTTCATTGTCATTGTCCTAGGGGTTTTTCCATGATTGTCACATTTGTCTTAGAGGCATTGTTACACATCATTGTTATAGAGACATTGTCACATCATTGTCATAAGGCATTGTCACAAGGAATTGATACAATTATCATAGGACACTGTCATAACTTAGTTATTAGAGCAATTATTGTTACCATTGTCATCAAGAGTACTATAGACATATTTTTATCATTTTCATATAAATTATTGTTGTTACTTTTATACCAAGGTCATTGTTATGTCAAGGAAATAGAAGAAATTTCAACCTAAAAGTGGCCTCCTAAGGAAAAATAATAAAATAAGAGCTATAAATTTTGAAGGGAAAAAAAAAAAAATAATAATAATAATAAATACCTTTTTCTAAATGTAATTATTCACAACAATCTCCCTTAGATGGGATTGACATATTTTTGTGGCAGAAAAGCACAGATAGTGGCTTAGACCACTAATACATCTTATGGTATTGGCATCTCTAACATGTAAATTTCTAACTTAATGAAAATTATGATTTTTCCATGGGAAAAAAAGATATTTGAAATTGTAGTCACATTAGAGGATACTTTAGCCTAAAAGTTCTCATGAAATTTTAATGTCATAATATGTAAGCCAATCAAAATCCTTTAAATTTAAAAAGAGGTACATGTAAATATTTTGGAGGGAAAAGAAGAAAAACTACTTTTATTTATTTATTGTATTTTTGGCTTATCTCCTTACAGGTTTACTCAAATTTCAAGTGTAGACATTTGTTGGATGCAGAATTAAATTCTACATCCAATGAATATCCATTATGCATACTTTTGAAAAGACCCACATTGACAAAAAAAAAATGATGATACACTAAAAAAATGTGTTGAACACGTTTTTTAAATGTATTTTCATTTTTTTTATCAATGTGGGTCTTTTCAAAAGTATGCATAATGGGTACTCATTGGATGTGGAATTTAATTTTGCATCCAAAAAATGTCTACACTTGAAATTTGAGTAAACCTGTAAGGAGATAAGCCAAAAATACAATAAATAAATAAAAATAGTTTTGCTTCTTTTCCTTCCAAAATATTTACATGTATCTCTTTTTAAATTTAAAGGATTTTGATTGGCTTACATATTATGACATGGAAATCACATGAAAATTTCATGAGAACTTTTAGGCTGAAGTATCCTCTAATGTGACTACAATTTCAAATATTTTTTTTCCCATGGAAAAATCATAATTTTCATTAAGTTAGAAAATTACATGTTGGAGATGCCAATAGCATATGATGTATTAGTGGTCTAAGCCACTATCTGTACTTTTTTGCCTCAAAATATGTCAATCCCATCTAAGGGAGATTGTTGTGAATAAGTACATATGAAAATTTTAGTAATATATCGACATAATATATGTTATAATTCAAATAATTACTTCAAAATTGTGCCAAAAATACTTAGAAATCAGGGCCCAATGCCCTGTCAATATAGCTCATCCATGAATGGTCTGTGGTAGTAACTGTAAGTGTCCAGATCCCACTGTTCTCTGATCAACCAGACCCCCCTTGGCTGGTGCGAGGGTTTTTTGGATAGCAAATCGGAAACATTGTTGCGCTCCCTGTATAAGTGATGACAAGAAATAATGTCAAAGTGTGATCACAATCTCAGTGCATCATCCAATATATGACAGAGTGTGTGTGTGTGTGACAGATAGATTTTTGATTAAACCATTTAATAATGATCTGTGAGTCACCAAATATATGCAATCGACTACATCCTTTAACAAGAGCAAAGTATAATAAATGACGAAGGGAAATAAGTTCTGCAAAGTTATTCGTCCCTCCCCCCAAACCCATCTGAATCTTGAAGAAATGGGAGTGTGATATATGGAGGAGTATGCCTCCTCCACAACCATGTTGTTGTGCCAAGCCATCAAAATAATCCCATGGGGTATCATAGTCTATGATTTCAGTAGAGATGTTGTGTGTAGGTGGTTCACGGGCATATCATTCATCAAGGTCATTGTTATGCAACAAATTCTTTGCCACTGTCATACATCAAAGTCATTGAGATGCAACAAGATCACTACCATAGTCATAAGTCAAGGTCATTTTCAACAATAACAGGTTATGATTTTCCTCAAGATTTTTTTATTATTTTCATCAAAGTTATAAACACCATAGCCATACTCACAATAGCGTGGATTTTACTGCCATAAGTCGTTGTTTATATATCACAAAGATACATATGCTAGTGATCCGTAGGAATAGTTGTGAGCAAAGAGAATAATGTGAGCCACAACTAAAAGTTATGTGAGCCACAAGAATAAGGAGTAGGCCTCCAAGAAATGTGATGTACAAGAATAAAGTTTGAGCAATAGAAATGAGTCAAAGATAGATAATCTGTGCCACAGAGAAAGATAAGATCCACAAATGATAATTGTGAGCCTTGGATGATTATGCGAGCCTCAGAACGAACCACGGAAATATATTACAAGTCTCACAGAGAAATGACAGTTGTTGTGCATAAATGTGAGCCACTATGTATGCAATATGAACCAATGTTGGGTCCCTATAATACTAGTGATTACCCCATTACTATTGTAGTTATACCCCTTATTTATATTGTTGTGCCCCCATTGCCCCCATATTGTTATTAATGTGCCCATAGAATCCCTCTATTGTTATTTTTGTGGCTTTATATTATTATTGTTAGGTCGGCTGGATTATATTGTGACTCCTTAGACTCCTATATATAGAAAGGAGGTTTTGTCATTTGAATCATCGAAGAATTGTTCATTTATTTAATGTAAAGGAGGTTGCCCCCTATAAGAGGCTGAATTCTAAAGCGTTGATCTATCTTTTCTATCTTTTCTTGAGCAGGTTTCATAACATTTGGTATCAGAGCTTTGGATTCTAGGGTTTCGCTGCTCCAAACAGGTCATCGTGGCATTTTCGCTATAACTTTTTTTCTGTGACGTTTCAGAAGTTGCAAAAAAAACCCATTTGAGAAGAAATCACGCTGAACCTTGGGTCCAAATTTCAGAGCTTTTCGCGTGATATGTTCGGAGATATGATCTGAGGAATTTGGTCTTTTTGCAGACTCCTGAATTACACTCAAAACAGGTGACCTGGGGAAAATCGTCATAACTTTCCTTCTAAGCATCGGATTGAAATTTCGTAAGAAGGTACAGAAAAAGAACGAACTATAATTTTCTTTTATATATTTTTCAGAGTCAAAGGTTGAAACAGTGACACGTGGCACTTCATACAAGTTCGCTCTACTGAACTAGTCTATAATCAGGTCACTGCGGGAGATTGTGCATAACTCTTTCTTGGAGAATTCAATTTGGATCAGACTAGTGGCATTGGAAAGAGGGCATAGAAGGCTACTATAGATCACAATTTCAGAACTGGATGATTCGAAATTACAGAGATACATCAGATTCAATATCAGGCTTCTACAAAGTAAAAAAAGGTGTGTAGTTTTTTTTTAATTTTTGCATAAGCTTGGTTTGAAGGAATTCACAAGGCATAGTAAAGCATTATTATCGGTAACTGATGCCCCGAGGAAAAAAAATGCAAACACCTAGTAAGGAACCTGAAAGCTGTAGCATGACTCATGAAGAAGAGGAAGAAATGCTACATGACATATCAAAATTACAAGAACAAGTGCAACAAATGTCACGCTCACAAAAGCTAACAGATGCTAATATAAATGGCATGGAATCTAAGATAAAGGGCATGGAAGCTAAGATGGATGATCTGAAGGCAGATTTGAGGACAGATTTGAAGACAGACATGGCAGATTTGAAGGCAGATTTGACAAATTTTCTACAAGAAATGCTTACTAATGGTGAAAAGGTTGTAAAGGAAACTCATGATGTGAACAAAAGAAATGTTAATCATGATTCCATAGACTCTAATGTTGGATCGAAGACCCACCATATTCCAAAAATCGATATGAGGAAGTTTGATGGCAAGGATCCCGCCACATGGATATTACAGATGGAGCAGTTCTTCGATCTCAATAATGTGCAAAACACACAAAAGGTATGTATGGCAACTTTATACTTGGAACCAAATCAGTTTGTATGGTATCAATGGCTTTGCTCTCGTAAACAATTTATCACTTGGGCAATTTTTACGGAAGAATTGATAGCACATTATGAGGATACAAAAAGCAACACTTTTTTTAGCCAATTAATAAGTCTCAAACAAAAGGGTTCAATAATGGAGCACATTGAGGAGTTCCAAAAATTGAACATAAGGGTAAAAGATATTCCAGAGGAGCATAGGGTTGATGTGTTCATAGGTTCTTTAAAGGATAATATCCAACATGATGTTCGACTTTGGGAACCTGATTCATTAGAGAAGGCATTCAGGTTAGCAAGAAAAATGGAAAGCAAAATTATGGCAACCAGGAAGCATACCACTCACAACTATAAAGACGGAAGTGCAGTTGCCCCTAGTCTTCCACAACCTATAAGGTTGACACCACAACAATTGGAAGAAAAAAGAGCAAAAGGGCTTTTTTATAGTTGTGATAGCAAATACACTAAAGGTCATAAGTGTGCTGAGAAGAAATTATTTTACATAGATTGTGAAGAGGAAGAAGAAAACGAGCAAGAAAGGTCAAAAGAACATGATATGCTCCAGGAACAAAGCCTAGATGAAGAACAAATAAATCCGACCATATCTTGTAATGCATTGGCGGGAATTACCACTCCTCAAACCATCAAGATAGAAGGACAAATCAAGAAGAAAAAGGTAACAGTGTTGATTGATTCAGGAAGCACCCACAATTTTATTCATTGTAGGGTAGCAAAAGAATTGAATTGCTTCCTATATCTAGCACCAGAGTATCAAGTGATGATTGCAAATGGAGGAACAATAAATTGCTCTGGCAAGTGCCATAATATCAAGCTATCCATGGGAGAATATGTATTGACTAGCCCAATGCTTTCCATTCCAATGGGAGGTGCTGATGTTGTACTAGGAGTCCAATGGCTACAATCCTTGGGTACAATAGCTTTTAATTTTCAAGAACTTTTAAAGGCATAGGTCAATTAAATGGTCTTACTATCGCACTCGGAGTTATGGATTTTCAGTTCATGGGAGGTAGTATGGGCTCTGTAGTAGGTGAGAAAATAACCCGTCTGATCAAGCGTGCTACCGCGGAATCTCTTCCATTAATTATGGTGTGTGCTTCCGGAGGAGCACGTATGCAAGAAGGAAGTTTTAGTTTAATGCAAATGGCTAAAATAGCTTCTGCATTATATATTCATCAGAAGGAGAAAAAGTTGTTATATATATATCGATTCTGACGTCACCGACAACTGGTGGAGTGACTGCTAGTTTTGGCATGTTGGGAGATATTATTATTGCCCCTGGAGTGGCTGGACGGGATGGCTGTGATGAATAGGGTATGGTTGGTCTTGCTTGCTGGCTGGGAGAGGAACCGAGAGCTGGTCAAGAGAAAGAAACCAAGGATGATAAGTCAATTGAAATGCATAATGACATATATAATGAATGCTTGGAATCTCCCTCATTCATCCAGCGGTCATGACATATATCATTCATTTCTGACCAAGCCAAGAAGTAAGAGGCTGCTAGTCGAGATATATTATATATGTAATTACGCTTTCTTCCTTGCCCTCAGAAGCGCAAGCCCCTCCGGGACCTTTTAGTTAGAGGAAGTGATCAGCATCCCTTTTCATCAAATTTTCTACGGAAGGAAAGGAAGTTGAATTAAGGGGTATTGCAGGGAAACCAGGAAAGATAATTAGCTCTAACGATATGACAAAGCTTCTAAAAAAGGAGCAAAGGGGTGTAATTTCACAATTATGTTCGCTAGATGTTTCCACATTAGAATCATCTATTTCTCCAGATCTCCAAAAAGTCCTGGACAATCATTCCAAGGTATTTGAGACTCCCAAAGGTCTCCCACCTATGCGTGATCATGATCATGCTATTCATCTGATTCCAGGAAGTGTTCCTCCAAACATCAGGCCGTACAGATATCCCTATGTCCAAAAAAGTGAAATTGAATGTATGGTTACAGAAATGCTAGAGGCTGGTATAATTCAACCGAGTCAAAGTTCTTTCTCTGCTCCAGTAGTATTGGTGCACAAGAAGGATGGATCATGGCGCATGTGTCAGGATTATAGGGAGCTCAACAAGCTCACTATTAAAGATAAGTTCCCCATTCCTGTCATTGATGAATTACTGGATGAATTGCATGGATCAATTTACTTCACCAAGTTGGATCTTCGTTCAGGATATCATCAAATCAGAATGAAGATTGAAGACATTCCGAAAACGGCATTTAGAACTCATGAGGGTCATTATGAATTTTTGGTCATGCCTTTTGGCCTTACCAATGCACCTTCAACATTTCAAGGTTTGATGAATTCAATTTTCAAACCATTCCTTAGAAAATTTGTGTTAGTATTTTTTGATGATATACTTATCTACAGCAAGTCTTGGAAGGATCATGTTGAACATGTTGACAGGGTGCTACAACTATTGGAGGAGAAACAATTATATGCCAAAAGATCCAAATGTTTTTTTGGAGTCCAGGAGGTGGAATATTTGGGTCATATTGTATCTCATGAAGGAGTTAAGGTAGACCCTAGCAAAATTAAAGCCATTAAGGAATGGAAAATCCCACATCCATAAAGCATTTGCGTGGATTTCTTGGGTTGACAGGGTATTATCGCAAGTTTGTTAAGAATTATGGGAGAATAGCAGCACCTCTAACGACATTATTGAAGAAAGATGCATTTTCATGGACTCCGAAAGCAACAAAGGCCTTTGAACATCTTAAAGAGGCAATGTGCCAAGCACCGGTCTTAGCTACACTGGACTTCACAAAAACCTTTATTGTGAATGTGATGCTTCAGGAAATGGAATTGGTGCTGTTCTAATGCAAGATGAAAGACCCATTGCTTTTGAAAGTCGTCCAATCAAGGGAAAGTTTCTAAGAAAAGCTATTTATGAGAAGGAAATGTTGGCAATACTCCATGCACTTAAGAAATGGCGACCCTACCTAATGGGAAGACACTTCAAGGTAAAAACGGATCATGATAGCCTTAAATACTTTTTAGAACAAAGATTATCCTCTGAAGAGCAACAAAAGTGGGTCACAAAGATGTTGGGTTATGACTTTGAAATCATCTACAAAAAAGGGAAGCAAAATGTGGTGGCAAATGCACTCTCAAGAAAGGATGAGGATGTGGAAGCATTGTTGTGTGCTATTTCTATCATCCAACCAGATTGGATAAATGAAGCAAGGGAGGAATGGAAGAATGATGAAGAAGTGTGGGCACTTATTCGAAAGCTACAACAAGATTCCAGTACGTCTGATACATTTAGCTGGAAAAATGATTCGTTATGGTACAAAGATCGCTTATACCTCTGTAAGAATTCCCAGCTAAAACAAAATATTATTATGGAATTGCACACTTCTCCCTTAGGAGGGCACTCAGGATTTTTAAAAACTTACCACAGGGTTAAGAAGGAATTTTTTTGGGATGGCCTTAAATCAGATATTCAAAAGTTTGTGGCAGAATGTTTGGTTTGCCAACAAAATAAAGTTGAAACAATTAAGACACCAGGTCTATTACAACCTTTATCCATTCCAAGCCAACGTTGGGAGGAGGTATCAATGGATTTTATCACAGGTTTACACAAGTCTGAGGGAAAGAGTGTCATCATGGTGGTAGTTGATAGACTTACCAAGTATGCACACTTTTGTGCATTATCACATCCATTTAGAGCCAGTACAGTTTCTACTGCATTTATGGAAACAATTCAAAAGCTACATGGAAACCCAAAGATTATTGTAAGTGACAGAGATCCCATTTTCACTGGAAATTTTTGGACAGAATTATTTTCTCGTCTTGGTACTCAGTTAGCTCATAGCTCATATTATCATCCTCAAACTGATGGGCAAACTGAGATAGTAAACAAATGTTTGGAAGGATATCTTCGTTGCTTTGTATCTGATAAACAGACACAATGGGTCAAATGGTTGCCTCTGGCTGAATGGTGGTATAACACTTCCTTTCATACAACAACAAAAATGACCCCATTTATGGCACTTTATGGGTATCAACCACCATCCATCACATCATATTTAAGAGAAAATTCTAAGGTTCAGGCAGTGGAACATCACATCGAACATCAACAACAAGTCTTCCAACTCTTAAAGGATAACCTCATGTTGGCACAGAATAGAATGAAACAACAGGCAAATCAACATCGCAGTGAAAGAAGTTTTGATGTAGGTGATTGGGTATTCCTACGGCTACAACCATATAAGCAAATGTCCCTCAAGCAAGCTAAGAAGGATAATAAATTATCACCAAATTATTATGATCCGTACAAGGTGTTGCAAAAGATTGGTACTATGGCATACAAATTGGAGCTTCCTGCAGCTTCTCGATTGCACCCAGTTTTCCATGTTTCATGCTTAAAAAAGGTTATAGGCGACAAGCTCCCAGTTCAAACAATATTTCCAGAACTTGACGAGGAAGGAAAAATTATATTGGAACCGGAAGCAGTTATAGAAACAAGAACTCGACAGCTACGAAATCGATCAATTTCAGAGTACCTTATCAAGTGGAAGAACTTATCTGCTAAAGATTCCACATGGGAGGATGAGAATTTTATGCAGAAATATCCAGAACTACTCAAGCGTTGAGGACAACACTTTTTTGAAGTAGAGGGGCATCTTGGGTCCCTATAATACTAGTGATTACCCCATTACTATTGTAGTTATACCCCTTATTTATATTGTTGTGCCCCCATTGCCCCCATATTGTTATTAATGTGCCCATAGAATCCCTCTATTGTTATTTTTGTGGCTTTATATTATTATTGTTAGGTCGGCTGGATTATATTGTGACTCCTTAGACTCCTATATATAGAAAGGAGGTTTTGTCATTTGAATCATCGAAGAATTGTTCATTTATGTAATGTAAATGAGGTTGCCCCCTCGAAGAGGCTGAATTCTAAAGAATTGATCTATCTTTTCTATCTTTTCTTGAGCTGGTTTCATAACAACCAAAGAGAAATGTGAGCTATTGTGTATAGAATACGAACCACAGAGAACCGATAGATGCCACAATTATGTGATTGTAAGCCACAAAGGATATAATCAAGCCACAAAGAATAAGTGAGAGCCACAAATATAAATTCGAGCCATGGAGAATTAAAATGAGCCATAACAATTGGCATTTTGGCACAGGTATGGCGCTACGGTACAGGTGTTGTCCTTGATGGCAACTCTCTTTGATGACAGATCTCAGTCCAGACTACAAGAATGAAGAGAAATTTCATATACGCAGGTTCATTAAGCCCAAGATGCGTATACACGCTGGTACGCTATATACTATGTCGCGGATACGCAGGCTTGCTATATACGAAGTCGCGTATACACGCAGTTTCATGAACAGAAAAGAGCGTACATGTCGAGAAGCTTCCCTTTGGTCCGTGGTAGTTAGTCCTCGGTACTTGAGCCTATGTTTTTGGACCAAGGTATCTCGACAGTCGTGTTGATCCCGAGTTTTGAAGTTGATGGTATTGTATTACTATGGTTTTGGCCCGTGGTATTGAGGAGGGCCTAATGCTATATAAGGAGAAGAAGATCATTAGGCTAGTGTATCGAAAAGTCTTGAATATCTAATGAAGAAAGAGATCTAGTATGCAGGTTCTGGGTTGATGATACATTTCTTGATCTGAGCTAAGGAGAGATCACATCGGTTGATGGAAGGATAGATCGGGATCAAATTGTTTGAAATGAACTATCGGTATATGGTTGACTACGCATATTTTTAGATCTGCATACTGACGCAATGTTATGTTCTGAGTATGACTGATGACTGGTACAGCTGCAAGTTATGAGAAATTATTTTTAGATCTGTACGCAGGTTGGCTTCGGTAAAAGCGTGTGTATACGCGGGTTTATTTCATTGAAGTAGTGTATATCTTTTGAAGCTTAATTCTTGGGTTGCAGTTGGGTCTGTCTGTTATTGCAGGGTTCTGTAGTCTGCTCTGTGTTCTGGTGACTGGGTGTTGACAGGGTTTCAGTGGTTCAGTGATTCAAAGCTTGATGATGCTAGTATTGGTTGTTTTGTGCTTCTATGATTTGCTATGAAAAGTGAATGAATCGTGGTCTTCAGATTGAAATGTTGTGCTTCAGGAGTATCCAGTCTGAAAATTGATGAAAAGTGGTACCTGAAGGAAAGAAGATTGTAGGCCAGCACCTACGTACTAGTATCTTAGCTAGTACAAGAGCAAAGGGGGTTGGAGCTCCCTTCCAAGAGAGTTTGGAAAACGAGAGAAGGTTGTAGCCTTCTGCAGGTTGTAGCCTGCGTACTGGTATAAGGCTGCACCAGTACAAAAGATTGTAAACTGAAGTTTCTTATTAAAGAAACATAGAGGCGACTTGCAGCAGGTGGTTTTCACCCACATTGGGTTTCCACCTTATATCATGGTGTTCATGTGTGTGGCTTTTGTGTGATGATCTGTTCTGCACCTGTTTACTTTTAATATGGTTAATAATGTCATGATGCATTTACTGAAGATAAACTAACTGAATCATAAGATTTATGGTTATACGCTGGTTGCTTTAGACACAGTAGCGTGTACACGCTGGTTCACTTAACTGAAGTAGCGTATATGTTTCTGAGTATTGAAAAAGTTTTATTGATCTGATAATATTGATTCACCCCCCCTCTTAGTATTATTTCCAACAATTGGTATCAGAGCAGGTCCTTCAGAGAAGCTTGATCGCTTGAAGGTAGATCGTTCATCATGAGCAACTACGAGAGAGAAGCATCAATCAGGCCACCGGTTTTTGATGGGACAAACTTCAATTATTGGAAGGTAAGAGTTACTGCCTATCTTCAATCTCTTGGTACAGAAGTTTGGGACATCGTAGAGACAGGCTATGCTTTTCCTTCAGCTACTCCTACAGATGCAGCCGAGAAAAAGAAGTATGAAACAAATGCGAAAGCAGTCAGTACCCTATTAGGATGTATATCCCAATCGGAATTCATGAAGGTAATGCACTATAAATCCGCAAAAGCAATATGGGACAAAATTGTCACAAGCTATGAAGGAGACGAACAGGTAAAGCGTGCTAAACTTCAAACTCTCAGGATTAAGTATGAGACTCTCAGAATGTATAATGATGAAAGTGTGGCTAACTATTTCCTTAGGGTAGATGAGATTGTTAATTGCATGAAAAACTTGGGTGAAGAAATAAAAGAGGCTATTGTGGTTGAAAAGGTTCTAAGATCACTGTCCCCCAAATTTGAATCTAAAGTGTCTGCAATAGAAGAAAAAGAAAATCTACGAATTCTTACTATGTCTCAGCTTCACGGAATTCTAACTGCTTATGAAATGAGAAAAGGAGGTCCATCAGACAGAAGAGAAGCTGCTTTCAAGGCTTCGGGCAAAGAAGATTATTATGAAGCAAGTCACGTACCAAAAGATGACGAAGAAGAATCAAATTTTGTCAGAAATCTTCAAAGGGGTTCTGGAAGGTTCAGAGGTAAGTTACCTTTTAAATGCTTTGCTTGTGGAAGAGTAGGTCATTATACTGCCAAATGTCCTCACAAAGATAAGAATGACAAGGGAAAGGAACCTGTTAAATGGAACAAGAAACAGAATGAAAAGAAGAAAAGCTATTACACTCATGAAGATAGTGATGGTCTTTCAAATAGTGATGAAGATGAACAGGGTTATAGATATAAACTTTTAATGGCTTTTGAAGATGATGACTACATGGATGCTATAGATGTAGAAGGCTTTTATGAAGAAATGAATAATCTCAAAGTTTGCTTAGAAGAGAAAAGTGCTATTATTGATTCTCTACAATGTCAACTGGCAGAAAAGGAAAAACATCTTGAAAAATTGGAATGTGAGATTGTTTGTCTTAGAAAGGAGATTGAGAAAACAAAAGCAATTAATCTTAAATTTGTTAAAGGATCTGAAACATTGGATGAGATTATCAATGTGCAGCGTTCTCCTCTTATCAAGACAGGTCTGGGATATAATGGAGAAACATCTCAAGCTTCTACCTCTAAAAGTTATCTTGATGCAGCAAGGAGGAGCGAACAAAGACCAAATAAAAGTCATCAGGTGAATCAGGGACAGTTTACCTCAAGAACAAATAAAGACTATCAAGAAGTTCGGGGACAAGCGGCCTTAAGGACAAACAGAAGCTACAATCAGCCACAGGTAAAATCTTCCCAATTTGCCCCAAGAATGGATGTCAATAGAAGCTACAAACGGTTGGATGATAGATCTGATTATCGGAGAAAATTCTTTAATGGCCAATGCTTTTCTTGCCATAACTTCGGTCATAAAGCAGCTCAATGTGTTGCCTACAAGACAATCATGACTAGAGAAGCTCAAAAGCAAAGAAGTATGACTGGAACCATGAAAAGAACTTATAACAACTTTTCGGTTCTTGAAAATGAAGTTGAATGCTCTATTTGTAATAACTTTGGTCATGAAGACTCTGAATGCAGGAGCAGGTTCTGGAAGACAACTCAGAAGGAACAAACCTCAAATGTCAGAACATGGAGAATAAAGGAACCGCAACCAGAAAGATGTGGGATAGCCTTTTATGCAGAAGGTCAAGAAAGTCTATGGTACATTGACAGCGGATGTTCGAAGCATATGACAGGGGACAAAGAAAAACTTGAATCATATACCGCATTAGAAAAGGGAAAGAAAGTTTCTTTTGGAAACGATATCTCTGCAGCCATAAAAGGAAAAGGCGTTGCTCCGTTGAAAGAGAAGGTCAAAGCTGGAAATGTTCTGTATGTTGATGGATTGAAGCATAATCTTCTGAGTGTCAGTCAGATGTGCGATCAAGGAACAGAGGTAATATTTAGATCAAATGGATGTTGTGTTCGTGATCTTGATACAGGTGAAACAGTGATCAAAGGAAGAAGGACTCCAAATAATCTATACATATTTGAAGAAAGACAACAACAATGTTATTTGAGCAAGAATGATGAACACTGGCTATGGCATCGGAGGTTGGGGCATCTAAGCTTTCCACAAATAAGGAAAGCATGCAAATATCAGGCAGTTCGTGATCTTCCAGATATCAAAATTCCAGACAACACCATATGCAAATCATGTCAGTTTGGAAAGCAAACCAGAACTAATTTTCCTGAGAAGGAAGGATCAGCTAGCATGCCTCTTGAGCTAGTACATACAGATACATGTGGTCCTTTCAGAAAAAGAACACCTCGAGGAGAAGAATATTTGATATTATTCATTGACGATTTCTCCAGGTTTGTCTGGTTAGGACTTATGAAACACAAAGATGAAGCATTCGAAAAATTCAAATCCTTCAAAGCCTTGGTTGAAAATGAATCAGGACACAAGATTAAGTGCCTCAGATCTGACAGAGGTGGGGAGTTTACCTCAAATGAATTTTTTGATTTCTGTGAAGAACATGGGATAAGAAGAGAATTCTCTACAGCTAGAACTCCTCAGCAAAATGGAGTTGTGGAAAGAATGAACAGAACAATCCAACAAATGGCTCGTGCTATGCTTGATGAATCAGGTACTCCCGCAACTTTCTGGGGTGAAGCTGCACATGCTGCGGTTATTATTCTCAACAAAACAAATGTCCGAGTAAACAGCACTCAAACTCCTCATGAGCTCTGGTGTGGTAAGACTCCTTCGGTGAAGCACTTCAAAATCTTTGGAAGCAAATGTTATATTAAGAATACTGATGAGCAACTTGGCAAACTTGAACCAAGAGCAGACGAAGGCATTCTTCTTGGTTATTCTCCACATAGCAAAGCATACAAGTGCTACAATAAAAGACTTGGCAGAATTGTTGACAGCATTGATGTTGTGGTTGATGAGAAGGGATACATTCCTAGGCAAGTTCATCATGAAGACATCGAAGAAGATGAAGGCTACCCTCAAAGACAGAATGATGAAGAAGAACCTCAAGAAGAAGAAGAACCTCAAGAAGAACCAGAGGAACAGACAAGAATAGAAGAGAAGACTCCATCCAGATATGTCCAGAAGAATCATCCAGAATCTCAGATTGTGGGACAGAAAGAAGCAGGAGTACAAACAAGAAGAACAATTGCAGAAGCTTCAAGCTATTTGGCATTACTCTCTTCCACTGAACCACAAAATGTGAAAGAGGCATGCAAAGATGAATGTTGGGTCAAAGCAATGGATGAAGAACTTGAGCAGATCGAAAAGAACAACACTTGGGAATTGGTTCCTAGACCAAAAGATAAGAATGTCATAGGGACAAAATGGGTCTTCAAAAATAAATTGAATGAAAATGGAGAAGTAATTAGAAACAAGGCCAGACTTGTTTGTAAAGGGTATGCACAGCAAGAAGGAATAGATTTTGAAGAGACCTTTGCTCCTGTTGCAAGACTTGAGGCCATCCGAATGTTCCTTGCTCTCTCAAGTTTTCAAAACTTCAAGGTATTTCAAATGGACGTGAAATCAGCCTTTCTGAATGGAGACTTAGAAGAAGAAGTATACATTGAGCAGCCAGATGGTTTCATTCTTGGGAATGATCCAAACCTTGTATGCAGATTGAAAAAGGCTCTCTATGGTCTCAAACAAGCTCCAAGGGCTTGGTACTATCGGTTGGACAAATATCTTCACCAACAAGGCTTTTCAAAAGGATCAGCAGATAGCAATCTCTATATGAAAGTTGAAAATAACAAATTGCTAATACTTGTTGTGTATGTAGATGATATTATCTTTGGCAGCAATGAAGAGGCTATGAGTCAAAACTTTGCCTTGGTTATGCAGAAAGAATTTGAAATGTCATTACTTGGAGAATTGACATACTTTCTTGGATTGCAAATCCAACAAAATGAAGGAGGTATTTTCTTGTCTCAAACCAAGTATCTCAAGTAGATCTTGAAGAAGTATGGCATGGAAGATTCAAAGCCAGTATGTACTCCCATGGTTACAGGATGCAGCCTCAGTACAAATGATGAATCAGCAGCAGTTCATCAACCAACGTATAGATCCATGATTGGGAGTTTGCTTTATTTGACAGGTACCCGACCAGACATTATGCATGCAGTAGGAATTGTTGGAAGATTTCAAGCCAACCCAAAGGAAACTCATCTTCAGGCAGTCAAAAGAATCTTCAAGTATCTTCAAGGGACTCAAAACTATGGCCTATGGTATCCTAGAGATACAGATCTCACTCTTCATGCTTACACAGATGCAGATTGGGCCGGAAGTGTGGATGACAGGAAAAGCACAAGTGGTGGTGCATTCTTCATGGGTTCCAGATTAGTATCTTGGTTCAGCAAGAAACAGAGTTCGATTGATTTATCTACAGCTGAAGCAGAATATGTGGCTGCGGCATCTTGTTGCACACAACTTCTTTGGATGATGCAGACCTTGCAGGATTTTCAAATCACTTTCACTCCACCTGTCTCTATCTTATGTGATAATACAAGTGCAATCAGCATTTCAAAGAATCCAGTCATGCATTCAAAGACCAAGCACATACCAATCAAGTATCACTTCCTCCGGGAACAAGTGCTTGAACAAAAGGTCAAGTTGGAGTATGTTCCTTCTAAAGAACAAGTTGCTGATATTCTCACAAAACCACTGCCCAGGGAGACTTTTGAATATCTCAGACAGAAGCTGGGAGTAGTTGATGCTTCATCCTGCTGTTGAAGCTTGTCTGTTCTAAAGAAAAGTTGGTATACGCGTGTTGTATAAGGGATATCCGCGTACATACGCTGATTTATGCAGGTGAAGTCGCGTATATGGAGTTCTGAACAGCAAGGGCAGATTCTGATTGGAGAAGGTCTGAGATGGGTATGACAGAGTCCTTCAGGCACAGTTTCAGGGGGAGCAGCAGGCACAGTTTCAGGGGGAGCAGCTTAAAGTCTAATAAAGCATTGTTGGCATTTAGATGCTTTTGGTCCTAGTTCACAACTATTGTTGAAGAAGGAGCACAGAAGGAAATCTTGGTTGCTGATCTAAAAAGATGATTATCAGATGCTGCTGGTGACTTTCATAAGTCTTGGTCTAGTTCTTTCGTCTCTATGTCATGTATCTTTTTTTTGTGATATCTCTTCTATGGTGTCAAGGTCATGTAACGGCCTATGTTGATTTCCCCACTATGCCTGGGATGAATGATGTAATGTAATTGGTTGTTATATGTAAATTTCTGATGTATCCCCTCTTGGTTGGGAGTATGGATGTATGTATTGAGTCTTTTGGTGATAGGAAGGTCCTTTATGATGTATAAGGCTTGGTTCTTTTTGAAGAACATCTTTTGCAGATCTTGCCTACAGTCAGGGGGAGCATGTTCAGCACAGCAGAGCAGAGATATCAGCACATTCACAGGGGGAGCACAGCCCTTTGCCCTTGATGACAAAGGGGGAGAATGATTCTAAGGATCTTGGGGTTGCCATCAAGTCCAAAGGGGGAGATTGTTGGCATTTTGGCACAGGTGTGGCGCTACGGTACAGGTGTTGTCCTTGATGGCAACTCTCTTTGATGACAGATCTCAGTCCAGACTACAAGAATGAAGAGAAATTTCATATACGCAGGTTCATTAAGCCCAAGATGCGTATACACGCTGGTACGCTATATACTAAGTCGCGGATACGCAGTCTTGCTATATACGAAGTCGCGTATACACACAGTTTCATGAACAGAAAAGAGCGTACATGTCGAGAAGCTTCCCTTTGGTCGTGGTAGTTAGTCCTCGATACTAGAGCCTATGTTTTTGGACCAAGGTATCTCGACAGTCGTGTTGATCCCGAGTTTTGAGGTTGATGGTATTGTATTACTATGGTTTTGGCCCGTGGTATTGAGGAGGGCCTAATGCTATATAAGGAGAAGAAGATCATTAGGCTAGTGTATCGAAAAGTCTTGAATATCTAATGAAGAAAGAGATCTAGTATGCAGGTTCTGGGTTGATGATACATTGCTTGATCTGAGCTAAGGAGAGATCACATCGGTTGATGGAAGGATAGATCGGGATCAAATTGTTTGAAATGAACTATCGGTATATGGTTGACTACGCATATTTTTAGATCTGCATACTGACGCAATGTTATGTTCTGAGTATGACTGATGACTGGTACAGCTGCAAGTTATGAGAAATTATTTTTAGATCTGTACGCAGGTTGGCTTCGGTAAAAGCGTGTGTATACGCGGGTTTATTTCATTGAAGTAGCGTATATCTTTTGAAGCTTAATTCTTTGCTTGCAGTTGGGTCTGTCTGTTATTGCAGGGTTCTGTAGTCTGCTCTGTGTTCTGGTGACTGGGTGTTGACAGGGTTTCAGTGGTTCAGTGATTCAAAGCTTTATGATGCTAGTATTGGTTGTTTTGTGCTTCTATGATTTGCTATGAAAAGTGAATGAATCGTGGTCTTCAGATTGAAATGTTGTGCTTCAGGAGTATCCAGTCTGAAAATTGATGAAAAGTGGTACCTGAAGGAAAGAAGATTGTAGGCCAGCACCTACGTACTAGTATCTTAGCTAGTACAAGAGCAAAGGGGGTTGGAGATCCCTTCCAAGAGAGTTTGGAAAACGAGAGAAGGTTGTAGCCTTCTGCAGGTTGTAGCCTGCGTATTGGTATAAGGCTGCACCAGTACAAAAGATTGTAAACTGAAGTTTCTTATTAAAGAAAGATAGAGACGACTTGCAGCAGGTGGTTTTCACCCACATTGGGTTTCCACCTTATATCATGGTGTTCATGTGTGTGGCTTTTGTGTGATGATCTGTTCTGCACCTGTTTACTTTTAATATGGTTAATAATGTCATGATGCATTTACTGAAGATAAACTAACTGAATCATAAGATTTCTGGTTATACGCTGGTTGCTTTAGACACAGTAGCGTGTACACGCTGGTTCACTTAAATGAAGTAGCGTATATGTTTCTGAGTATTGAAAAAGTTTTATTGATCTGATAACACTTATTCACCCCCCCTCTCAGTATTATTTCCAACACATAACAACCAAAGAGAAATGTGAGCTATTGTGTATAGAATACGAACCACAGAGAACCGATACATGCCACAATTATGTGATTGTAAGCCACAAAGGATATAATCAAGCCACAAAGAATAAGTGAGAGCCACAAATATAAATTCGATCCATGGAGAATTAAAATGAGCCATAACAAGCCACAGATATAATGTGTGCTACAGAAAATGGAATGTGAGGCATAGATATAAGGAACGAGCTACAGAAATTCATATGCAAGCCACTAATATAGAACACATGTGAACCATTGATGCCTTAGAAAGATAGTGAGCCATCACAGAAGAATACGATCCAGAGAAGATTCGAAATTCTCAGAGAGCACTGAATTGTTGTCAGGAATGTTGGAGGATAGGTGAATATTTATAGTTGTTCCTCTAAATGAAATGACACGACCATTGGGGCAGGCTAACATGATGAGGCCAAATTTTAATTTGGAGGGAAATATTTAAATTCAAAATTTCTCATAGCAATATTAAACATATTTTCCACAAGCCTAATAATTCCTTGCTCATGATAATTTGTGTCATATTATGAATAATTGAATTTTCCTTTGGTGCAGGATGGGCTTCATTTGGGGTTATTGGGATTTTCCTTGGGGTAGGGGAAATTCGTCCCATAGCTGGCCCATTTTTTAACACTATCTATGAGGCAGTTCCATCTGAGTCAAAATTTCAATTCTGAGGCATTCCAAATATGAGCTTAAGGGAGATCCAAATCATAGGCTTGTTGATGAATTCAAAGTTTTCTCATAAACTAATCTGAGATTCTCATTAAAGGCAATTTGAGGCACTTTCATGACCCAACCAGAGGCATTGTTGAAGGCTCATTTGAGACAATATTGAATTTTTGTACTCACTGTCTTTGAGGGCATGTCAAAGGGGTTATTTAATGTTTGATTGAAAAGAATTTTGTCTTGTACGATAGCCATATATGAAGGTATGAATTTCTTTGACACATTTCAGTACTAGAATTGTTGAGCAGTATTTAAGAAAGTACTCTTGAAGAATGATATTTGCAATGAGAAGACAATGATAAATGGGCAAATTTCTAATGAGCATATATTGACAGAAGTTGGCAATATTGATATCATTGTACTTGGGTCATTGTCCCTGGTATTGGAGCCCAAGAGTTTTGTTTTAGATTTTATTGTTAAGCGTTCGAGGGTGGTGCTAGGGAAGGAAGTTGTAGCTTTTCCTTCAACAGGTTATTGCCTCCTTCCAGTGGATGTTGGTAAACCAGGGGTTGTAGCTCCTTCCAGTAGTGGCTGGTAAATAACTTGGGGTTGTAGCCCTTCCATTTGTAGCAGGTAAAATGGAAGTTGTAGCTTCCCTTGTAATATAAATAAATTGTTCATATAATTATTGTGTATTCATTGATGTGATGTTATCGATTAATGCTCTGTAATCTTTAATTGTTGAAATTACTGAAATATTGATTCACCTTCCCCCCCCTCCCCCGCCCCTCTCATTATTTCCAACATGGTAATAGGCACCTTTACCAATTTACATTCTTGCAAATTAAGCCTCTGCAATACTGTCTCAACATACTTCTTCTGAATTAACTATACTTTTATGTTTTCCCTATCTCTTCTAATATTTATGCCCAAGATGAAATTTTCAGCACTAAGATCCTTCATATCAAATTTAGAGGACAATTGAGTTTTCACTTCTTTGGTGATTTTCTTGTCATTTATAATCGACAACACATCATCCACATACAATACCAAATAAATAACATGATCACCAAGTAATTTGAAATAGATGTATTGATTTTCTTTGCTCCTTTTGAAGTCATGTCCTGGTATATAAGTATCAATTTTTTGATACCACATCCTTAGTGATTGCCTTAACCCATACAGGGAATTTTTTTAGCCTACATACCAACCTTTTCTTTCCTGTCACAGCAAATCCCTCTCACAGTTTCATGTAGATTTTTTTTCCAAATCCCCATGTAAGAATGATGTCTTCACATCCATCTATTCCACTTCAAAATTAAAAGCAACAACAATACAGAAAATAAATTTAATATAGGTTAACATGGAAACAAGAGAAAACATATCACCAAAGTCAATTCCCTCTACCAGGGAATAACCCTTTGCTACTAATCAAGCTTTGTATTTATCCACTATGCCTTTTACACTCAACTTCATTTTAAGCATTGATTTGCTACCAAAGGGCTTTCTTCTAACCTGAAACTCCACTAGACCCCAAGCCTCATTATTATCTAAGGCTTCCATTTCTTCAACCATGGCCTTTTTCCAGGGTTTTCCATCCTCTAAATCCACTTTTTCCTTAATATTTCTAGGATCATCATCGGTAATAAACAAAGAAAAAATTGAGTAGAAACTAGGTGAAGTATACCTTTTCGTTGTCTTCTTTCCCAAACCGTTTTCCTCAATATCAGAGTATTTGGTTCTTCTTCTTATTATTATTTTTCTTTTATAAAGTTTGATTCATCATCCTTCATTCCAAACCCTATATTTCTATGGTTCTTTCTCCCTTGATAAGACTTCATGTTTGACCACATCTTTGACTTCTCTAAATATTAGATCTCAACTATGAACAACCTTCTTATTTATAGGTTCCAAAACCTATAACTTTTCAAACCATCATTATATCCAATAAGATACACTTTTCAACTTTCTTATATAACTTACTCCTATTCTCCTTTGGAACATATACATAAACAACACATATAGATACCCTAAGATGTTTAAGAAAATGTCTCTTACCAATCCATACCTCATGTAGAGTCTTGTCTTCTAACACTGATGAGGGTGGTTTATTTACCAAAAAGCATCCATTTTCCACTACCTCTACCCATAATTATTTTCCTAACTCAACATGAATAAACATGCTCCTTGATTTCTCCATCAATGTCAAATTCATCCTTTATGCAACTCCCATCTACTATGGCTTGTACAGAGTAGTCTTCTACCTTTCTATACCACACTTCTTTCAAAATTCTTCAAATTCATTCCCATATAATTATCCACCATTATATGTCATCGTCATCTTAATTTTCTTCTCTATCTAATTTCCCATAAGATCCTTAAACTATTTGAACTAGTCAAAGACTTCCTGAGAAAATATATCCATGTATTCCTCGGGAATTCATATATATATATATATATATATATATATATATATATATATATATATATAAGACATAGTACACAAATTTACCTAGTGATGGAATTCACACAGGTCCAAACACATCATTGTGCACCAATTGTAATATTCTCTCTGACCTTGTAGAACCCGAGGAGAATCTTACCTAATTCTACTTCTCAAATAAACAATGTTCACAAAAATAAAAATCCAGAGACAAATTAGACATAACTCCTCCCATACCATTACTTTGTAGTACTCGAAGGTCTTTCTCTCTAATATGTCCCAGTATTTGATACCATAGCATAGTCTTTTCTCCAAAAGTTGCAGGAGTGTTTCCTTCTTCTACTCCACTCTCAGGAACAACATAACTATTGCACTCATCACTAATGATGCTTCCCAAAAATTTATACAAAGTTCTAATCATAACTCCCCTTAGCAGTATCATTGCTCCTTGAACCATCTCGTAGGTACCCTTTTAAAATAGTTGCAGCGCTCATCTTGCTTACAAAAATCAGATTTCTGGCTAACCATGGGATTTGTGGAACACCAGAGAGGGTTTTAATCCTTCCACCCATGAGCTTCAACTTGATTTTCCTCATCCTATGATTCTAGTTGTTAAATCATCTCTTAAGAAAACATCACTACCATCAAATCTTTCACTCACAAAAGCACTCCATGTGAAAAGTCATATGAAAGGATGTGCCTAAGTGGATTAACCATGTCTCATGATGTATGTGTGTATTTGAACAAGCCAAGTACATATTCCCTTCATTTAAGGAGGTTTTTGCCTCTACAGAAGGAGCATCTTCAGATCCCTTCCCTTTCTCAAAAATTTTGGATCTGAAAAGCTTTCCTATAATGCCATTTTTCTCCACATCTCCAACATACTTTTACAAACTTTCTTGGAGATTTAGATCTTCCTCTAGATTTAGATCTTCCCCTTGAGGACTTATTTTTATTTCTATTATGGGAGAGTCCTCTTATAGACAAGGCATCATTGTTATGGATTTCTATGTTTTTCTGTCTCATCTCCTTCGATCTTTGAAGCAATTGCATTACTACCTATGGTAACAACCACACTATCCCACAAGTCTTTTAGATAACATAACAAACTAATGCACTTATCTTCATTTGAAATCTTAATATCAACAAATAATAGTTGACTTACCATAGTATTAAAGATATTCAAATGCCCTGTCACTGAGTCTCCATCCTTCATCCTCAGGTTATAAACTTCTTTGGCATGAACAATTTATTAACCAAGGACTAAGACTAATATAAATCCCCTAACTTGCCCTACAAATTTATTGTAGTTTCACATAAAACATTCAATAATATTGAATTTGTGAGACACAATCATATTTCTCTTTTTACCTTTCAATCGAATGTGGTCCAATATTCTGCTAACATACCCATTAGTGTAGTACTTGGATCCACAACGATCTATTAATCTATGTCCACCAATAGATCTTCCATTTTGAGATTTCATTGCTCAAAACTTTGCCCATTGAATTTCTTAATCTCTATAGTTAAATTGCTCGCCATTTCCTTTCACCACAAGAATATATTCCACAAATCTCTCACCCACCAAAAGCCCTAGCCAAACCCTTTAGCCACAAAGGCATACCCTTTAATCCAAAACAACTCTAATACCAAGTGTAGCAATATGTTAGCTCTTGTGAGTTTCTCCTCTCAGTGCCTTGTGTGTGCATTGGCTCATAACTTTCATTTTATGACCATATGGTATGACATAGAGTAGGGCTTCACGACACAATAATTTTATTAAAAAAACCCTCTTTGTATAGGAACCCGAGAAAACAATATGGCTTATGAAAACTCATTTATGAGCCCAAATTCAAAAATTTACTCCTTTTGAAGGAAAAGAAACTGTCAGGTACCCTAATTAACCAGTGATGCTCCAAATGCCCCAAAATATTCAATAGTAAAAATCTCAACAATTTTTTTTAGGAGATTTTGGATGCAAAATCTTTAATACCTTCACTTGTACTCAATTAAGCTACAACATCTTCAATGACTTTTTATTAGCCCGGTGACAATTCCACTTTAATTTCCAATAGCAATCACATAAACCATTGATTCACATTGATGGTAATTGTAGATAGAACATAAACAATAACCGCAAAAGACAAGTCAAAACAAGAGAACACCAATATTTGGCTAAAGTTGGGGAATAACCCCAAGATGGGGAAAACCCTTAATCAATCCTTCTTATTATCAAATATCAAATGTTCAGCACAGAGAGAATGTCCAATAGAGTACAATGATGAGAGTCAAAGTCAATTTGACTTGACATTTGCAAATTACCCAAACCAATATAAATCTTATCTTTTTGCAAATGCAAATTCCCGTAACCACACGTGAATACAACGAATTCCTGTAATAGCGAAATCCTGCAATCATATGCGAATTCTTGTAATCACATGCAAATTCTTGTAACCATACGTGAATTCCTGTAACAGCAAATGAATTCATGTAATCATGAATTTATGTAACCATACACAAATTCCTGTAATAGTGAATTCTTGTAATCATGAATTCCTATAACAATATGTGAATTCTTGTAACCATAGCTGAATTCTTGTAACAACATGCAAATTCTTGCAATTTGTATGAACCAATGAAGAGAAGATGTATGTGATGAGTGTGTTCAAATGAGGTTGATGCATCATGTATTTATAGGCATTTGAGGAGGGCTAATTAGCCTCTTAGGCCGACCTTAACAATTTGTGTACCTATGGGATTGAATTCAAAAATACACTTTTCCTTATCCAAATTCAGTGCTTCCGGGGAAAATTTTGGTTCTCTAGAAAAGAGGAATTTTGTCCAAACATCATCTTAGGTCAATGATCTTCCCAAAGTGGAATTTGGCCTTAGTTGCACATTTTAACACTCCCTCTCAACTAGGGAGAATTCCATCTGCCAATATCCATCCATCGTCATGCCATCTTGATCGCCATGTTACTATCTTTGCATCTCATCTCCTCTCTACTAAAGATTGATATAGAGAATAAGAAGTATCGATCAAGAGTGAGTCACAAGGCATTACCACTCTCCATTGACGAAAGTCAGTCCACATAACTAGGGGTAGAACGCCAATTGGACTTGATCCTGAGCGATCAAGTTGTTATACATCATGCATCCTATACATAGGGAGTATGATAGTACACGATGCATCGATTTGTAGTGTTATGGTACCTAACCACTTTTCCCAACTCATTGGCCAAATGAGAGATATTTCCCAAGAGTTCCAGACTGCAAGGGTAGGATGAATGTTGGGGCATCCGCAAGAGAAGGTGAACCACTCATCCTACTCATATGCCATAGGATAAGTTGAACCACTCATCCTATGCATATGTCATCAACTCTAGGGGAAGGTGAACCACTCACCCTATGCTCAAATAGTGTCCTCCACAGGGCAAGGTGAACAACTTACCTTGTTCTCAATCATGCTGGGGTATATACTCCACAAGGGAAGATCAACCACTCACCCTATGCTCATATAGCTCCAAGAAGTACCTCAAACCCCCAGGGGCTCCCATAGCTCAATGGTCAGTTCAAGCGGGACCCTCATGGGAGAGCCTTTCCATGGCTCCAAGTCTCTCTCTAAAGGCTAAGAACTTTGCCTTCCCTAATGGAAACATGTTCATCAGTCCTTATGTGTTAGAGCCTTGTTGCACCTCGTTGTACCATATCCTGAATAAAGTGGTACTTGATATCAATATGCTTGGAGTGTTCCTAGAACACTGGATTATCTAAAAGGAGAATCCCACTTTGGTTATCACATTAAATGATAGTGGTATCCAGCAAATGCTCAAATAGCTCACTAAAGAGGTTCCTCAACCAAATAGCTTCACAACAGGCCATAATAGCTACAATATATTAGGCCTCGGTGGTGCTTAGAGCAACTAATTTTTGCTTCCTGCTCATCCAAGAAATTGAAGTAGATCCCCAAGAGAAGCAACATCTTGGCATGCTCTTTCCACCACACTGCTAGCCTAGTCAGCATCAAAATATCCATGTAGCCTCAAATTCGTGGCAATGTACCTCAAACCATAGTTGATAGTGCCATGAAGATATCTTAAGAGATTCTTTGCAACGACCCAATGTACGTGATGAGGCTCAACCATAAATTGACTTAAAGTATTTATAGCACATCATATGTTTGGTCAAGAGCTTACCAAAAACACGCCCCCCCCCATAATTTATGCATATTTAGAATGATTCGCCAATTTGCGACCATCAGTGCTTTCGCATAGCTTATTGAAATTTAGTTCCATCAGAGTAGACACAAACTTGCATTCCACCATCCCACATATTTGTAGCAGCTTCACAATGTATTTTCCTTGAGAAAAGAAAATCCCGCCTGAATTTTTCTAGACCTCCAAGACTAGGAAGTAATGCATCAGCCTTAGGTCCTTCATCTCGAATTCAAAAGTCAACTCCCTCTTGCATTGATAAATGATAGGATTTGCACCAACCAGAAATAGATCATCGACATATAAGAACAAAATAAATGGCATATCTTTTTCAACCTTGAAGTATAGGTTTGGATCAACATATCTCCTTGTAAATCCCAGCTTCATATGATAGCTATCAATCCTCTAATACTAAGCCATAGGGGCTTGCTTCAATCTGCATACATGTGTCCTTCAATCTTGTACTTCAAACCCCTCAGGTTGTTCCAAGTAGACTTCCTCCTTAAGTGAGTCATGCAAGAAAGAAGTCTTGATGTCCATTTTATGTAGGCTCCACCCTTGATTGGTAGCAAGAGAAATTATGGATCGAATAGTGGTGTATCGAGCAAAAGGTGCAAATATTTCATCATAGTCAACTCCTTCCTTTCAAGAGAAACCATGAGTCACGAACCTTGTCTTATATTTTTCAGCACTTCCATCAGCTCCATGTTTAATTTTGTAGATCCATTTTGAAGTGACCACGAACTTGTCCTTGGGTCTAGGCACCACTTTCCAGACATCATTCTTCATGATTGACTCATACTCCTCAGCCATCGCATCTTTCCATACCTGGTGCTTTACAACTTCTTTGAAAGTGCAAGGTTCAGTTTGAATGATAGTACTCATGGTAGCCAAGTATCCTTGATATTTATTAGGCTTCTTACTTTCTTGAAATGTTCCTCTAGGGGCAGAATGTTTTTCTACATCTTGAAGTGTATCTCGAGCAATAGTGGTCTTTTCTTTGAGGTAGAGGGTTCACAAGGAGGTGGATCAAGAGGATCCATCGGCCGATCAACATCGGACATAGGTTCATTCATCGGAGGTTCTTCTTGTTTTTCAACAGTATCATCACTCTTCTTTGAGATGGGGAGATCTTTGGCTTTCCCGAGGGCAGTGTCTTCATCGAACGTAACATCTCTACTTACTTCTACATTTCTTTGCCCAGGTACATAAATTCTATATGCCTTTGAATTTTCATTGTATCAAATGAATACACCTTTCTTCCCAAAAGCTTCCAACTCATTCCTTTTCTCTTTAGGTAAATGAAAATACACAAGACAACCAAAGATTCTAAAATGAGACACATCAGGCTTCTTATCAATGAAAATTTCTTCAAGCGTCTTGAAATCCAAAGCTTGATTATGGCTTCTATTTTGAACATATACAATAGTGTTAGAAGCTTCTCCCAACAACAATTTTGATAGACTTTGATCATAGATCATGGCATGGGTGGCTTCCATAATAGTTCAATTCTTTATTTCAAAAACACCATTTTTCTCTAGAGCATATGGAACAATTGACTCCCTCTTAATTCCTTCCTCTCTACAAAAGTCATTGAGTTCATTAGATTCATATTCAGTTCCATTGTCAGTCGTCAATATCTTGATCTTCTTTCTGGTTTAATTCTCCACCAGTGCTTTGAAAGAACGAAACCACTTGAACACTTCATCCTTCCTTTTCAAGAAATAAATCCATATTTTGCGTAATAGGTCATCCACAAAAATTGCATAGTATGTGTACCCTCCTAATGAAGTTACAAGCAAGGCACCAGAGAGGTCAGAATGGATCAATTGAAGAATATCAATTGTCTTGCTTTCACTAGAAGGGAATGGTCTCGTTGTATGTTTTTCAGTTGCACGACCTTGACAGACTCCTTCATGGTTCATATGAAACTCGGACATCCCTGTGACCATCTTCCTTACCCCAAGGAAGGCTTTGTAATGTAGGTGGGAAAATCTATGATGTCAAAGCTCGCATTGAATAAAGTATCACTTTCCAATGCTCCCAAAGGGATTCCACCAACTTGATAAATACCATCAACCCTAAATCCAAGAGTAAAATCATCTTTGAAGTTTCTATTCCATCGATAAAAGCTACCTTGAAGCCTTTGTCCTCCATTGCATAAAGATACACCAAATTCTTCTTCAAATCAGGGACATACAAGACTTCCTGAAGATGTATGGTTTGACCATAGTTCAAGTGAAGAGTGACAAACCCTATCCCTTTTACAGGGTAGGTGGCATTATCTCCCAGAATGATGTTTAGATTAGTTTTTCTCTCAACTAAATTTGAAAGGGCCTCCTTATATCGAACGAAATGCCTTGAGGCTCCATAATCAATTAACCAATGATCCAAGGTAGAGGCAGTAGATAAAGCAGAAATAAGATAAAAATCATCTTGTTTTTCTACAACATTATTTTCATCATACCCTAGCATTTTTTGACTTTTTGAGAGGTCGATTATTTCCTTCTCGAGTAACGGGATATTCCTTTTTTCTTTATTGGTGTACCTGTTGTTTCTTTGATTGTTGTTGCTTTTGTAATTGTTGTTGTTGTTGTTTTCATCCCTTGGAGGATTTTTCTTGTGAAGACACTCTCTAGCATAGTGGTTGAACTTGTTGCAATTGTAGCATATTCCTTTGCTCCTTTCTTTGAATCCCTTCATATATCCTTGACATTGTCTCCTTGAATCATTCCTCCTTTTAGCATGTGCAGACAAAGCAGTAGATTCATTCCCATTGGAGGACTTATCTCTCTCCATCATTGTTATGAAACCAGCTCACAAAAAGATAGAAAAGAGAGATCATGTTAAACACACATGGGCAGGAAGAGAAAATATGAAAGATAAAACATGCAGCACAATTTTTATTAACAACTGATATACATTTATAGTACATTGTTGTGACCGTTGGGTTTCACATCCCAAGGTCTCTTGGACTACTTAGTCTATTCAGCTTCCACACTAACCCATTTAGGATTAGGTGTCCAACATTCCCCCCCTTAATCCGAAGGGTTATGTATGAGTCCAAGAAGAGAGTTGTGATACAAAATGTGCAAAAAATGCATCGCAGCACTAGGCTGAATGTGCTCTATGAAATGTTGGTATAAAGGGCAGTGGTTTAAGGATGACCACCAACACTGGAATGCTTAGTGCAGTTCCCGGAACTCTTCCAAAACTGGCAAGAAGCTGGAGTCTTCTGCTAGAGGAAGTGATCCTATTGTTTTAAAGAGGAAAACCTTCAACCATGAAAGGGAGGTCTCACCCCGCATAAAAGGGAGAACTTCAACCTAAAAAGGGAAGTCTCAACCTGTGATGGTTTAAGGATGACCAACAACTCTGGAATGCTTAATGCAATTCCTAGAACTCTTCCAAAACTGGCAAGAAGCTGGAGTCTTTTGCTAGAGGAAGTGTTCTCAATTTTGTTCCTAGAATTCTTCCAAAACTGGCAAGAAGCTGAAGTCTTCTGCTAGATGAAGTGTCCCAGATTGCCAACTTAAGGCATGTTCACGGGCATCTTTGTCTCTGGCTACAACTCTGACACTGGTGTGGCAGGTTGTGGCTCAGGTTCACTTGATGTGACTTTGAAGCTTGTAGATGACCATCATTTCCCCCCCTGTCAGATACAAGGTGAGATGATGGAGAAAACTCAACTGCAAGATTGTTCAATACTCTGGAACAAGTTCTGACATGTGTTTGGAATATCTTCTTGGTTGTTGATGCCCATTGCCAAGAAGCGATCCATCCAAGATGAATCTTTGTTCTTGCAGGACGTTTGTTTCTGAAGCATCTGTTTGAAGAATGACTGGTTTTATGACAGTGCTTACATGGATGAAGATCAAAACAGTGATCTTTCAAATGGCCAACTCGGTCACAGTGTTGGCATTTTACAATCTGTTGTTGTTGTTGTTGTTGTTGTTGTTGCTGTGGAAGAGGGGCAGAGTCTGGAACAGCTGAAGCTGAACTATCATGAGGAGCAGGTGAACTGTCATGAATGAATCCAGCACTCTAAAACTGAATGGGCTTTGAGTAGTCTGGAATATGAAAGGACAAGCCCTTGTCATATCCAAGACCAGTTATGTGCTTGTTGTGGACAAGCTGTTTCCAAGGTCTGATGATGGGCTTGGGAAGTGCAGACTGAGTTTTTGCATCTGCATTTACAACTGTTGTTTTATGGGGTACTAAATCTGAACCAACTGTAACATCATTAACTTGCTTCTGATGGGTTGCAATCTCAACGTTCTGAACATAAACATGTTCAGAATGACTGCTCTGTTTTAGTTCTTCTTGTTGTAGCTGAGTTTCAAGCTGCAAAAAATCAATATTCTCTTGTGCATTTTGTAGACATATTTTAATATTGAATAGAGAGGTTTTGTTGATCTTAACCATCTCATCAACAGTGGAATGTATCAGAGTATTTAACAACTCTAATGCATTATCAAGTCTGGTCATTTTCTTCATTATCTTATACGTTAAAGAAACTGATCACAACTATCAACCAGTGAAGAAGAAGCAACAATCACTCACAATTCAATGTCACTACAATATCCTTTATAAATGTCAGCAAATGAGCAGCGTGCAACATAAAAGATTACAATCAGCCCACCAAACTCTTTATGCAGCAGTGGAATCACGGAATCAATGCACTATAATGAGTTTTAAATACAATGCTATACTGGAGCAGCGGCAACTGCAAACTTGCTTGGATCCTTCAAATACTCATTCACTCTCTCGGCCAGTGGAAAAGAATAGTCAAGTTCAATAGCGACTGTAACCATTCATGATAACATGTGGAATAGCTACAATTGTGGGATTACAGATTCCCAGAGAAAGAATTGTACATAATCTCATAATCTTATGTGGAACAATGCAGATATATAAACCAAGTCAACATTGCAATTTCAAGGGTTTCATAGTATAAATTCACCACCTGCTGATATAACTACCGACTAAAGACACTTGACTCACTGCTCAACGCACATACTAGAAAACAAACCCGTCTTGTGGTAATGATATTAAAATCTCTTGGTCGCTTTGCCTTCAGTATAAGATGAGAAATGCTACCAAAAATCATTAAAAAGACTTTGATATCCAATGTACCACATAAAAATTCAATGCGCCATGGCAGATTCAAACTTCATTGTGGACTCTGCAAGTTGTTACTTCTCTCCCCTTATAAACAACAAATATTTTCAGCGGGCAGCGATGAGTCGCTGTAGAAAATACAAAGTTGGCCTATGCAGGTCACAAACCAACTCTAGAAAGATTGCTTCAGGCCTGGAACCAACTGTCTTCTCAAATTAAAGCCACAGGACTGAAACGAAGTTTCTGAAAATAAACATGCAAGAACTCCTCAACTTCAATCACCAAAATCATTTAACCAATTCAACTTGGCATCTCTAAAAGAGTCTGCTACAACAAAGATAATATGGACTTGTGGAAAATACAACTCATTGTTTGATGCATTCGACCTTCCAACAGTAATTTATCAACCACCAAAGTATGCACTCGGCCTTTATTGATGGAACCCTAAACCTGTGATTTGTCTTAAGATGGATTTTGTTCTCAAGCACACACCACGAATCTCCAACTTCGGCCTCTCTGATGCGTATTTCTCCTTGGATGGATTCTGGAAAATACGTGGAGCAGAGACACTGGAACCCACGTTATTGGAAGAGAAGTGCGACTTCTTATTTTAGTGATCGATCTCTGTAATAGAAATGATCCGGTCTCCTTTGGGCACTATAATTCGACAGGGAATGTAATGTATCTGTTACTACAGCCTCCACAGTGTGCAATCTAATCGGCATATGGCTACCAGGCTATCAGGCTACCAGCTATCCGACGATCCAAACCTTTGAGGCAATGTAACAATTGTCCAGAACCACATGCAAAGGATGAAATGTAACGGTTGACCAACCTTCAAAGCGTTTAAATTTGTGGGTAGACTCCATGCATTTCCGGGAAGAATGCAACACGAACTCTAACATGGAGTAACATTTCTCGGTTACCAATCACGAAGAGCAAGTCGTTTGTTCTGCATTAAAACGCGTCTTATGTTGTATTCTTTGGTCTTTCAACAAACGTTTTCTTTAGTTATACGTTACATAACCATTACATTGATCATTAAAACCTCATTCATTGATGATTAGCAGATATTGGAACGAAACGGGCATCGGGCTCGAACCAAGAAATTCCGGCATTAAAGATCTCAACTCTACAGGGTTGGGATTTCGGGCACTCAGAATGCATCGATATAATGTCTCTTCGGGTCAGAGAGACTAAAATATACCCTTGATGTCGTTTGACAGTTAAATAAGTGAGCTGAGATAACTTTAACAAATATATTTGATACTTATAGAATGTCATGCACTGATGAAACAGACGTTTTAGAGAATTTCAAAGATGAAAACGGGCAATTCTTCTGAGAATCGATTGGCAATTGCATCAGAAAACTAATATGCACCATACACAATAAATTAAGAAGTGGGAACAGCTTCTGGAGTATCGACCTCTTTATTTATCAGCGTTTTGCGCTGGAATAAAATAATTAAACAACAGAAATCTGACCTTTGAGTGGAGGTTGTCTTTGACTTTGCCTCTGCTACCATTAGCATTCAACATATACCGATGGGACAGCATTAACGGGCAGCGTAACGTACCATTATGGGCGTTCATCAAAAGGGTGTTCATCAAAAGGGCGTTCATCAAACGGCTCTGCTACCATTCTGGGCAGCGTAACGCACCATTCCATTCAAACGCACAGGCATATGGAATGAACGCATATACAGATTTGGAATGAACTTCTTTGAATGCTTATGGTTCGAAGTTGGTTTCAACGCATATACCATTCAGCGTTAATATGATTCAATAACGCATACCAGGAGCTGGACCTTCATCGATGGTGGCATATCTCTGCAGTGGCACCGTCAGGCCTCAGCGCTAAAACAGGAAATGACAGTATGGACAGATGTGCAGTGCTGGCAGAGGTAGGTTATTTCAGGTCTGAGGGGAATAAGGCAGAGTCAGAGGTCAGGTAACGTAGAACTGACATATATATAGAGACCACAAAACAAGTGGCTCAAATTGGAGCAGGACCAGTAATCGCCCGCTCTGATACCATGTTAAACACACATGGGCAGCAAGAGAAAATATGAAAGATAAAACATGCAGTACAATTTTTATTAACAACTTATATACATTTATAGTACATTGTTGTGACCGTTGGGTTTCACATCTCAAGGTCTCTTGGACTACTTACTCTATTTAGCTTCCACACTAACACATTTAGGATTAGGTGTCTAACAGATCCATGCCTTAGAATTCAGCCTCTTCGAGGGGGCAACCTCCTTTACATTACATAAGTAAGCAATTATTGGATGATACAAATGAAAAGACCTCATTTCTATATATAGGAGTCCAAGGGGTCATAAAATAATTAGAGCCGACATAACAATAATAATGTAAGGGCACAATAATAACAATAGTGGGCTTCTATGAGGCACAATAGTAACAATATGGGCACTACATGGGTACATCAATATAATAAGTGGGTTGTACTAATAACAATAAGGGGTTACACTAGTAGTATAGGGTCTAACATGCCCCTCTCCTTCAAAAAGCGTTGTCCTCAACGCTTGAGTAGTTCTTGATGCTTCTGTATAAAATTCTTGTCCTCCCATGTGGAATCTTCAGCGGGTAAGTTCTTCCACTTGATGAGATACTCTGAAATTGATTGATTTCGTAGCTGTCGGGTTCTTGTTTCTGTGACTGCTCCAGGTTCCAATATGATTTTTCCTTCGTCTTCAATTTCTGGCAATATTGTTTGAATAGGGATCTTTTGCAATTTCTGGCAATATTGTTGGCCATACTTCTTCGTCCTTCTTCCATTCATCCCTTGCTTCGTTTATCCAATCTGGTTGGATAATAGAAATAGCACAAAACAATGCTTCCACATCTTCATCCTTGAAGAGTCTTCCCATTCGGTAAGGTCGCCATTTTTTAAGTGCATGTAGTATTGCCAACATTTCCTTCTCATAAATAGCTTGCTTCAGATGTAGCAATAAAAATACCCAATCACCCACATCAAAACATTTTTCACTACGATGTTGATCTACCTGTTGTTTCGTTTGATTTTGCACCGAAGTGGCGTTATCCTTTAAAATTTGGAGAACTTGTTGTTGATGCTCAATGTGATCTTTCACTTCTAGAACATTTTTCTTCTTGATATGTCCTTCTATCTTGATAGTTTGAAGAGTGGTAATTTCGACCAATGAATTACAAGATATGGTTGGATTCATTTCTTCTTTCTCGATGTGATCTTTCACTTCTTTCACCTTTTTCTTCTTGATATGTCCTTCTATCTTGAGAGTTTGAGGAGTGGTAATTCTTGCCAATGCTTTACAAGATATGGTCTGATTCATTTCTTCTTTCTCTGGGGTGGGGTCCTGGCGTATATCTTCTTCTTTTGATGTTTCTTGATCATTTTCTTCCTCCTCTTCATATTCTATATAAAATAATTTCTTCTCAGCACACTTATGACCTTTAGTGCATTTGCTATCACAATTGTAACAAAGCCCATTTTCTCTTTTTTCTTCCAATTGTTGTGGTGTAACCCTTGTAGGTTGTGGAAAGCTAGGAGAAACAACACTTCCATCTTTATAGTTGTGAGGGGTATGCTTTCTGGTTTCCATAATTTTTCTTTCCAATATGTCACAAATCCCTTTTACTCTTTCCAATATGTCACAAATCCCTTTCTCTTTCCAATTGTTGTGGAGTTGCTCTAAAGAAGGTGTTGCTCTTTGTATCCTCATAATGTGCTATCATTTCCTCCGTGAAAATTGACCACGTAACAAGTTTTTTACGAGAACAAAGCCCTTCATACCATAAAAATTGATCTGGTTCTAAATATGAAGATGCAATACATACCTTTTGTAACAGTGGTACACCATGTAGATCAAAATATTGCTCCATCTGAAGTATCCAATTTACCGGATCCTTGCCATCAAACTTCCTCATCTTGTTTTTTCTTGATTTTAGGAGCTCGATCTTGAAGCGATTGTAACTCTGTACTTTCGGATCTTTAAGTTCTGAAATTGTGACCTGTGGTAGCCCTTTGTTCTCTTTCCAATGCCACCAGTCTGATCCAATTTGGATTCTCCAAGAAAGATTTATGCACAATCTCCCACAGTGACCTAATTATAGACTAGTTCAGTAGAGAGAAATTGTACGACGTGCCACGAGTCACTGTTTCGACCTTTAGCTCTGAAAAATATATAGAAGAAACTACAGTCCGTCCTCTTTCTGCACCTTGTTACGAAATTTCAATCCAATGCTCAGAGAAAAAGTTATGACAATTTTCCCCAGGTCACCTATTTGGAATGTAATTCAGGAGTCTGCAAAAATACCAATTTCCTCAGATCATATCTCCGCAAATATAGCGCGAAATGCTCTAAAATTCGGACCCGAGGTTCAGCGTGATTTCTTCTCAAATGGGTTTTTTTTGCAACTTCTGAAACGTCGCAGAAAAAAATTTATAGCGAAAATTCCACGATGACCTGTTTGGAGCAGCGAAACCCCAGAGTCCAAAGCTCTGATACCAAATGTTATGAAACCAGCGCACAAAAAGATAGAAAAGAGAGATCCACACCTTAGAATTCAGCCTCTTCGAGGGGGCAACCTCCTTTACATTACATAAATGAACAATTCTTGGATGATACAAATGAAAAGACCTCCTTTCTATATATAGGAGTCCAAGGGGTCATAACATAATCAGAGTCGACATAACAATAATGTAAGGGCACAATAATAACAATAGTGGGCTTTTATGGGGCACAATAGTAACAATATGAGCACTACATGGGTACATCAATATAATAAGTGGGTTGTACTAATAACAATAAGGGGTTACACTAGTAGTATAGGGACCTAACAATCATTCTTGTTTCCTCTTGAGCGCATCTAGCTAATAGCTCATCAAAACCAGGTATCATGTCATTATTGAGAGTCACAGTGACAAATGTATCCCATGATCTTGAAAGACCTCCAAGAGCAATGAGAGTGAGCTTCATGTCAACGGTGACTTCTATAATATATAGGTGGTCATTCTTGACTTGACTTATTCTTATGAAATAAAGATTGGATATACTCTACTTTGTCCATCTTGATATCCTTTAGCTTGTTCTTGAGAAAGAGGATTTGATTTGCATCGTTGACTTTGAGCATCCCAACCAACCTATCATGAATTTCCTTAGAAGTTCCCAAACTCAGAAATATAGGCAACCAAATTCTTTTGAATGGAGTCAATCAAAATTTTCTTAGCTTTGACCTCACCCTTTCCATACTTGGTTCTAGCAACAACAAATGCATTTGAAGGAGGTTCCACAACTTTCCCTTGCACATAATCCAATACTCCATGCTCCTCCAAGGTCAGGTCTAAAGTCATCTTCCATGCATGATAGTTAGACTTGTCATTGAGCTTATCCTCAGTCTTGAAATATGTAGTAGCCATGGAGACTAGTCCTTGTCAACCTCTTGGTGATCATTTGATCTCTTGCTTGGGCTTGTCCTTAACTTGGCTCTAATACCATGTTAATTTTAGATAACAGCGATATGTTTTATCCTTGCACCAATTATTTCAATGACTTTGTATTAGCCCAATGACAATTCCACTTTAATTTCCAATAGCAATCACATACACCATCAATTCACATTGACAGTAACTGTAGATAGAACATAAACAATAAATGCAAAAGACAAGTCAAGACAAGAGAACACCAATATTTGGCTAAATCCAGGAAGAACCCCAAGATAGGGAAAACCCTTAATCAATCCTTCTTATTATCAAATATCAAATGTTCAACAGAGAGAGAATGTCCAATAGACTACAATTATGAGAGTCAAAATCAATGTGACTTGACTTTTGCAAATTACCTAAACCAATATAAATATGATCTTTCTGCAAATGTGAATTCCTATAACAACAGGTGAATACAACAAATTCTTGTAATAGCAAATTCCTGCAATCATACGTGAATTATTGTAACACACGAACTCTAGTAATCGTAAATTCCTGTAACCATACGCGAATTCCTATAATAGTGAATTCTTGTAATCGCGAATTCTTGTAATAGCAAATTCCTATAACAACATGTGAATTCCTGCAATTTGTACAAACCAATGAAGAGATGTATGTGATGAGTGTGTTCAAAAGAGGATGATGCATCATGTATTTATAAGCATTGAAGGAGGGCTAATTAGCCTCTTAGGTTGACCTTAACAATTTGTGTACCTGTGGTATTGACTTCAAAAATACATTTTTCCTTATCCAAATTCAGTGCTTCCAAGGTCAATTTTGGTTCTTTCAAAAGGAGGAATTTTGTCCAAAACGTCATCTTAGGTCAATGAGCTGCCCAAGGTGGAATTTGGCCTTAGTTGCACATTTTAACAATATTGCAAAAGTGGAGGAAAGGGAATGCAAAGGAAAATTGGGTGGTTATATCATTCAAAGATTAGAGGTTTTTCTTGGAAGGCCTATGAATAGGTAATACATAATCCATTCAATAGGTTCCATGTGTTTCTTTATCTTTCATATATAGAAAATAATGATGTGTTTGGTGTTAATTAAAAAGTGCTTCCAACAATATACATGTCAATGAATGTTTGTTGCACGAGCAAGATGTACAAGACCCTTAAATATCCCCTCATAGTCAAATCAAATATAGAGTATTTGAATAGGAGGAAATCAAGGGTCATCATTACATTTGAGACATTTTCATTGGTTACCAATACAACTCAATGAGAGGTCAAAACCATTGAGTTGGATGAGATCTTCATAATACACGAGGGGATAATCACATCAACAATTTCTCAACATGTATTATCAACATGCATTGCTACGAAGTAGTTGCATTCTACGGCATGCATGTACATAGACTACAATCTATTGCCCTACAAGTAATGTGAAAGTTGCACCTCCATCCCAATGCACACGCAAACTCTTTCTTTGGAAAAACCAAAATTTTACTCTAATTTGCATATAGATCAATAAGGAATTTTGTTAAACATATGTTGGAGGAAATTTTGAAATTTTTTCCCCTTTTCCATGGTCTTTTTATACTACATTCTCCTCTCGTTCATGCCTTCCACAAAGGTTGTAGATTGTCAAATTCAAAGGTTTAGACAAACAATTGATAGATATTTAATCTTGAAGTCATGTTACATGATAATTTTAATTAAAATGGTATGTAATGTAGCTTTGCATTGCAATGCAGGTTGACTCAATGATTATAAAAAAAGAAAGATTTAATCAAATGAATCTATGCTTTTTATTTTATCTCTTGTTACCAAAATGAGAAGAGCCCATACTTTCACATGTTAATGGTTTTTTTGATACATTTTCATTGGTATTAATTTCTACCAAAAGCTTGTTAAAACTTAATTTCCACTAACAAAGAATGCAAAAGTAGCCCAACATGGATTACTCCAAATTCTTAATAAGATCCAAGGGCATAAATGACACAACATTTGAGCAGTGAGATTCAAATGCCATTCTTTTATTTTTTTTAACACTTCAATTTTATTTGTTTGTAGCATTTAACATTCAATCAGGCCTTTATTTCAATAGTCCTAAAATGCAGCCCTACATAAGCCTCATTCTAATGAATATCTATAAGCCTTCTAAAATGCAGCCCTACATAAGCCTCATTCTAATGAATATCTATAGAATGTGCACTAAAATAGAGAGAAAAAATGCTAGATCAAAATCTCTACATTTATAACAACAAAAGTATTTCTTTTTGAATATTTTTGTGGATTTTAAATTCAACTTTTAAAGTTATATTCAAATTTCTAATTACAAATTCAAGTTCACCCATAATCCGTAGTTATTTTTGTGGATTTTAAATTCAACTTTTAATGTTTATTCAAATTTCTAATTACAAGTTCACTCCTTAATCCATAGTTTATTCGTTGTTTTAAGATAGCCATTACAATATTATTCATAAGAGAAAAGGACAAGATTCTCGATTGATTTTTTTTAATCTTAACTCTTATGTTTGTCTACTCCAAGTTTTATTATATCTATTTGTTTATAAGAAAATATTACGCTATGGGCTTGTGGGGATGAGAGAAATTATTCTTAGTCACAAGGGACAACTAGAAATGACATATGCTTGTGGTTTATAAGAAAATATTACGCTATGGGGTTGTGGGCATGAGAGAAATTATTCTTAGTCGCAAGGGACAACTAGAAATGACAACTAGAGAATTTTGTAAAGCATGTGCCCTTTTCTACAGTCTTCTCTCAATAAATATAGATAGAGAAAAGGCATTGATCACCATCAACTATTCAAATATAATTATCAACTTGCTAATCTCAAAGAGTATCTCTTTTCAACAGCAATCTAGTGTCCCTAATAATGCAGATCCAAAAGGAGATTCCCAGATGTCAAAAGGTTACCTCCTAGATTTTATAAGAATACAACCCGCAAGCCAACATTCTAATTAATGAAGCAACCAAGCTCAACATAGGATTTTTTCAGAAAAATAAGGGCATGCTTTCTCAATCCATCCTTTGATCCTTTATGTTGTAAGTCATGGATTGAGAACATATAGATATGTAGTAAAGAATATGAAAATTATATTTAGAAAAATTAAATTAAATTTTACATTAAAAAATAACACTAAGATCTAAACAATAAAACCAAACTCTACCATTACTACAGAGAATCATGACTGATACTTTGGGTCATTAATGGAGGAAAAGAATCTGCAGGCATCAACATGGTCAAGCTTGATCACTGTAACAAACAATGCTATGAGTTTTCCCGAGTCTATTAATATTTTTAATATTTTTTTTTTAAGTTACAAATCTCAGGGAAAACCCCGAGGTGCTTTCCCTCATTTCAAGGATGGACCATTAATACAAACAACCATGACTAAGACCATGAGTCATTTGCTTTCCCTCATTTCAAGGATGGACCATTAATACAAACAACCATGACTAAGACCATGAGTCATTTAACGGAGACAAAGAAATTGAAGATATAAATATGGGCAAGCTTGATAATTGTAGCAGAACTTAAGTGACAGTTTTTGCATTCGACAATTGCCAGACTATAAAAATAAATTATCTCCAACACGTCAACTTTTTTTTAAGGTTACAAATCTCAGGGAAAACCCCGGGTTGCTTTCCCTCATTTCAAGGATGGACCTTTAATACAAACAACCATGACTAAGACCATGAGTCATTTAACGGAGACAAAGAAATTGAAGATATAAATATGGGCAAGCTTGATCATTGTAGCAAAGTTTTCCCAAGTGTATTGATACTTGAATTAACCTCAATATGTCCAAACTCAAGTGTAATAGTTCTTGCATTGGATAATTATTGGACTATATAAATGAAGTATTCTCAACATGTCCAAATCTATTTTTTCCACATGACAGGGTAGGGAAACACTTAGGTAGTTCCCTTTACTTTAAGGGGATGGAATCCAAAGTAAACCTTAGATTCTTCAAGGCACAAGGTCAGTGAACAACAAAGCTCGAGGCCATTACAACAATACACTTATTATGAACTCAACATGTCGCTTGTGGGAATTGAACCTAGGTGAGAAGGATAAAAATCATACCTCCCAACCACTCAAGATAAACCCAATTGACAACATGTACAAACTCAAAATAAGGGGTTAAATCTTTTAACCATATAAAACATTGTAACGGAACAAACATGGCCTTGATGCAAGGTTGAAAGTATATCTTTGACATGGATGGGTGGTCTATGGTTTGTTGAATGTGCATCAACCCTTGCACTTCCTATCATCAAAAGTTTGGGATAACTTAAGAGAACATTTTCCTAAAACGTTGTCTTTTTATCATCAATTAATAAAGTGAAAATATTCAAACTGTCTATCAATCTTTTACCAAACCATATAACACACAAAAATGGTATTGTGGTGTATCTAGATAGATCATAGAGATCTCCACAATTACATATACTTGGCCGAATGAGCTGGTCAAATAGCATGGAGACTAGAGCAGGCAGATACCCTTCCCAGCAGAAAACATTCCTCTGAAATTATGGCATGGATTCAAAATTAGTAGGGTACGCCATCTCTTACAATAAGCATGGGCAATATGATCGTTATGGTGTCCCTTACAATAAACATGGGCAATATGATCGTTATGGTATCTCTTACAATAAACATGGGCAATATGATCGTTATGTTAATGCCAGAAACAATTTGTATGCACACAAAATGTTCACTTTTTAATACATGTGGACCAAGTCCAACCGTGTCTTGCATCTACAAAATAGATATTAAAAAAAAATGACACTGTACAGTTTATTTGTTTACAACTTAACCAAGTTTAGAAACAAGGGGCTCCGAAAGGTCAGCTTCTAAAGGGGACAACAGATCCAAAATCAAATTGTACACGGAGGACTGTCATTTACTTTATGACACCATCTCCACTCAATGAAAACCCCATGCTCAACAGATGATCCTTGCTGATTAACCAAAATGCAAGAAATTTGTCATCCATTTAGTAACTTGGCTATGGCTTAACCTATAGAGAATTATTATTTGAAATTAAGTAAAGAATAATCAGTAAAGTAGCATCTTAGCTTTCTAGCTATGAGGCACAATAAACAAATTTTAATCTGGATAGAAAACTATGACGATGGCATAAGCAGATATTGGATACCCTGCCTGAGAAACAACTTGCTGCAATAAACATCCCCTTAAACTGGGCTGCTTTCAGAATTGCAAACTGAAACTGGCTGGAATGTAGATTTGGCACTATGACACATCCAATTTCACAATTTTTAGTCATTACTATTTGACCTATTGGGTGAATTGTTCCCATAAGAAAACTGCTTCTTGCCTGCAACATATCCTAGCCATACTACAGTATTGTTGCTTTGAACTCTAGGAATCCGTGTTCTGCTGTGAAGAGTTTTTCTTTTCTGCATCAGGTTTATCAACACTTGATACAAGTACAATACTACCATTCGAATTATTTTCCTGTGACACCTCATCCGGTTTTTTGGCATTGAGAAACCGACCTCCACATCCCCTCGCTCGCTTTAGTGCATGTAAATGTCGAGATTCATGAAGATAAGGCTGTACCACAAATCAACTTAGACGGGTGAATGTTGGTATTTGAATAATCTAAAAATAAATGGCAACTATCTATATGTTTCAGAATAAAAAGCGCTCATAGGAAAGCAAACATGTTTAGTTAGTATATTGACAAGGGCAGTTAAATCAGTAAAAAAAAATGCATATTTATATAGTAAGTGGGGGACCAGTGACACTGAGCAGCGGTGGAAAAAGAGATGCTAGACTCTCTTTAAGGAACGCAGTTCTTTTAAATACCAAGTTTTGGGCTGGTTGTTGCTCCATCAGGGACTGGCAGTTAAAGCAGGATATCTCTGCCCCGTTCTGTATTTGATGGCAGAAAGAAGAAACAGTAGGGTATGTTTTTGGTAGTGTCCAATTGCCAGAACCTTCTGGGGATAGTTTCAAGCAGAATACAGAACTTTTTCACAACGACCTAGCTTGGAGACGACCCCTTCTAAGCAACACTTGGATGACCCAGGATTTTTGCAAAGAGCTCCAACAAATGATGTGAGTGTCTGCTAGTGCTTTCTTTTGGAAGAGGCAATTACATAATAACTCTTCAAAGAAACAAGTCCCGCCTACAATTGTGGGATTTCAGAGCATTTTAAAATGAAATGGCACTCCATGTCAATGCAAAAATTGATGTGTTTCAAAGGAAGTATATTCCTTGCCCCTTGGGGCACAGAGTTCTTCATGTAATTCTAATGTCTCTCCATTGTAACTCTAATGTCTCTGGTGTAATTCTGGTGTCATTTTGAGTAATATAAGGTGCATTTTCAAAATAATAGAAAAGGATGTTTGATATTAAAAATAGATATATTGACATCTTACAACTGATAAAAAAAAGATGACTCTTACCATGGCTTACAACCAAAAGCCATTAATGCAATATGTCAGCCCATATCCATTTATGGTTTCTGAAGATGATAGACCTTGTTGGCACTGGCAACATTTAAAAGATGACATATTTGCAACTTCTCTAATTGATCATTCAACACTTGTAACTATCATAGTAAAATAGATCAGCAGGAGGGTCATACCATAAGTTCTAATTTCAAACCAAAATGTTAAATCATGAAAAACACTGGACTTTTATATTTTGAGATGGTGAAATTCAAGGTGCACATCCATGCATATTATGGTCCAACATTCTAACAATTAGGTGCCCACGATGTAGTGTGGAACAACCAAGGCTTTTAGGCTAATAGAAACAAAGTTCCAAACCCATCATAAACAATTTTGATTTCAGAATAGAAATTAATGCCGCCCTGGGAAAAATAAAGATATTTTGTCTAACCATACCAAACAATCTGGCTACAAGTATATAAATGCCACAATCACTATTGTCAGATAAACGCATCTTGTAATGGGTTACAATTATGACAAGGTGATTCTCGTTTCAAGCATGATTGTAAAACTTAAGGGAGAGGAGTATTTTCATTTTTCAGAAAAAACAAGTCAGTAAAGACTCCACATTCTGCATCCCTTTTACTATGTGGATGCAGAGGCAGTTGCTAATAACCCTCACCACCCCACCTTCTATCTCCATATGCCTCCCATGCAAATATTTCAAATACAAATGGTTGTGCTTTACAATGACGGGTGATTTTCATTAAATATTCTACGATGGCAGCTAAACAAAAACAGGATATTTAAGGCAAATGTCAGCACATAACATGAAATCTAATAGTGCAAGTGTTTTTCATGATCCTTTGAAAATTGTAATGAATTTATCTAGGTACTTGAGATATGCATTTAGAAGTAGAAATTGGAAAAAGTACTAGGCACCTCCAAAAGAATAGGGGAACCCTTTTGTGGAGATACTATCAACTCATTGGCTTAGGGTAGTAAGGATTTTCACTGGACTACTGCTTATAAAGGATACTGAAAATTTCAGGAGGAACATGGAAAGGAAAACAAAGATTGGACTTTCAGGATTGGCAAAGGCTAGGTGAATGGCAAAAGTCTCTGATTTTTGAGAGTTAGATAATTTGAGTGCCAAACATTTTGATGCTAAATACATGCTGGTAAGGTTAAAAGGGGAAGGGAAGACACATGTGCCTCGGATACCCTTAACATTCACAAGAATGTTGTGCCTCCTGGAGCCAACAAAACTCCTCAATATGTCTAAGGCCAAAGCTTTCTTGGATGAACAAGGTGGTGGCTCCAGTATCTTAAACAAGTGGCTTTCACAACCCAAACAAAAGATTGCTAAGGTATACCAAGTTGAAGTTAGTGAACTGGCAGAATCCTATCAAGAAATGGCTTCGCTCTTTGCTAAATTAATTAGAGTAAGTACTCAGGTATGCTTTGTATGTCATCTAAAGACTAATATAGCTTGCATAAGTATTAAGAAGACAGTACTAATTCAAATGAAATTGCTCACCAATTGGAAAATTTCAAAAATACTTAAAGTGATTTTTATTGCTCCCAACCTTCACTTTGCTTTGGTTTTCTGTAGTGCCTTTGGAAGGTCAGTACAATTCCAGTATCCAGCTCTTTGGAGACATAAAGCTCCATTTACTTTTTACAGAACCCAAGATTCTTTTGTAGGAAGGTTTAGAGGTATGTTGATTGAGAAGAAACCTGTGCATTTGATAATGGAAGCCCATAAGTTTCTTACAAGAAAGAGTGAGTATTTTCTGATGAATCTACACCTATATCAAGTTGTATGGTTTTGAGAGAAACCCATACCTCCCTTCTAAATTTGTGTCTAATCATTTCTTTTTGATAGGTTTGTAGGCAATATGCAAAATGGTGCATCTTCTTTGAGCAAAAGAGTACAGGTAGAGGGCACTGTAGATAACAAAAATGTCAGTGTTGAAGACAAATGAACCAATAAAATGATCACTACCAATCCTAGCCCTACAGTTAAGTCAAAGAATTCTGCCCTCCCAGGTGATGTCCACACCTTGGTTAGCTCCAATACACAAGCAAAGAAGAAGATTCTCAAGGAGAAAGAGAAGCATAAAGCCATTTTGGAGCCATACCCTAAAGGAAAACAGAGAGAGAAATCTAGAGCCAATGAGAGTGGAGGATCTCTTTAACATTCTGATAGGAATGCCTTGGGTTCAACCTTAGAAAAAGTACTTTTGCTTCCTGTGGAGGTGGAGGCAAGAAGAAGATGAATGAAGATGGTGATGAGGGTGAGGATGATGGTGGCAATGACCCCAATCAGTATAAGAAGAAAATAGAGCATGCCATTCCCACAACCCCTAAGACAAAGAGGTCTTCAAATGATGACAAAGGGAAGCAATCTGAAGAACGTGTTTTGAGAGAGTATATATGAAAACTTCTTCAACAAACCGGATTCACTACATAGAATGCTTTTGCCCTCCATTTTTCCCTCCAAATTTTGTCAGTAAGAGCTATCCAAATTTCTTTTTCCCCCAATTTTCTTCTGGTTGTGTCCTATGCCATTAAACTTTTGTTTGTCCTACAAATGTGAAGGCCTGGTACTAACTAACCCTCCTCTTTTTCTGCATCCAAGCTTTCCTATTATTCCAAGTCCACTGGAGCCCCTACCCAGCTCACCTAGTGAATTTTTTCACTTTCCATGTAGTATTATCAGATGGATTTTGTAGAGACCTATAGGCCCTACCATTCCTAATATCTTGAACTAGTCATATTTCAGATCTATTTGTGAAAAGCTCCATAGAGAATTATTTTGGGACTACCATTATTTTTTATGGCCTTATTCAAACCTATTTTAATTGATAACCTAAGTCACATGACACGAGGACACGTAAATACGAGTATTCGACACGAGACACAATGACCCCGAAAATGGACACGAGGGACACGATATATATATATATATATATATATATATATATATATATATATATATAGTGCATGATCCATATCTTTTAGCAATTAGAACATCTACGGATATGAATCATGATGATATCTATTTAGTATTTATTATGAAGATGTTGGGCACGGCATCCCCCAAGGGCAGTTTTGGGGCTCAAATCTCAGTTTTTGGTTAAAAGTTGTAAATCCGATGTAAAGACTCTGCATTTTGTGGACGTGGACCGCGAAGTTGTAAATGAGTCATAGAGTTGTCCGCCCTCAATTTTGTAATGTAATGTTGGCTTTAGAAATCTACTCATGGTCCGCGGACCATGGGATTGTATAAATAGAGCGAGGCACTAAGTAGTTGGGAGAGAATAGAAAAATGAAGGAATGATGAAGAATTGACTCTTGTCTGAAGTGTAAAGTCGAGTCTTTGAGTCGTAGAGTAGGAGAAGGCTCTGCAGCTGAGTGCACAGAGGCCTAGTAGTCCGCAGCTGAGTGCACGGACCCCTGCAACTGAGTGCGCAGGGAGAGTCGAGTCTGTCACTGTTGAAGCATTAATAAAGAGAAGTTTTACCAAAATTTTGTGTATTTATTTTCTGTCTTCTGTATCGAATATATTGGATATAAATTGCATTTCTGTTGTCTATATGGTGCACGAAAATATCTGATTGTGTTGATTAAGTAAATGTGAGATGAGGTATCTGTTTACGCGAAGTTAACTAACAATTGTAAGAAGTAAGATACACAGTGTAACTTGTGGAAATAGTGCAGATCGTTGCCCTAGCAGCGCAAAAGCATCTCAACCCTTGGTTAGGGTTGTGCGAAAGGCGATCCTAACAGATTGCAAAGGTCTCGTAGGTCAAGACAGTGCGTGAAGTAACCTGCGCGAAGGTAGGCACAATTGGACTAAATCGATCCCTCAGACATCTCCAAGGTGCGGAAACTTGGTTCCAGCATCCCCCCATACTGCTTCGGGTGAGACTTCAGTCTGCCCACCACGGGCTAATGCCGAAAGGGCCAGTAGTGTAAGGATTTGTTTGGCTAATTAACTCTAAACCTGGGTCAGGCCCCCTCAAGTCAACAGATCACGAAGGTCTCATAGGACAGGACAGTGCGCAAAGTAACCTGCACGAAGGTAGGCACAGTTGGACTAAATCGACCCCTCAGACATCTCCAGGGTGCAGAAACTTGGTTCCAGCATCCCCCCGTACTGCTTTGGGTGAGACTTCAGTCCATGCACTGCAGGCTGATGCTGAAAAGGCTAGTAGTGTTAGAATTTATTTGGCTAATTAACTCTGAACCTGGGTCAGGCCCCCTCAAGCCAACAGAAGACATGCATTCATCTAGAAGAAAACATATATTCTGGTTGACAAGCTCTAACAATTAGTAGCTTATTCTTCCCATAGACAACTATCAATAATCTACTCTCTTGAACTTCTTGCCTTATGGTGACATCTTGTTGGTTGAGATTATTTTCCATTGTTCTTTTCATATATCATTTTGCTTGTTTTTGTTGACAACAATAATAATAGGACACTAAACAGTGTTGCCAATTTTACAAGTAGCAAAAGCTAGAAAAATACCAGCATCTCTATATTTCAAGTAAGAGAGTGAAAACAATTTCATGAAAAAAAGCTAAGTCATAGGACACATCCCTCAAGGTCTCGTGTCCTGTATTTCACGTGTCGGACACCAAACGTGCCCTAAAACGTATCGAAAACGTTTTTTTCTGCATCCTCCAAACGAGACACATGTTTTGGACGTGGCGAAAACGTGCCCTAATGTTTTTGGCTCTTAGGACATGTGTCCCATGAAAAGTGACATTTAAAACCACGACCTGGTTTATTTTTGGGTTTCTTTTGTCATTGTTTGCCGCCGAAATCGAATTTGTTGTGTAGTGTGAGGAATTCCGCCGGATGACTAATGAGATCGACCATGTCTTGGACAACTTCTTGATGTTATATCTTGGATCATTATTTTGTAATAGAATTTGATATGATTTTGTATTTACTTTCTTATTTTTTAAAAGTTATTTTAATATAAAGGTTCAATGAACATGATTTTGTCGATGTCACAATTTATCTTTGTTTTACTAATATTGTATCATACATATAGATTTTGCGTTCATATCTGAATACATATGCATAAGCACATGTCTAAATGTGTATCTACAAATGTGTTTGTAGATGTAATGCACTCCTGAGTTTTTCATAAATTAAAAAGTGGGATAAATCAGTGGTTTTTCCATAGTGACTCTATGGAAGATCCATCTAGACTCTACAAGAGTGATAATTGTTTAGAATATTGCCTGTCTGTGAATTGTATATCCTCATGAAAATTGCATCTCTAATTTCAAATCGCTGCATTAGAAGAAACCCATGGAATAGCAAGAGATCAATTTCAAAAATATCACCATAAATCATGTGATGAATCTACTTGTATCTAACAAATTCGCCATTCTACGATTTATCCATTATGCCATTTAGTATTGGTGTACTTCTATCTACTCATTTTCTAAGTCACATGACACAAGGACACTAGACACGATATATATATATATATATATATATATATATATATATATATATATATATATAATGTTTTTTAAAACCAGCCGGTCAGCAAGGCCACCAGTTGGAACCGACTGAAAATCCCGGTCAGGAAGGTGCTTTGGCCGATTTTTGGCCCTAACTAGCCGGTTTAGGACGAAACCGGGCGGTTCCATCCTAAATCAGCCGATTAGTATATAATGTTTATGTGAATGATCTAGGTTGGTTCAACTAACATCAAACTTTCAAGATGTGCAGATCGTAGAGTTTGTGACTCAAATGAAACAAGCTTGAGTTGGAATCAGCATCCATTGCCACTTAAAGTCCACCTACATGTTGAAACAACTACATTTTACCTACAAGCTCCTTGTTTCACATTAGATCTTTAGCTTGTGTTGTTTAAAGCCTTTTTGGCATTGAGCTTATGACTTGTGAAATTTGTGGAGTGTTGCTAAGCCTTAATTTTCCATCTACTAGTCCCTCTTTTATCTTCACCTCAAGTCTTTTGTTGAAGTTTCCAAGCTTTGACACACCTCCTCGAAAGTTACTCTCATTTTGACACTTTTCATGTCACTTAAACTTAGGACTTTCTAGTCCCAGCAACATTCACTAATTTTTGGAAACCTTCCATCTTTGTAATATGGCATGCATCATCGAAGCTTTTAACTTTTTAATACTTATGACAAGGTGAAAATCTCCTAGACTTTGAACCTTTTAAGCCTATGTCATTTGATCAACTGCCTCTATCTTTTGATTTTTTGTATCAACCTATGGCACAAAGTTTGCAAGTTTTGAAGTTCAAAGTTACCACAACACGTTGCACAATGATGTACCTTTGGGTATCAATAAAGGTGCAATAAGACCATACGAGCCACAAAGCAAAAGAAACAAGTTTGGAACTTTCAATAATGTGCATCAGATCACATGTAAATGAAAGATTGAAAACTCCAATCCTTATGATAGGGAGCAAAAGGAAAAGAATTTGCAAATGTTGCATTTTGCAAGCTACTTAAACTTTCAAAAAATCTCAACCTCACAAGAAAGTAAAACTTCAATATCAAGTAAATTGCAACAAGGAAAAGGGCTTATCATGATAAGTTGTAAATGAAAGTGACATGTCGCAAACATCATAACGACTAAAAGATTAAACTCACGCAACAAGACACATAAGAACGACTGAAAGATTCAACTCACACAACAACACACATAAGACGGATCAATAGCGATGCGCCACATCACAAGTTGCAGATCAGGCTGAGGCATCCTCAGACTCTGAACCAGATGATGTCTATGTAGCTCCTGATGATGATCCTGTGTCCACTGTCTAGTGTCTAGTAGTGGTGATGAACTTGATGATTGATCATGTGTACACTATAGACTTGTAGTAGGCCAATGGCCTCATAGCTTGCACCATTGTTATTGGACTTTACAGGCCATTTAGAGCCTCATTGCTTATGTATTTTACTATTTTGTCGACAATATGTATTGCTTTTGAATTAATAACCGGAGAACCCACAGTATGAGTATTTTTATGCCAACGTTTCAAATCCCAACTGGGATCCATCATCAGGACTTTAAGAATATGTATTGCACTCGGTGCCATTTTGATATATTCACCTTTACATGGTATATAAATGAGCAAACTTTGCATATTTTGTCTCTATTGGCTTGGAATCATGGTTTTAAATCTTAAAAATAGTTTTGTTTCATTAAAAATTAATTATTTAATGTATTTTTATAAAACCGGTTCGTTTAGACCTAACAAGTCCCAGTTCGACCGGTTTTGGTCGATAAACTGGTTCATTAGGTGGACTTGTCCGGTCATTGGTTCTGGTTTTAAAAACATTGATATATATATATATATATATATATATATAAATAATATACTGAAATATAGTGCCTGATCCATATTTTTTAGAAATTAGAACATCTACAGATATGAATCATGATGATATCTATTTAGTATTTAGTCTGGAAAACCTCAGTCTCCCTCTGCAAGTGATCTCGAATTCTCTGAGAATTTTCAGCTCTCCTAGAAAACAATACGGCCTACTCGTGTGGCATTTGGCTAGCAAATTGGCCTCTCCAAAAAGACTCTACCTCAACACTCCACTTGGGGCTAGATCTGGGCAACACAACCCTATAGAAATCTCACTGCCTCACTGAAAATCTCAAGCTCTCTTACAGAAAATAACACTGGTAAAATTCCTCGAAGTAAATCTAGATCAAATTGAAGAAATCAATATGGGTATTAAACCCTTGGCTTTCCTCTTCCAAACCCCTACGTTGATCTACTCCGATAAATCTCAACGTTTCAGATATGCTCTGATACCATGTGAAAAATCGATAAAAATATTGTTTATTATCCAATGTATTTAATTCTAAGAAAAATTATTTTAGATCAAATATTGAATAAAAACATAATTTCAATATTCACCAAAATAAACTGTGGAAACTCTGATAGAAAACCAACTATAAAATGGACAATGTTTTTGGAAAAAACGTCCTTGGAAAAACTGAAAAGGGAAAACCAATTCTTCAGATCTAAGGGTTTTATTATTATCTTTAGCGATTTCTGCAACTGATAAATATTAAACTCTGTTTTCCAAACCTCGGGAAAGCTCCGTCAAAATATTTCTTCACCTCCACAAGTCGATCTAACCCATAGAAGGCTCACGATCTCCCTCTACAACCTGACACAACCTCACACTAGCAAACGCGGTCTATACGACCCCATACCTACGGCTCCTATACCCTCTAATGCTCATAGCCTTAGACAGAATTAACCTCGAAGGCTCTCAGCTCTTCTGGCAACTCATACGGCCCTCCTAGCAATCTCATATCCTCCTAGCAAATACAACCTCCACAAGGAATCTCGGCCTCTCTCAGAGAGAACACGACCCTCATGGAACCCTCGCAACCTCAATAACTCGACCTTCCTGTCTACAAAAGAACTTTGGGAGAATTCCTCCTCCGGTTCTTGAAAACTGGAAGAATATCCATGAAAGAAAACACCGAAAAATATTCATTGCTTTGTTGTTGAAGCCCTCACTAGTGTCAAACTCAATAACCATGATCATGATCTCCAAGGCTGCCCATCCATTTCCTTTATAATCTCTTGTTGAGAGATCAATGACCAAGATTTAGATTTGAAATTATCTAATCGATGGCTAAGATTGCTTAGAAGCTTTTATAGAAGTCTCTAGAGGAAAATCAATCATGTCTCAATTATTACTAATTAATTAATCTATTGCCCTAAGTTAAAACTTAGGAAATAATTAAAGATTGATTAATTAATTTAATTAAATCATTTCCATTCAAAAGAATAACTTGGATTGGAGATATTTTCTTCTATTGTGTTCTTAGCCTCACTGACACCATCTAAGTATAGAACACCTGTCCAAGCTATATCAACCAGCAAGTCTTAATCTTTCAAATTTGTCTTTGCAATAATCAATCTCCCTCTAGCTTTGTTGGTCGAAGTAGTAACTTAGGGACCCTCTTCCCCCTAAGTCTCTTATTCTGAGATCAGGGCTCCAACGAGGATAAGGCTCAGGGAAAGGGTTCAATTGAAACTTGTTCATCTTGCAACTAACTGATTGGCAAACAAGCTTAATTTAAAATAAACCAAGATTACATTCCAATACAATTCATCTTGCAGCATTGGTACTTGGAGTTTCATCTCATTTGCTTTTAGCTTGTCTATCTTTTTTGAAGCAATTTTCAATTTCTTCAAGTATATACATTTTGTTTAACAAAAAAAATTGCTCCAAGCATTTAATTTGAGCATCATTTATTGAGTATTTACTTCCAACCATTACTTTCAAGCCATCTTCACTTGGAATATTTAATTTTGGCAAGTACTTAATATTTGGCACTGGTCTACCTTGATCCATCTTGCCTAATATTGCAATATCCACTTGTCGATGATTGTTGTTATTATGATGCTTTGAATACATTTGCTAGAAATTATATATTAATTTAATTTGGATGTATCATTGATCATTTAATTTTAACTCCTACAATTTGCCTTATTTAGCATTAGATTAGTTGAGCCTTAATTATTTTCGTATGGTCCACCCCCCTTGGCTTCGCTAGGAGTTAGCCTAGATTGAGGAGTTGAAATTTGAGTGACAACAACTCAACTCAAAACTTATCCCCAAGGCCACACTAAGTGGAGTTAAAGATTTTCTCCACGATCCTAGATATGGATTCAAGCAGCAACATCTTTTGGTGTTTTTGTTGGGGATAAAACTTTTTAAACCAGGAATACAGCTTATTGTTTCTTAATTTAATTTTGGCTTTTTTTATGCATGTTTGGTTTTTAGAGATTGGTTCATATTCAAGTGGCAACCCCACTAAATCAAAAAATTGCAAGATATTCTACTAGGAGAAACCCAATCTTTTTGGTTGACCCCATTCTTGAGCCTGAAAGGATTTGTAGAAAGAGGTTAAACAAACTTTCTTCTAGTAGACTTCTTGCTAATCTTGGAGAGGAAGCAATTTTTGATCTCCATTTTCTTTTTGAAGTTAATAATAATCAAGAAGTTCAAGATATGGATGATTTGTATAAACCTATCAATTTTGCTAACATTCAGGGATATCCTCATGCATTGCCTAAAAAGGCCATAGAAAAGTTGCCTTCCTTCTAGGGTAACAATGCAATAAGTGTGAAGACACACATCAAGAATTTCAACCTCTGTGTAAGCAAATGGTGCACCAACCACCATGAAGACGTGAGAATCAAGTTGTTTGTTTTGTCGTTGGAAGAAGACACCTTGGATTGGTTCTTGGAGAAGAATTATAATAGTTTCACAGATTATAGTTGCTTTCAACACTAAGTGAGTGGATAAGAAAGAAGATGGCCACCTTTTGGCTGCCTTGAATGGGATCAAGAAGAATGAAAAAGAAACCATGGAAGAACTCAACAAATGATTCAATGACTTTGTGAAGTGTTTACCTCGAGACATCAAACCCCAGAAAAGTTAATTCTCATTTCTTACATTGATGAATTTAATGTTGATACCTCATATGGGTTAAGGGGAAAAGGGCCTACAAATTTAAGGGAACTTCAAGGTATTGCTGAAAAGATAGAAAAATATAGACAAGCCTCAAGAAAATCAGACATTTCGAGCTTCACAAGAGGAAAGTATCAAGAGTCAAAAGGCAAGGCAAAAGCTAAGGTGGTAGCAAGTGACCTGATCAGTGTTGCGGGGGAGTGCCCCCACCCCCTCGATCCCACTCCCAATCCGCGCTCCAGGCAGGAGCGACTCGGGAGAGGGTCGGGAGCGCGCTCACAAAAAGGGAGCGATTTCGAGAGCGCACTCCCTAAAAAAATTTACACGCCCTTCCTTTTTTCGAATTAACTTAGGGAGCGTCACTCCAGGAGTGATTTTACAACTCAAGAGCATTCGGGGAGCGATCGCTTCCGACCGCTCTCGAGTTATAAAAATCGCTCCCGGCGGCAGTGAGCGATGCCTGAACAAACAAAAACAAAATAAAGAAAAAAAAATCGCGTGGAAAAAAAAATACGCCGGATAAACAAACAAATAAAAAGTAAAAACCAAAAAAAAAAAAAAAAAACGACGGGTAGGAAAATAAAGGGATGGAAGGGAGGGAGGAAGGGAGAGAGGGAATATAAATAAACCCTCCCTCATATTCATTTCATTATTTGAGAGAGTGAGAGTGAGAGCAAGAGAGCAAGGAGCAAGGAGAGAGCAAGAGAGAGCAAGGAGCAAGGAGAGAGCAAGAGAGAGCAAGGAGCAAGAGACCATGAGAAAGCAAGGAGCAAGGGGAGATTGAAGAGCTTGCAAGGGGAGATTGGAAGCCAAAGAGGTAGGCTCTACACTCTATTATAGCAATTTATTTTTCATATTCATTCCTGAATAAATAAATAATTTTTTTTCTTTATTTCCCATTCCCATTCCATTTTTTTGCAGATTCAAAACTTCAAATTTCAAACATCAGGGTTATATTTCTTGGCATTTTCTTCTTCTTGGTTATTACGGTGTTGGAGAATAAAAAAAGGAGGGTTGAAAATGAAGAAGGGGATGAAGAAGTGGGTCATAGTGGATTTGATGAAAACCCTGGAAAGGAGTACCTTGGTGAAGAGGAGTTGGAGAAGAGTGAACATGAGTCAGCTCAAAAAACTAAACAAGACCAAACCCCATTATGGAAATATGTTAATAGGCCTGAAGCAGGGAAAGGGAGTCGAACCACTAAATTTCATTGCCCCATTGCAACAATAATTACACAGGTTCATACACCCATGCCAGAAAGCACCTCTGCAGGAAAAGGCCATGGTATGGAGATAAACAAATAGGAATCAAAACTTGTACAGGGGTGTCAACAACAGATAGAGCCAAATACATAAGGGAAGAGGAGGAAGCCCAATACAAATCTAAAAAATCAAAGGGTTTTTTTGAACCAAGCTCACAATCACATGCACAAAGAACTCCTTCAGCGTCCTCCCATGGCAGTGGATATGGAGGCACAGGGTCACCAAGTTTAAGATGTAGAAGTATATCATATTTCCTTGATGAAGGGTGTAGCAATGATGTGGATTCAAAAGTTTACAGGTTTCCCTATGCATGTGGGATACCATTCAACGTTCTTCGCTCACCTTATTGGCATGAAATGGTTTCTGCCATAAAATGATGCCCCTAAAAGATACAAGAGCCCTGGGTATGACAAGGCTAGAACCGTTGGACTTAATCATGAAAAAGCAAAAATATCACATTCTTTAAGTAGAATGACAAGTTCTTGGACTGACCATGGGGTGTCCATTGTATCTGATGGATGGACAAATGTAAAAGGCAAGCCACCGATAAGTGTTCTTGTTGTGTTTGTTAGTGGTGCCATCTTTCTTTCAGCATATGATTACTCAGAGAAGTTTAAGACCAGCATCAACATTGCAGAACCATTACTTGAAACAATTGACCATATTGGGCCATACAATGTCATCCAAGTCATCACTAATAATGCTCCTAATTGTAAGGCAGCAGGAGCAATTATTGAGGATAAATACACCAACATATTTTGGTCTGGGTGTTTGGTTCACACAATGAACCTTTTGATGCATGATATTGTTTAGAACAAAAACCAACAATACAAATGGATTGGTGATTTGTACAAGAGAGGCAAAGAAATTATAAAAATTTATTACAAATCATAGCAATACTCATGGCCTTTTCCACAATCACTCAAGATTGGAGTTGTTGAAGATTGTGAGGACTAGATTTGGTAGCTATTACCTCACCTTCAGGCGCCTTTCGAAGATAAGAGTCATTGGCTAGCGTGGTATCAAGTCCACACTAGCAAGTATTAAAGGAAAGGGCTACAAATGCAACTGACAGGCAAGGTTTTAAACAGGTGGAGGAGACCGCTCTTGATGGTATGTTTTGTGCACGTGTGAGGCAAGTACTGGATTTCACCAAGCCCATTTATCACATGATTTGGTTTGCAGATACAGATAAACCAGTGATTGGGGAGGTGTATGAGCAGATGGATACCATGTTGGGGCAAATAAAAGATATTGTTCATAAAAATGATCCCAACTTGTATACACTGATTCACAATTGTGTGTGTACACGGTGGGATAAACTTAATGTTCCACTACATGCCTTGGTGTATATCCTTACGCCAAAATACTACTCTGCATCTTGGTTGGGCCAACCTGCACCACGGGGTGGGGTTAGGGTCAAACCCCATATAGATGAAGAGGTATCTATAGGATATTTGCAAGCATTAGACAAGTTGATACCTAACAGGGAGGAATGTGCTAGTCTGCGTCTTGAATTAGGCAAATACTTCAGTTGCACTGGTTTGTTTGGTACCTTCCATGCAATGGAAGATAGAGACAGATTTGATGCTCTCACATGGTGGGAAGCATATGGCGGCCAGGGACTTTTGCCAAAAGTGGCAAAAAAAAATTCTCTCACAGGTTGTAAATACTTCTTTTGCAGAGAGGTGTTGGAACACCTACAGCTTCATACATAATGTGAAAAGAAACAGAGTCAATGAAAAACGGGCAAAAAGCTTGGTTTATGTGCACTATAACTTGAGGTTGTTGAGTCATTACTGTGATCGGGCTTATGAGGATCCAACATATAAAATTTGGGACAACCACCCAGAGGATTATAATTTGGAGAATGGCACCATACATCTTGAAGAACTGGAAGCAGAACTTATGAGAGAGGAGGATGAAGCAACAACCATGCCACCTCCACCATCAAGTGGCAGTGCTCGAGTTCTGAGTCTTGTTCCTTTGTTGTCGTCGCCTCCATCTACACCCTCACGTGGAGGGCATGTGCCTTCTGGTTCTGGTCATCAATCTGTGCAGGAGGAGACTCCTAGAAGACCACCACGACCTGCTCATACATCAGAGATTTCTCGTGGCAAGGGCCACATGAAGTAGTAGATAATAGATTTACTTGTCTTTTCTAGTTTCTAGTAGTTTTCATAACTGTTGACAGTTGACTCTTTCATATTTATTATGATATTTTTTGTAAACAATATATGACAATTTAAGTTTGAAGTTTGAAGTTGGCAATTATAACTCATTGGTAATGAATTATGAATATGATGCTTCGTGAAAGTTGTTTCATTTCATTTCATTTTATAACATTTCATTTCATGTTAGATATTATTTGTTGTAATGGTTAAACTTAGCTTACAAGTACAACTTTGGTGATCAATGATGATAAATGTTATATATTGAAATTTTCAATTTTCAATTTTGAAAGCTTGAAGTTGAAACTTTAAGATTGATGAATCATGATTCATGAGACTCAATATGTTGTATGTTACTAACTTGTGGACGTGGTTGATGAAGATTATAACTTCTAGATGATTGTTGTTATATGGTTCAATGATCAATCTATGTTTTTTTATGTTTTTTATATCTAATTCATCATTCTACATGTTTTTGTTGACATATATGTATCAAAATATAAAAAATATATAAAATATATGTATTATATAAAAAACACTCCGGGATTCGCTCCAAAACCGGGAGCTTTTGAAAATGTTGCTCTGCCACCCGCTTCCGCTTCCACTCCCAAGTAACACTGGACCTGATTAAAGAGCTAACTCAATTAATCAAGAGTATGGAAATAATCCATGCCAACCAGATGAATGCCTTACAAAACAGATTAGCGGCTATGGAGAGGCCACAAGCACGGAAATTTACTCCTAGGCCCAATGATAGGTGGCAAAAGAAGGGTCTTCCACAAGACCATAAGCCCCCTAATCCATTGGAATCTACTAACTTTGTGAGTCATGCTTCTCCCTACTGTAGACCTTGTGATGATTTCCACGAGGAATCCACTTGCCCAAATTTTGTCGAATAGTTGGAGGGGAATATGCAAGAACTAGTGTACACATCAACATGTTTACTCTCTCCATAGAAAATTGGATGGAAACCATTGAAAGGAGCCAAAAGGTTGATGATTTGTCTAAAAAATTTGAAAGTATTGATAACAAGATGTGTGCTAATGGTAATGTCACAAAAATTTATGATGAAAAGCCTACGCAAGAAAAAGTCCTTCCAATAGCCAAGCAAAAGGGAGTGACATATCAAAGGAAAGAATATAAAGATTAAAGTAAGCTTTAGGGTTTCACTTCCCCCATTTCAGATATTAATTTTGATCTAAGAGATTGGATCAACATTGCAAAGTTGTTGGTTCCAGTATTGGGACTCTTGAGGATACCATCTGAGAGGTCAAAGTTGTTAAAAGCTAATGAAGTATCTCAAGGAGGGAGTAGTGAGAGGATGTCGAGGGATGTACTAGCAGATGCACCAATAATGTTACAGAATGTGGATAGCTGAATGCTCCAATAATCTTATAGAATATGATAGGTAGATGAGTAACGAACAACATCAAACATTTTTCATAACTTTGTTCATAAATGATCTTCTCTTACATAATTGCACGTTGGATTTTGGTGCTTCATCTAATGTCATGACCAAAAAGGTGATGGAGCAACTGAATTTGAGAATTTCTACGCTTTATCACAACATTTGTGCCATGGACTCTAAAAAGATTGAAGTGTGTGGTTTGACTAAGGATCTTCAAGTTCATTTAGCAGCTTACCCAGATATCGTGATCACCATGGACGTTGTTGTGATAGATGTGCTAGCTGCATGAGGCATATGTTCCTATCAAGGAAGAGTGCAGTATATTTGGGTGGTAGCCTAAAAATGGACTTGTCATACGCCACTATCCCAAACACTGATGGCACCTTGGCCAAGCTTGACAGGGAGTTGGAAAGAAGATATCATGTTGAGAACCTTGGGGAACCAAATAATGAGATCATTTGTGGGTCATATAAGCATGGGAGTTATGTAATCTTGACAAATATTGTATATCAGAAAAGAATTGATGAAGTTGGGAATTTCAGTGATTACTTTGATGTGTCAGATTTGATGATAATATCTAAGCAATCAGACAGAAAGGCAGATGGATTAGCAATGGTTGCATCATCACATCAGCTCACACAAAAAAAAACAAAAAAGCAAAAAATAAAAAAGAAAGTCAGTGTTAGACCGCCAGTATTGAATAGTGCATATCATCAGCAGGTTGGCACCCATAAAAGAAAAGAAAAAAAGGCAAAATAAATTTGACGGCCACAAACAAGTCAACGTTGGGGCAGGCACATAAGAGAAAGAACCTATGGATCTACAAGTGAGCAGGCAGGTTCTCAAGATGGACTTCACTGAAAACATTTGATGCCCAAGGGGCATTTTTGTAATGTATTTCTATCCCCTCTTTTCCTTTGCACCTTTACTTTCAACATTTCATCTTGATATTTCCATTTCAACGTCTTTGTTTTATTGTTGCTGATAAAATAATAATGAATCTATATGGTGCATGTACTTTAAATTTTTTTGTGGCAAGATGTTTATGTATTACAAATTCTGGATTCTCGCATGCTCTCCTGAAGATCAAGCACACATCCCATGTGGAGCTAAATGTTACCTACTCATATGCAGTTAGCAGGGAATGAAGACCCCATTACCGAATGGACGAGGCACCTGGAAAATTTTCAAATGATCAGAATCCCAACAGGGCATTTTTGGCCCTTCTTCTCTCTCCTCTTCTACTTTCTTCTCTCAAATTCCATACCACTACGGGGGAAATCTAATAAATGAATGCTAGCCTGATGAACTTATCTAACAGACTTCGGCAATTTGGGACTCGGTTACTAAGTGAGTCCATTCTAGAGTGGTTTTTTCACTTGACTAATTATTTTCTCTCTTTAAGCAACAAATAACTAGTCATTCACTCATATACCTCCAAAGCTGGAGTGTGGTTTAATAATTGGGCCTTGAGTGTGTCCTAATGACTAAGGTCAATGTATATTACCATGCTAGGTCATATCCAAAGTCTTACAGAATTTAACAAAGTCTTTCTAGGAATTTTAAATTATTAAACATTCCCACAAAACAGGACATTTAACTAATTTTCTATGTAATGATTTAAATGAGTGGCCTTAGGAAATGTTGGTGCCATGTGAGACCTCAAAATTTATGCTCAGAATGCCAACATTATCCTAAGACCCACTTTGGGTGTCAAAAGATAATTATTCCCCCATGAAAACCCACTTTTTCCTAAGGTGAGCATAAAAAGGGAAGAAAATTGCAAAGAATTAATAAGTGGGGACATGGTAAAAGTCATATTTCCAATTCAAAGAGTCAAAGGATGACTTGGCCATGCAAAGTGGAGATCAAAAGCTGATTTGGAGGCCAACTAGGCCCACGAACTTGGGAGAATATTGATTGCCACATAGAAGGGAAGATTTGCCCCTTTCACAGCTAAAGAGAGGGACCAAATCCCACATTTTGAGGGCCCCCTAAAGCAAATAAAGAGGGCCAAGTTAGCAGCTGTCATGCCCACAAATTTAGGAACAGACACAGCCATATGCACAGAACAAAAGAGGCCGTCGCGGACTTAATTAATGCTATCATAACAACAGTACATAGGCCAGACTTAAGGGGCAGTATGCAGGCCTAATCAGAGGGTTGTACCCAGTAATTAAGGGGTTGTTAACTCAGCCAGATTTAGGGGATACACTCAGCCTGATTGAGGGCATTCGTTGGGCCTCTTGGGCTTCTCCCTTTCTCTATAAATTAAACCCATTTGCTCTCATTTTCACATGAAGGAACCCTGAGAGCCTGGGTGCATGTTGTTGTAATATTTTCTCATTTGCTAATAGAACAAGACTTTGGAGGTCCATGATCTAGCATCTTGTGTGGTTTGCTTGGCATCTATTGAATTTGAGATAACTTTTTGTGCTTTTCAAATTTAATTGTTCAAGATTTGTATTTTAGGCTTTGATAGGGGCATTGTTGCCCAAAGGAGAAGATAGTAATTGTTTGCTTTCTTCTTGTTATCTTGCATTCTAGGATCTAATATTGCATGTATTTTTCATTTGAATAGCATGATTACTTTGTTCATTGTGCAAATTACAGCTATTTTACTAATTATTTGAGCAAGCTCTCAAGTGTGATACAGGTTCCTCAAGCTTGGAGCTGGGGAAGTCCTTGGTTGGACCAGCCACCTCAAAGCATCTTTTTCGAGCATTATTCCCACCTAGATCAAAGACTTTCAAAAGATTCCAAATGGCTTCAAGGAACTCTAGTATCTCACTTCTTTCTCAAAATTTCTATCATCACTATTCCATTCTCAAGTGCTATATTGTCAAATTTAGCAATCTAAAGGCTTGAATTGTTGCATGTCCTAACAGTCACAAATCAGCCAAAAAGAGCTGATTAAACTCAACTCTTCTTGGCTATTTTAGAGTAGGAGTTTCATCCATTTAAACTTAGAATTTGTTTGAGAATTTTTCAGTGTTCCACAGAGATGTGTCCCCTAGGGTCGGGTGTGTGCACCCCTCGCACCCCACGCACCTGGGACGGGGGGACGTCTGGGGAAACGTTTCCCACGTCCCCCTTTTGGGGAGACGCGGGGAGACGCAGCCGAAGAAGTTTCCCCTGTGTGGGGGACGCAACTCCCCAAAAGGGGGGACGCCCGTTTCCCCTGTGTAGGGGACGCAACTCCCAAAAAGGGGGGACGCCTGTTTCCCCTGTGTGGGGGACGCGACTCCCCAAAAGGGGGACACCCAGGCGTCCCCCCTCAAAATGGGCTATGTGTCCCCCCTTAAATTTGCTTGTAAACAATGATTTATGACAGGGAAAACCTAGTATTTGACCATATTTCCCTACTAATGCTATGCAATTCATGGTAATGTTAAATTCTTAAAGTAAAAGTGACATTCTCCTTTATCTTTCATTTTCATCATTTTACTTAAATTTTTAACATTACCATGAAATGACTCAAGATGTTTGAGAGTGGTTCTGACCTCATTGGATTTCATATGGAGAAAGTAGAATTTTAGATCTCACTCAAAATCTAGCAGACTTAATAGTTTTTCAGGAATTCAGGATTCGATGGATTGTAATGTTTCCATTGCATTTTGTCATGTACAAGGGTATGGAATTAGTATTTAATCAAGAGCACCAAGCCCTCTGTGTATTTTAGAGTGACTTTTAGACTCATCACTCCACTATTTTTGAGTTATAGCTATATCAATTTACTATCCTAGACTTTAGATTTCAATATCTATTATAGTCTATTTTTCTTAGTACTAATTAGATTCTAGAATGATGAACGATGAATTTAAATTTTAAATCAATTTATAATCTAGAATGATGAATTTAATTTTTAAATCAATGTAGATTCTAGAATGGTGAATAATGAATAATGAATATTGATTAGAGTATTTTCATTATTGAATCTCGTGGTCTATGGATGAAGCATGTATGTATTAGTAAGGATGATGAGTATGGATCAATATATTTCATTATTTAATTCAAATATGTATGTATTATTGTATTTATTCTTTCATTATAGAATATGAATTTGATATATATATATATTAAAAAGGAAAAAAATTATATACCCCAATGTCCCCCTGTCCCCCCTAAATTTCCCTAAAATTTGAGGTTACTTCCACATGTCCCCTTTGTGTGTCTCCCCGCACCTGCATCTCCCCATCCCGGAGTCTTGGTGGAACATTGGATTTTTTATTCAGGTTTTGCACTCATATTGCGGATGTCCAAGGAATAGCCTTGGCATCTTTCAACTTGCAACATTGCTGATCTGTTTTGCAGGCCCATAAAGTGCAAGGAGGAATGTTGGTGGATTGTGCCAAACCTTTGAAAACTAGAGCCACCAAGGCTCACTTTTATTCACTTCACTTACAACTCCAAACTGTTTCACATTCCCTTTTGTTCTTCATTGGAAATTAAGACATTTAGAACTTTATTTGGATTGTTGTCCTAACAACAATCTATTTTGCTAAGAAAGAACAATTTCACTTGGTCATTTCTTATCAAAATAGCATAGATGTCTACCCATTTAAACTTGGAAATTTTTTGCTTTTATTATGATAATGATCCTGAGTAGTGGTGATCATTTTTTGAGCATTTTCTGAACTAACTTTCTTGCTGATCTCTTGTAGACTTATGACAGTCCAAGAGGAAAAGTGTTGGTGAATTGTGCCAAACTTTGGAAGAATGGAGCACCAAAAAGACCACCATTGAAATATCTAATCTTTTAAAATCATAATTTTTACCTTGAAAACCCCTTTAAAGGGCTTTATTCACCCAATGATCCTCCAAGGAAAGCATTGTAATTTTGTAAAAAGAGTTTCTCTTTTGGTTTTACCCAAAGATCCATTGTAACAAATCAGATTTTCTCATAACTTACAACTTCTTGGAGAAGAGTATTGGATCCCTTTGAGGGAATCTTGTTGTAAACTCTTTCTCCAAATCATTTCTTCAAGTCCCTTTTCCAAAAGGGACCTATTGTAAACTATCTCACTCCTCATCCGTCATTCTATAAGACGGATCTAATATTTTTTCTTGGGAGTTGGAGATTTTTCCCCTAAGCATCCCCCCCCCCCATTTGGGGAAGCCTCTCTTGTGGTGCTTGAATGATTTTCATTTTTCGCTGAACTAAGTAGTGTAGCATAATCATCATTAGAGTAGTTGGGCTAATTGCACTTCATACAATCTACTCTAACTTGTAATTCACTTGTTTCTTCAAATTTTATCTTTTATTCATTTTTTGCTTCGTTTAGTCACTTTACATTTCAAGCATTTCTCTAGCTTAGTCTTAATCTTTCAAATTTCTCCTTGCAATAATCAATCTACCTCCAACTTTGTTGGTTGAAGTAGTAACTTAGGGACCCTCTTCCCCCTAATTCTTCTTATTCTGAGATCGGGGCCCTGACAAGGATAAGGCCTACGAAAAGAGTTCAACTGAAACTTGTTCATCTTGCAATTAATTGAATGGTACACTAACTTAATTTAAAATAAACCAAGATTACATTCCAATACAATTTATCTTGCGGCATCGGTAATTGGAGTTTCATCTCATTTGCTTTCTAAGTTTATAAATCTTGTCTATATTTTTTGAAGCAATTGTCAATTTCTTGAAGTTCATACATATTGTTTAACAAAACATCTTGTGCCAAGAATTTACTTTGAGCATCACTTATTGAGTATTTACCTTCAATCCATTTTCTTCACTTGGAATATTTACTTTTGGCAAGCATTTAATATTTGGCACTGGTCTACCTTGATCCACCTTCTCTATTATTGCAATATCTCCTTGTGGATAGTTGTTGTTATTATGATGTTTTGAATTCATTTGCTGCAAATTATATATATTAATTTAATTTGGATGTATCTTTGATCGTTTAATTTTAACTCCTAGAACTTGACTTATCTAGCATTAGATTAGTTGAGCCTTAGTTATTTCCATAGGGTCCACCTTGCTTGGCTTCACTAGTAGTTAGCCTAGATGGAGGAGTTGAGATTTGAGTGACAGCAACTCAACTTGAAACTTTCCCCAAGGCCACACCAAGTGGAGTTAAAATATTTCTCCACAATAATCCCAGGTGTGGATTCAGGGGGCAACAAGTCTTAAGATCAAGGATGTCGCAAATTGTAGCATAGAGAAGTACGAGGTGAGGTTTGTGTCCAGAGGGTTCTCCTATAAATAGGGAGTGGCCTACACGGGGATTTGTGCTCCAGTCGCCAGATGCACTTACATTATAGCTATCTAATCTAGTGCTTCAGTCATGAGGTGGAGGATACATCAGATGGATGTCAACATAGTCATCTTCAACAGGGTGATTTAGGAGGTGTATATAGAGCATCCTTAGAGATTTGAGGTACATGGGAGGGATTCACATGTGTGTACATTCAAGAAGGCCCTACACGGACTCAAGAAAGCACCCAATCCGTAGTATTCGAAGATTCATGAGTATTTATCGAGCATGGGCTTCTCCAAGAGTGAGGTGTATCCCAACTTGAACTTTATACTTGTTTGAGATGATCCACTCATCCTAGCATTGTATGTGGATGATTTATTTCTCACAAGTGCATAGAGGATCATCGCAAGGTGCAAGACACTTGGCTACAATGTTTGAGATAAAGGGCATTAGGTTGATGCATTATTTCTTAGGTTAAAGGTATAGCAAAGATCAAGTTAGATCATCCTTAGTCAAGGGAAGTATGTAGCGTACTTCAAATTTAGAGTTGGTGGATTCCACATTGTACAAACATTCGATAGGGTCTTTAATGTATTCAAATTTCAATCAACATCAAGCTAGATATTTGTTTTGTAGTGAACACCATGCGCCAGTTCATGTTGAAGTCAAGGCAAGTGCATTAGGTAGCAACAAAGCATGTGTTGAGGTACTTGAGAGGTACAATGTAGTATGATATAAGGTATCTTGGTGGTGATAGAGTGAGGTTGCAGGGATATATAAACTTAGATTGGACAAGGACTGTAGAAGATAGGAAGAGCACCTCCAGGTGCTACTTCAATGTTGGATCAAAATGATTTTTGGTTCAGCAAGAAGCAGACTTCCATGGAACTCAGTTCAAATGAGGCAAAGTGTATGGCAGTAAGTATGGCGAGTTGTGAGGCCATTTGGCTTCGCAATTTGATCATAGGATTACTTGGTTAGGAATTGGAGCCTATAGTGATACACTCTGATAATCATAGTTGTATCAAAACACTCTTAGAATCCAGTGTGCCATGATAGGTCCAAACATATTAAGATCAGACATCACTTCATCAAATACAAGATCCAGAAAGGGGTAGTGAGGCTTTAGTATATCTCTACTGATGAGCAAATTGCAAACATTCTCATCAAACCCTAGGTGAAAGGAAAGTTTGCGTTCTATAGGGACAAGCTAGGAGTGGTGCAAAATACCTCCCTCAGTAAGATGGAGTGTTCATGTTTGTAACTCTAGTGGGTACTTATACATAGGATTAAGTGTCAAGCCATGTGAAATTTTCCCAATTGAATCTTAACCTTAGCAATTTATTTATTAACGTAATTTCTTTTAATGAGAAAAGTGAGTTAATTTAATGAAATGCAAAAGTTGTTTGCATTAGTGAGTTAGATAAATCATAATTGTTGATCTCAAGTGAAGTTGAGATTTAATCAAATTGGGCAAGGATTGTAGAAAATAGGAAGAGCACCTCAGGGTGCTACTTCAATGTTGGATCAACAATGATTTCTAGTTCAACAAGAAGCAAACTTCCATGGAACTCAGTTCAAATGAGGCAGAGTGTATGGCAGTTAGTATGGCAAGTTGTGAGGTCATTTGGCTTCGCAATTTGATCATAGGATTATTTGGTTAGGAGTTGGAGCCTATAGTGATACACTCTAATAATCATAGTTGTATCAAAACACTCTCAGAATCCAATGTGCCATGATAGGTCCAAACATATTAAGATCAGAAATCACTTCATCAAATACAAGATCCAGAAAGGGGTAGTGAAGCTTCAGTATATCTCCACTAATGAGAAAATTTCAAACATTCTCATCAAACCCTAGGTGAAAGTAAAGTTTGTGTTTTATAGGGACAAGCTAGGAGTGGTGCAAAACACCTTCCTCACTAAGATAGAGTATTCATGTTTGTAGCTTGAGTCGGTACTTCTAAGTTCTACATAGGCTTAAGTGTCAAGGTGTGTGAAATTTTCCCAATTGACTCTTAAAACATAGCATTTATTTATTAATGCAATTTCTTTTTATGAGAAAAGTGAGTTAATTTAATGAAATTCAAAAGTTGTTTCCATTAGTGAATTAGGTAAATCACAATTGTTGATCTCAAGTGAAGTTGAGATTTAATCTTAGTCGTCAGTCACTTTGGAGATTAGGGTTGTTGATTTAGTCATGAATCAAACTTATAAAAAAAATGTTAGGCTAAGAGAGAAGACACATTGTGAGAGAAGGAAATCGTAGTGATTGAGTGAAGGAGGAATTTCATCCAAGTGACAAAGAAAACAATAAGAGAAATTTTTGCAAAAAGAGATCATTCCCAGTTGATAGCAACAAGAGATCATTCCCAGTCGATAGCAACAATAGATCCATACAACAGATTTGCAGAGTCTAAGCCACATGTGCGATTTCAGGAGGGCACAAGACAGTGGCATGACCTCACACGTGCCAGAAATCACATGTGTGGGTTGCACGTGGGAGAGCAAGCCAAAGAAAAGCCACATGTTCATCGCATGTGCGAGTCACACAGACACGTGCGCAATCATACAAGGGCAACAACAAATTTACAAAATAGGGGGTCGATCCAAAAAACTTTAGAGAGTCGTACAACCCATACAAGTGCCCAGAATTTCTTCAAAAAAAATTGAATATTGTTGTAGCTTCTATTTTCTCAATAGACAGATCTTCCCAAGTTGGGATTTCCTTGTAAGTTTGGAATTTATTTGAAAGAAAAGTTGAATTTTGAAGGGAAAAAAAATTATTTGTACTTGTGCAATGAGATTGGATGTTTATTTTGCTTTTGCTGAAAATTTAAATTTTCAAGTTAAAATCCCGGTAGTACATTTTGTTCATCAAGATAAAAAATTAAATTAAATTAAAATTCAACAAGAAAATTTGCTAAGAAATAATGTCATTTACTAAGGTTAGAAAATTAACATGTATAAGTGGTAAACTTATCATTTTCATCACAAGACAAAGATTTCCAAGGCAACATGTTGGGAAACTGCTAGACCTATACTTTCTATTTTTGCTTGGAGAGAGTGCATTTTTGGTTGGACAGGTTGATGATCATGGATTTTCTTACATCATTGTGGTGTTGCATGGGATATTACGCAATGGTTTTTTTCCTTATGTGATGCATCATCTTGGTACTTATTTCTCTCTTGATGGTTTCACTTGATGCTCATATTGATAGTGGTAACATTCTATTTGGTGCTATGATATTAGAAGATGGCCCATCTATTAGTATTTTTCATATTACTTGCCTTTTCTTGATGGATCAACTTATTTGATGATGATCGCAACTTGCCTCACAAGTTATCTTGGCATAACGGTACTTACACATTTGTACAGAGACCTAGTCATTGCATTTGATATGGTATGATGAGATACGATTATTGCGGAGAAGCGTCGTGGAACATGAGGTGTCTATCATGCTCATATGGTGATTCTTGATGAAATAGACAAACTTTAATAGAGTGTCCACCCTCTTGCCACATAGATTGCATGTATGCTACTTAATGTTTGTGATGGAGCGACCGAGGCTTTTGAATTTGAGGTTTAATTGGCATAATTTTATGCATTTGATCATAACCATTTGGGAGCGCTCCATCCTCCCATTACATTGCAGATTCTATGGAGTTAATCACTAGGGCATTGTTAACATTGCCTTCAACATTGCATAGAACACTGTGTCTGTGCATTGTGTGTTATATCCATGTCATGGGCATTGTGACACTTGCACTGGGAGTTGTGACTTGCCTTGGGCATTGTGAGAGGTAGCTCCCATGGGGCTTTGTTGCATCTACATGTGCCAATGGAGGATTTTGTCATACATTTTTTCATTGTTCATGCCATATGTGCCACTACTTGGTCCACACGTGCCATTGTTCATTGGATCTTGCACGCATTTTGTAATGGAGGAGTTAAGGGTGCAATTAGCATACTCTATGGCTTCTCCCACATGTATTACTTTAGAGAGGACATCTATTTGAAAATGTCACTTTGCACGCATTGCCATGCTATGTTGATAAAGATGTACAAGACTCAATGGATCTTCCACCTTGCTAATGTCGACACATGCTACATGCGGTCTTATTTAAATACTCTTCATTTCATTTCATGGGACGACCTTGCCTAAGAGGTCACATGTGTGGCTTAAGTTGGTTACATGGAACACATCGCAAGGAACTAGCTTGTGGATCATTTTGAGGAGGCTTGTGGATCATTTTGAGGAGACTTGGGAGATCATTTGAACTAACACTTAGTCAAACCCTCATCTAAAGGAGGTGTCCCACTCCCAAGCTTTATTCTTCGATACAGTTGCAACTAACTCCATTATTTTACTATCATTTGAATTGTCTATTCGAGTTAGTACTTGAGAGCTCTATTGCATTGTTTTCCGTGGATATTTTATTGCAACCTCTTGGAGAAATCATGGATCTCTACAACTCATTACTACTTTTAGCAAGAAAGTTGTTGAGAGGGTTAATTTATGTTATAAAACTAATGGATCTAGGAAAACAAATACTTATTTATTGTAAAAGAGAGAATTGAAACCTGTAAAAGGGTTTACTCTCCATTTTAAGGTGTGAGTGAAAGGCTCCAAAGCTTTGGAATAAAATTGCTTCTATCATTCTCTAAGCTTTGTGGAAAAGGGAATGCGTCATTGTTAAATGTGACGCAAAATGTTCTTGGTATATATTGGTGATTTTATTGCAAGTTTTGAATTATCAAAGGAAACTCAAGGGTCATAAAGGAGCAAGATTGCTACAATGGAACATGTTATTTTTGATAGACCCTATTCCTTAACCTTTTTGTTTTGTTTGTTTTAAAGAAGAAAACGTTATCATTTGACATAACTAGATTCATTGCATTTGTTAAGACTCTTTAGGTCCTTTGTGTTGTCTTGGATGTGGACCTCACTATAGAGTCCCTTCCCTTGCTCTGATTTGTGATGATTACCTACCAAATTAGGGTTGTTGTTGTTACATGTCCTTGGCTATCAATGACGCTTGATCTTTCTTATGGACAACCATGTGAAGTTGCATCCTTGACCCCATAGCGCAAACAAGATAAGGCACTAGTCTTCCCTTTCATCCACCACCAAAACACATAAAAATCTCCAAAAAAAACTATTTTTGTTTTCTAAGCTCTGTAGCTCCCACTTCATCTACAACCTCTTGAACTTAGTTAACGATATGGATTCCCCCTGCATTGGAATTTATTTATTCTAAACAAAGAAAGGTAATTTTATTGAGGTAAGATTCACTAGCTTTCCTAAGTTTCACTTGGGATAGTTGGAATTACTGAGAGGGGGGGTGAATCAGTGTTTCAACAATATACACTCATTGTTATCTCTACCTAAACATATTCAAATTCAAACCTGCTCCAATAAGTATGCTATTGTAACTCTGACCCCCAATGCAACAAAATAGATTCTAATTCATACCTTCAATCAGTTGATTTAGATATGCCTTATAACAAACCTCAGATTGTGCTTTTAGTAGCTCAACTCTCCCTTAGAAACTCTGCGTCAGAAAAGACTATTGATCTGCCTCAAAAGGTAACTTGACTCTGCTTCAAGAATTTTACAAGGATGACAATAAGATCTACTCCAAACTTCTACAAGAATAACTTCAAGATCTACTCCAAACTTCTACAAGAATAACTTCAAGATCTGCTCCAAGCTTCTACAAGAATGATTCCAAAAATAACTTCAAAAACCATGCCAAAATCCTTTAAGAATGTGCCAAAATTCCTTCCATACGTAGCCTCCCCAATCTGCCTCTCCTCACTTCCAGTTCATCAGTTATGAACCCCTGGAAACACTTCTTTTCTTCGCTTGTTTCAACAGATCCAAATTTTCCTTGAGCAAATTCCTAAAATGCCTCCTCCTCGTGCTTATATATAATGCATTTGGGGTCTAGACTAGGCCAACTTGTCCCCTGGCTAGACTGGCTTGTGCAACTGGCAAAATGTATAGTGAATATTCAAAAGATCATTTCTCCTCAATCGTGGGAAGTTAGAGGGATTTCCATATACCACTAGAAAGGTCTCGGAATAAGCTTTCCAACCATGTATATTATACTTCCATTTGAGTTGTAGGTAAATGGAGTAAAAATTCATTCAAAGATAGGGTATTCAAATGGAGCATCAAAAGTCCAAAAATCATTTCTCTTCAACTATGAGGAGTTAGAGGGAGTGCCATATAGCATTGGAAAGGCCTTGATGAGGGCTACGTGATGCTATTGTCCTTCCTTAAATTTGTTATGGCTTTGACCACTTTTTCCTTGATTTTATTTTGACTGTCAATTTTTCATTTGAGGGCTTGAACCCTTTTGGCTCTTACTAATTTTTCTTAGGGTTTCATTGTTCTTCGAATTGATAATTGCATCATTTACATATTGAATTCACCCCACAACATTATAACAATATTTCATCATTGCAATTATGTATAAAGAACAATAAATGCAGCAGAACATAAAGAAACAACAGAAGAAAAGAATGCATAAATAGAGACACCAAGATTGGTTAGAGACCAAAGGCAAAACCCCACTATGGGGGAAAACCCGGAATTCAATTCTTCTTCTTCTATTAGATTTCCTCGATAGTTAGGTTGAGATACAAAATACATCCATAGAGAGATACATCATTACATTAGGCCTCTTAGGGCAAATGCAAGTCAGTTCACAATTTCGTTTGTGAATTGAGTTGATGCCATATCACCACAAGAGGCAATATCCATGACATAGAGATAAGTGTCATCATCATCACCACCATAGAAATAAGATCTTTGTTCATAGTGACTGTTATCAGATATCATAAATCATAGAAGTCCTCTATCGCATATACTGTAGAAGGAAACTGATAAATGAATCATAGGAGATCAGAGTCATAGAAGATCATTGTCATGCTACCATCACTTTCTTATTGGAGGGATTGACACATACATGACATTGTACATCTCAAATACATTACCATAAAGCGCAAAGGCTTTACATCAGCCTAATATCTGATACAACATTGCCATGAATTATTTTAACTTCACATGGTAAGGTTATTGTTACGCATCCAAACATATACTTGTTGCATAGATAATAGTCACATCGTATCAACAGTCTTTTATTACGAACCAAGGTATGACGATCACTATCTAGACATATGATGTGAGTAGAAACCATGTCGTTGTGCATTATATTGAGAAAATACACATATATATGATAACTTCAACCATAATGTGATACCAAAGCGAGACCATACTTACTATGTCTGGAGATACGATGCCCATACCAATGTCATAATCTTATAGACCATCTAATGCCATCGAAATTATTATGCGAGCTACAGAACAAGACATTTGAGCTATCCTTACGCATGCTCTATTTGATAAGTCATGGTTCCAATTTATAATCGATTTGGGACGAGGCTTATCTTAACAATGGAGACGAGACGGTATGCAATGCCAAGTAGAGTAAATGCAATGTCAGGTCAATAATATATGTGATACCTGGATTCTCATATAGATACGATGACAGGAATTGAAGATATATGTGATGCCAGGACTGTTATATATATCTGATGATTGTATATATGATGTGCCAAGATTATTTGCGATGTACCGAGACTGTATGCGATGTCTGGACCATACCACCAAGTGGTGCCCAAACCATACCCTCATGTGTTGCTATCAGATGTATCACTGAAACACAAAGATAGGGTTATTCCGCTGATGAACAGAGCATGTAAAATGATCCATAGTAAATGTATCACAAAATAGTGATAACCACTGTCATAGTGTATCCATGGTAATGCGGCAAGAAATGTGACCCTTCCAGAGTTATGTGAACCATACTGTAGAGCAAGCTAAGGCATACAAACCATGTCCATGTGTGTTAAATGATGGATATCTCCTTTATATAGATCTGATGAGACCGAAGCGTTATAACTAATATTAGAGCCGACTTGAAAATATTTGGAGGGAGAACTTCAAATTTAAATTTTCCTCTTAATATATTTATTTATTTATTTTCTTTTGACCTTATTAATGTAATTCCTTTGATTAATAGAATTCTTGATTGGGGCAACTGGGCTTCCTTTCAGAATTTCTCCCTAGCTGCCAATTTCAACAACTCTTTAGGGTTTCTTGAACTATTATTGCATGCTTTGATCATCCCAAAGCTACAACATCATCCCTAGGATTAGATCTTTGACATTAATGACAACATTACTCAACAATGACCCATTCACCCTTTGACATCAATGACAACTTTCATCCAACAATCTCCCTTTTTTCAATGATGTCAATAATCATGTTCCCCCTATCTCCATGCTTCATTTCCTTCATCTCCATGTTCCACTTCCTTTTCTCTCCCCCTTTAACATCAATGGCAAAGGGTGCCTTATGTCTTTTGGGCTACTCCCATTGAATATGTGGCACTCAACACTACTTTTGCCTTCTTATCCTTCCCTTCTTTGTTGTTCTTTTCGCTCCTTTTCTTGGCTGCAATTTGCTTTCACTCTGCTTGGTCTAGAACGTATATGCTATTTGGTCTTGTTGTGGTTGTTGCAACCAATCTTCATGAGTCTTCTTCTTTGATTTCGCACTTTTGGGAGGAGATTGTGCTTCACACATCTTGCCAACACTGAGAAGGTTGTGCTTCAAATCCTTAACTAGAAAAACATTTTGTGATTTCATATGTTTGCTTCCAAGACTTGCTACACCTTTTCCAAGTATCTCGACAAAAGAGTTATATCCAAACGCAGCACTATCTTTTTTTTCTTTTAGGCTGACAAATTTGTTTTGATCTCCAGTCAAATGTGTTGAGCATCCACTGTATATGTACCATTCACCTTCTTTATCCTCAACAATCAATGCTAGATTGCAATTTTCCTTCTCTCTTCTCCCATGTCATAGTTGGCTTCTTTGTTTACATAATTGGAGCATTCTCTTCACAAGCATGTAATCTTATGCATTGTGACCAAGATTATTGCACTTGTAGCACACAATGTTTTGATTCATTAGTGGTTCAAATGGATTGTAGTTTTTGTTGGTAGATCCATGGACATTTCTAGATCTAAATCCATAATCATTCTTGCTCCTGGCATAATTATATCTTGTATTGATTTTACAACGAATTGTTTTATGCCCAAACTTTCCGCAAGAGTAACAATGAACAAGAAAGATATGTTCATACCTAGGAGACTAGGATGATCTTTTGAAGTTGTTTTTCCTTGGAGGAGGTTTAATCCATTGTTGATGCTTGTGATGGGTGCTCTTGGAATCATCAACATGACTTCTTTCCATGGAGAATTTTTCCTCATTGCTTGAAGATGCACCTGTATAGCCAAGATCTGTTTTATTGTTTGGTGATCTTTGACAATTGAGAATATTATTCAATACTATCAAATTGTTTAGGTTCCTCTTGAGTTTATCAACTTCAGTCCTCAATGTCACAATTTCCTCTTCCAGCTTCTTACAATCTTCTTCTTTCTTCATCATTTGAGTCTTCATTACTTCCTCAACTCTATTTGCTTGTTCAAGATGGACCTTTAAGGATAGAATTTCTTCATCACGTTTTTCAAGCAGACTTTTTAATTCTCTATTTTGTTTCTGAGCTTGCTATTTTCCTTTTCATTATTCTTCAATTTTTCTTGAAGATCTTCATCTTCTTATTCGGTCTCTGAATCCTTTTATGAGTTCCTAGAAAAAAAAGTATTCTCATATTTGGTCCTTCATCATCTAAATCATTGACCTCTTCATAATCATGATCATTATCTTGATTTTCTTGGGTTATGAAGAGAACTTCTCTTACATCTGGTTCTTATGTATCACTTTCATCTAAAGGGCTATTGTCTTCTTTAAAATAAAGATTTGTTGATTTTCTAGGTGATGAGCCCCAAAAATGGACAATTATTTGGGCTCATTCAACCTCCTAAGTTGACTTAATCCACCATTCTCATTGGTTTATTGCATGTTTTTGATTATTTTTATGTTAATAGAGTGAATTTGGTTAGTCATTATGCCAACAAGTCTAATGGGTGCTTTGTGTAGCCTTTTTGGTCCACTTGGAGACAAAATTGAAGGTCTTAATGAGCACTTGGCAGCCAAGTTCGTGAGAGAACAAGCTAGAGGATTTGTAGGAAGGTGTCCCCCTCATTTATGGGTCCTTACCTCGAATTCTCCACCATCAGCTCGGAGTTCAAAGGCCACCAAATCAATGAGCACAAGGGCAGCCAAGCAAGTCAAGTAGGACTGTTGTTAACTACAAGTCTTGGGCAGCCAAGTCCCTAAATTTTAGGAGGACTGTTGGGTCCTCAAATTGTATAAATAAGAAGGCTTAGGGCCTCATTTTGGTTAGCCAGTTAGCCAGTTAGTCATTTTGTTAGCCAGTGGATGTTAGCTAGTTAGCCAGTAGATAGTAGCTAGTAGTTAGTCATTTCATAGCCTTGTTGTAGTCATTTTGTAATTCGATTTGTAGGCCATGGATTAGCTTTGCTTTCAGCTCATTCTCAAGCTCTCCTTGTGGACAGTTTTGATGTAACTCTTCATTCTTGATTAATAAAGATGAATCCAGCTTTGCACCAGCTCTAAATCTCTCTTGGGAGGCTGTAGCTCTTGGGGTTGGGCCCATCTCAAGCGCCCAGTACCTCCCTTGTTTATCTTTATGTGTGTTTGCTGCGTTCTTAAAATAAAATCTGCTCTTCAGATCTTGCTTTGTTATTTTGGTTGTTTTTGTTGGTTAAAGTAGCTTTTTATGTTTGGGAATCGATTGGTAGGAGTTTGTCATGCATTTAGATCTTTCGGAATGTTCTTGCTCACGTGATGTACATGGTTCTCTTTCCAAACGAGGCTGTTGTTTATTCATTTCATTGACAGTTAGATTAAGTTAGCTAGGACTTAGTTTATTTGCAAGAATTCATTGATTCGGTTGAATGTGCATTGTGCAGGGCATCTCTATCACTCACTCACATGGTCAAGCTTCATCAGAGCCATCTGATTCATCCCATATCTAGGATTCACGCTTCACACCCATCCTCTTGCCCACGTAACCCTACCTTCTTCTCCATTGTTGTCTCAATTACCTTAAAGCCAAATCAGCCTTCCAAATATCATCTCACCACTCCATCCATCAGTTCCTGGGTCACTTCAGACCCCCATCCTACCTCCATAACCATCCATGCATCTTCCATCAATCACCCATGCTCAAAAATCCCATTTCGAAACATCCTGTAGAAGAACTTCAGAACTTCCTGTAGAAACCCCTGCAGACTTCCTGTAGAAGTTCATGAACACGGTTGCATGGCATCCAGACTTTGTGAAACTCTCTGAAAGGATGATAGGGATCCCTTAGACCCTCTCCGAGTCTTCCCAACCTTTTCCAAGCATTTTTCCTCCTTGATCCACCCCTGCACAGTGAAAAGCCAGTTAAAAGCACATGCATGATAATTCTCATAACTAAATCAAAAATACAAAAAGATGTTTTCTTCAGATAATGATAACTTAGACACATGCATTTTACCTTCCTAGAAGTAATGGCATCTCTTTCAGTAGTTTGCATGCTCTCCTTTGCATCAGTAGGACTAGCTGGTAGAATTAGGGTTTGCTAGGGTTTGCGTTTGTTTTTGGCTTTCAATTTCTTTTTGCAATTAGGTTAGCTTCCTTCGAGTTAGCTTTCATCCATCAATTAAAAAGCTTCTTCTAAGAGCTCATAGAAGTTGGCTTAAGCTCCTAGTGGACTTGTGCCAGCTGACCAAGTGACAGCTGCGGCAAGAGCTAGTACTTGTGCATACAGCACCGTCGCTTCCAAGTTTGTTACGAACTACCGGGTTGATAAAATTAAAGAAGGGAGTTCCAGGAGTTGTAGCATTATTGCTACAATACTGGAGCCCACCACTAGGTACAAAGACTAGAAGCATTTTCTTCAACATATTACTTTATATGATTGATTAGCATTAACTACATGCACATTATCCAAAATCATTAAGCAGTTATACAGAAGAAAATTCAACCATAATGACATGAGAAGAGCAATAAAGATAATAGTGCAACAATGAGCCAAGAGACACAAGAATTAGGCCTGAGGCCAGGGCAAAACCCCGCAAGGGAGAAAACCCAGAAATCTTTCCTTATGCAAGAGAGAGAGAGAGAGAGAGTCCATAGTTCATCAATACATTAGAAGCAACGTCAAGAAAATAGCCAAACCAATACCCAAGAACAAGAAGAAATCCCAAACCCTCCTCCTGAAATTTTGGCCCTCCTTTCTCCTTCTGAAATTTGTTGGATCATAGGGAGAGAAGACAATTGTGTGAGTGTCAAATCGTGGAGGAGGTCTCTCCTTTATATCTAGGGGGGGCGAATGGGTGCCTCTTTGGGGCCCAGCCGACCTAAACATAATGAGGCCAACTTCAAAAAAAATTGGAGGCAAATATATAAAATTTAAATTTTCCAATTTCTTCCTTTTATTTTCATTGATGAAAATATGAAGCATGGCTACAATTTTCAACACTCCCTCTTGGCCAAGGAGGTATTTTCATTCTCTCTCATATGTCTCATCATAACGAAAGTAGACAACATCACAATCCAATTTCAACACTCCCTCTCAGCCAAGGAGGCATACTTTCAACTGCACCATAGATCTCATCTCGATTGAACAATGATGTCTCGATCCACCACCGATGACAGGAGAGATCAATTTACCACAACCAGTCCATGGAAGTCACGTTTGACCTTGTTAAAGATCACACACACCCTACTGGTCTCCAAGTCAAGCTCCATGACCTAACGGAGTATATCGTAGATCTCATCTCAGTGTATATGTCTCATTATAAGGAAAGTTGATAGTTACATATCATCTCATCTCAGATGTATATGTCTCATCATAAGGAAAGTTGATAGTTACATCATCACCTCATCTCAAGAATGATCCACAATCGATGATATGGGAGATCAAATTACCACAACCAAGTCCATGGCAATCATATATGACCTTGTTAAAGATCACACGCCCTATGTCCACAGACTGATTCTCACCCAACTTGATCCTCAGCAATCAAGTGAGAGAACACCCTCATCCAACACTTGGGGAAGATCAATTTACCACAACCAAGTCCATGGCGGTCGTGTCCGACCTTGGTAAAGATCACACACACCTAAGTCTCCTCACCCATTGGCCATATGGGTGGCAATCCCGACAAGCTTAACCATTTTAATATGGCCCTTGGTCAATAATGACTCGAAGGTGACTTGCAGGAAGGGTGCATACTGGGGCATGTACTCAACGCAGTCCATGGCTCCAAGGAGTACCCTCACACCCAGGAGCCTCGCAGCTCATCCCCCCCCAACCAAGTCAATGGCTAGTCGAAAGACAAGGGGAAGAGCATATGCTCAGTGTCCTTAATCAACAATGTTCCCTCTCAAGTAGGAATACAATCCCCTGCACTGCAAGCTAGTCTCTAAAGAACAAGAACTTCATTTTGGGCAATGGCTTACAGAGAATGTTTGCACCCTGCTCATCTATCAAGATGTGTTGGAGCCTCATCGCTCCTCTCTTTGTACCATATCTCTAATGTAGTGGTACCTTATCTCGATGTGCTTCGACCTGTCATGGAACACTGGATTCTTTGAAAGTTTGATCCCGCTTTGATTGTCACAGTATATCATGGTTGTACCTGGGGTATGATCAAACAACTCTATAGGGAGCTTACGCAACCACACTGCCTTACAAGTTACAACTAGCCATACTAGTTGCAATATACTCTACCTCGATTGACTGAGAGACACAGATTTTTGCTTCCTTCTTATCCAGGAAATCATTCCAGATCCCAAACTAAAGCAACATCTTGATGTGTTCTTCCTGTCGGTAACAACCAATTTGTATTTGTATACCTACGAAGTTTCATATCATCACCAGAGACATACCTTAGTCCATGATGGATTCCAATGCCAAATCACACAAGCCAGCAAACAGCGTCAACTGCTTCACAAATCAATAGAAATATTGATGTCATCCAAGCTACCATAGCACTCAAAAGTGTTCTTCCATCTTTAGAGCCAACAATTCCAGCGTCAGGAGGTTAAATGAGTCAATCAAGGGGATTCATTAAATCAACAGTAGAGTCTCATAGCTTCTTCAACAATAGAGTCTCATAGCTTCTTCAAATTATTCATCAGGGGGATGTCCATGAACTCGCAGTATATTGCAACAAAGGAAGCAACTCCCTCTTATATTGGACAAAGAGGACTCAGTCCTTGTCAGAAGCATATCATTAACACATAGCAAAAGAGTTTACAGGCTCATCTTCAGCAGATTTGGATCAGCATCATCTTTCAAGACTATCAGCCATCTTCATATTTCGAAGTCACAACTGACTTCTCTTCATTATGGATCAAAAACATGTTTCAATCAAGCTGATCTTGTCTGGTCCCTCTAGGTCTAGAGCTCATGAGTCCCTTTGTCATTGCATTCTTCCATCCATTTTCAATGATTTGCCACACCTTGGTAATCTTTATTAAGTACCTACAATCCTCACGAGGAGGTCCTGGAAGAACAAATACAACCAAGCAAAATATACCTAGGCAAGAGACTCATAATGAAGCAACAATAAAAACAAATAAGAAAGTACTTATCCTTGAGAGTATGTCAGCGTCCTCTTGATCTTAGCCTTCTTGTATCCAATCAACTGTGTCCAAATCAACAAGGAGTAAACCTTGTTCACATCATGATCATTAAGGAGTCCAAATCATCAACATCAGAGAGTCCATATCATGGAGGAGTCATACGTCATCAAGGAGTCCACATTATCATTATCATCAAGGATTCCAAATCATCAAGAAGTCCACATCATCATTATCATCAAGGATTCCACATCATCAAGAATATTATCAAGAAGAAAACCACAACATCAAGAAGTTGCTTGTCCACATCATCAACAAGGAGTTAGGGTTTCTTCTTTCAAACAAATATAATAAGTTATAGGATTGGGTCCATACACCTTAAATCTTCTCCCAAACCTTACCTAGGGTTTGCAAATCATAAACAATCCAGTGTCTGTAATAATTAAAACAATAAAAGAAACACAAGATGTCTTTCGAGACCATGACAGCTCCCTCTCAATCTTTTAACCTTCGTGCATCCAACCTACAAATCAACCTCATCACCACGATGTAAAATCCTTTAGAAGCTAGAATTTCTTCTTTCAAGTGGAAGAAATCAATTTATAAGCCAAAGGTTTTCATTTCCAATCTTTTGAAACGGTTAACATTTGTTTGGCAAGGGTTTCAACTTCAAACGCTAATAGCCCTTCAAATTTAGTCCCTAACATTCATTAGCATCCTTCGTCATTATCAGCGATCTCACACAAAGGTGGAAATTCCTAAGGTGAGTTTCAGTACAAATGGCATTGTCACTTAGAAAACTAGGCAACTCTTCAATAGCCTCAATGGCTTCATCCGGAATGAAATTCAGATAGCCTAAAATGTTAGTAAAGTCACAAGATGCGAACAAATCATTCATGATGTCATGCTCACTTGACCCTAAAAAGAGCAAATGGATACCAGAGAGAGGCTCCTATCCAAGATTAGCAAGAAATCTACAAGAAACAAGCTTCAAGTAGAAATCCTTGCAGAAAATGAAATAAGTGGAGTCGCCACTTGAACAAGAATCTAACTCTAAAATCCAACATGCAAACACCAAAAGTTAGTCGTATTTCCCAGGTACAAGAAACCTTGTCCCCAGCAACGGCACCAAAGATGTTAACCCTGTCGCCTACACCTACCTACAAGTCAGTGAGAAAAGCTTTCAACCCCACAAGGTGTGGTTGGTGGCAGGGAACTCAGAGAAGGCGTTGTCACACTAATCCCGACTCTCTCCGTTTGAGCTATCTCTTAGGTTAGCTAAGGGGGTGGTCCCTAATGAAAAGTTAAGTCAAAAGATGTGAGTTTCTAGGAGAGTGTTATAGTGAAAATGGATTACTTTTAAACATTTATGAGCAAATATGAAGTGAGCAACTTGAAATAACCATGCCAATCATTAATATAATTAAAAAAACCATAAAATTAGTGCTTTATAAGGAATTTGCTCAACAATTTAAAGATATATTTGCTCAAAGTAAAATGCAATGCTCTCAAAAGAGAAAACAAAGTCACCCTGAAATGTAAATAAGAATTGTTAGCACAAGATATGTAAGATACAAAATGCTTTTGAGATAATCAACTTTATAAATCAAAACATGTGAAACATATCTTGCCAAAACACAAAAAATAGTAATTAACTTGGAAATGTAAAAGAAAGGAAGTGCTAAACCAACACATCAATATGCAATTAGACTCGAAACATGAAAAGAAAACACTTGTTTGAAATGATTATAATACTTGCTTTTGGAATAGACTTTGCATATGAAAACTCAAACCATCAAGAAACAAGTAAAGTAAATGTAATGGAAAGTGCTCTTGGTTAATTTTATTAATTGGCTTTACAACAAGATTACAATTTAACTCTTCAATCCTCAGACTTCACCCTCGCACAATGATATGGATCTCACAGTGAGGAGTCAATAGAGGAATAGAGGATCCCCAAGATGTCTATTTCAACCAACTTATGTTGGAGATAAAATTTTAATGAGACTTGGGGCCTTCCTACACTAAAATGCCTAGATGAAATGCAAATTGTGTTAATTCCCCAAATTAAAATAATGATACATGCAAATGCTTCAAAGAGATTGATTTGCAATGCTTGAGAATGAAATAGTGTTCAGCATAAGTTGCAATTATAACTTCAACTGAAGGAATAAAATTAGCTTACAAGTGTTGCATGTGTTTCATCAATGACTTAAAATGATACAAGTAATTTGCTTGAAAGTAAAATTTGTTTCAAATAGACAATGACAATAAATTGTTCCAATATTCAAGATAACAATGTAGCATAAAATTGAAGCATGTATTCAATTGCTCATGAAACAATTTACGAAGGTAAATGGAAATGAATCAAAGTTTGTTAAGAATATAAAATGCTTGCATGTAAAGAATGAATTGCCCAAAGTAAAGTGTAAGCTTGTAGCTTCAAGCAACAATGAGATAGATAATGCAAAGCTCAAATGAAATTGTAACAAACTTTAACTTAATGAATTGTGATAGCGAGGTTGTGTTAATTCCCAATTAAAGCATGCATGTAAGTGAATGACGTATGAAAGCTTAAACCATGCAAATGTCAATCCACCCAAGAGAAGCCTCCCTCTAAATGGGGAGATAAGATACCATGGGAGAAATCCCAAGCTCCCACGAGCAAGTTAGAACTTTTATTAATATTACAATGAGAAAAGGGCCCTTCAAAATTCTCAACTATACTTCAAGGAGAGTCCTCACAATAATTGCTTGAAACTTGGACACTAGACCTCCTTTCTTGAGAAAGTAGTGACAAGATCTCACAAAACTTATGCGAGGGAATCAAGGTGTGAGTTTCCTCCAAATGCCCACGACTTAAAGAGGAAAATGGGCAACCCTCTAGTTAACTCGACTTGGCCAAAATAAGCCTCAAAAGGGCTCACGACATCCTTGGAAATCGAACCCCCAACACTTGTCAAAGGTCTTGCAAACACTTGTTAGATGTTGCGGGAAGTTGCTCTTCAAAATCTACCACACAAGAGTTAGCAAACAATTCAAACAATGGCTGCAAAATAAGTTAAGTATTAATGGAAAAATCAGCAAGATAAAATGTATATGTACAATTATAATTTACAAAACACTAAGCTAAAGAGAGAGTAAACTCTCAACTTTGCTTAGCCATCTTCAAGCTTTTAGATAGCAAATGAAAGAAATGAAGTACAATGTTTTTTAAAAGAGATCTAAATTTAGAAGTTCTCGGCTTGTGTACAAGCTATGTGCCGAAATCTCTGCAAAACCACTTTGTAAGATAAGAATATGAAGGTTCAAAGAACAAATGAGAGCTCTTTTAAGAATGTATCAACAGTGGGTTGGTCTCTCCAAAGACTTCCCCTCATGCTTGATTCTATAATCCCAACAAGATGTTCCCTCTACAAAACTTCAATCAAGAGTAGTTACATATAGATTTAGCAATAAACAATGATAAGAAACTCTATAGATTTATTTAAAACCAATTAGAGCATTCTATACCTAGAGCATACTTCTAAATCAAATGTCAATGCAAGATAGCTCTACATTAACAAATCTACAAGAGCATATGGAAGCAAATTAGATCAAAGCATGAGTAAAAGGAATTATACCAATGCTCAACAATTCATCACACTCGAAAAGGAGGAACACCTCATGAATGAAACCCCAAAGTCTTTATTGATATTTCTGAAAGCGTACAAGGCAGCAACGCTTCCGCAAACACAATAGCTAGTAACAATCTTATTACAATGTGAGAGCCCATGGCTCTATTATATAGAGAGTTGGGAGCAAATTCCAATGAAGAATAACAATGACAAATGGCATTGGAGCCAATCCCAATGTAGAAGTGACTAAACAAGTGGCATGAGGTGACAATCCCAAAGAGAAATTCGAATTTGTTGAATGGAGCTCCAATGCCAAGTGTAAAAACCGAATTCTGGCAAGTGGACATCATTTTCTTCTTCCCTTATGTGCCAAATTCAAATTTTATGATGGAATGGCAAGTGTATATGGGTGGTAACCCATGTAGGGACAATTTCCCACAGAAAAACCACACAAATATTCTCCCAAATCCTCCCAAATGTGCATTAACTTCACAAATTCGAATTTCCAAGCAGCTTTTTTATTTAATGCCAGAAATTCGATTTTATTTGAACACATGTTATTTCCTTGATTTTAGGAGTCCACATCACCTTGGGACTTCAATTTAACTCCCCCATAATTTTCCATTTCATTTCCACAACATTTGGCATGTATGGATATTTATTTTTTTCCATTTATTTAATTTTTGGCTTAATTAATTGCCAGATTTCCCACTAAACTTAGGAAAAATGGGGTTTGAGGGTCCAAAACACATAATTAACCCCTCAAAGTGTGTCATAGTAGAAAGTTGAGGGTGATAGGTGTAAATTTGATTACTCGTACGCCATACAACTTCTCTATATTACACTTATTACAATTTAAATACAATTTTATTTGCAATTTTTGTCCTGCAGGAAATCTAAAAATTTTAAAAATGACTACCTAGACCTAACCAAATTCCACGAAATTTTTTGTGTGATCTAGTATGGTAATATACATCGATTCTAGACACTAAGATGTGTCAAGGGTTCAACCTTCAAACCATCACCCCGACTTTGGGGTAAAATCATAGTTTTAAAAACCGTTTTGAAAAACCGGTAACCGGTCAAACCGGCCGGTTAGCTAGCTGGCCGGTCGGAACCGGCCTAAAAACCCGGTTTAACCCATCACTTGCCCGATTTTTTGACCTAACCGGTAAAAACCGGCCAGTTTAGGACAAAACCGGCCGGTTTTGTCCTAAACCGACCGGTTTTAGGCACAGACTCTGTGACTCTTCATGTTGCTCTTCTAAAGCCGGAGACAAGTTTGATTGTTGCTCAGCACTTGTGCTTTGTGTCCTTTCTGCATTTTCCCCATTATTCCTTCCATGTTCTGAGCCTTTAGTCTCTCTTGCTATATTAATGAGTAAAGGATCTTCCTCTGTTTCCACATTCGCATCTGGAGAACTACTGGATTCTTTGTTCTTTTCATCTGTTGTTATTGTCAGCTCTGTTGTCTGCATGCTAACTGTTGGAAGCATCCCATCAATGCTTCTGCTCTCTGGCTCTTTTAGCTCTTGAACACCACTGCTTTCAAGTTCAACAACTTTTGCATCCCCTCTTTCTTCATTAGTAGCCTCCGATGTTGCATCAATGACAGAAGTCCTATTGAATTCTTTATGAAGTTCTTCCTGTAGTCTTATTTGTTTTAATTCCACTGTATCATCATTTGCATTAAAAGTCTTAATGACTGCTAGTGCTAAAATAGTAGGTTGAGCTATGTCGGATTCCTCATATTTCTCTTTCAATGATGGAGATGACACATTTAGTTGCTCATCAACATCTATATTTTTATTATTCTGGTCAACTTTAATATCCTTGCATTCAATTTCCACATCTAGTACAGCCTCTGCTGCAACATTGTCAGCCTGAATGTCTTTTTTTATTGTTGTAGTTGTACATGATAGTTTGTGATGTTCTCCTGTTTGGAGTGTGGCATTTGTTCTATTCATCATTGGAATATTAGCGTTTGATGTTACTGCACTGGCAGGTGGTGCTGGATATGGGTCTTTACCCTTGTCTTCTAGAGGGTCCTGCTTTTTTTCATCATATATACTTGCTGTCTCTTCTGCTTTCCTGATCTTAATACTTTGAATATCCATGCATTGCCCCTGTGCTGCTGTATTTAATGCTGTAACATCTACCTCTTTTGTTGCATCAGTTGCTATTGGATCCAGGACTTTGTGCAGTTCACCTGAAGTAATTGTTGGGTCTGCTTCCCAGGCATTGTTCCTTGTATGAAGCATCTCTCCATCTTTTACTTCATTGATAAATGGAGCTGATTGCATTTTTTTATGTTGCTCTTCCAAAGCAGGAGACAAGGTCAACTGTTGCTTATCATCAACTGTGCTTTCTGTTTTTTCCACATTTCTCTTGTTACTGTTTTCATATCCCATACCTTTATCCTCTGTTGCTGCATCAATTTGTAGAACAGTTCCCTCTGTAGTCACATCACTAGCTAGAGCTCTACTGGTTTCTTTTTGCTGTTTATTTATTTGTTCTGCCAGGTATGCTATCTGTTCATTTTCTTTGGTCGAAGTATCCCAACAACTTTTGTTGTTGTAATATTTGCTGGATTACTTTGTGATTTTGTCTGTTGATCTTCCATAGCTGGAGACAGAACTGTTTCTTGTTGGTGATGGACTTGTCGATGATATGTATTGCACTCGGTGCCATTTTGATATAATCACCTTTGCATGGTATATAAATGAGCAAACTTTGCATATTTTGTCTCTATTGGCTTGGAATCATGGTTTTACATCTTAAAAATAGTTTTGTTTCATTAAAAATTAATTATTTAATGTATTTTTTTAAAACCGGTTCGTTTAGACCAAACCAGTCCCGGTTAGACCGGTTCCGGTCGGTAAACCGGTTCATTAGGTGGACCGGTCCGGTCACCGGTTCCAGTTTTAAAAACACTGGGTAAAATGTGAGTGAAAAACTTAGAAAATTATCCACCTCTGAAAAAAGAGATAATTAACCAGATAAAAAAAACACTCCAAGGTGTACTCATTTGCTGATCGAATCCCAACATCCTAGGCCTGTTACAGACACAAAACTCATCATTACTAGTATCACTTATTACAATTCCCCGTAGGGTGTGGAATCTGGGTACAAGAAAGATGATGAGAAGATAGAAGTAGAGTTAAAAAACTCCGTTGTTGATGGTATTTTATGGTACAAGTGTCCTTTGGATCATCCTTGGGCATGGAGTCTTCATCAGGTGCCACTCCAGTGGTCAACATGCCCCTCAGCTGCTCTCCCGATCACTAATTCTATCTCTCTTAGCAAACCCCGCTCTAGAGAATAGAATGATTGATCACTCTGGTGTGTTCTCCAAGTGACTCTCAAGCCTCCTCTTATACTTTCCCTGTTGACATCTCAACCGCCGAGATTAAGTCCCTTATCAACGACTAAGATTAGATCTGGCTTGATCCATGTCTTTTGGACCACTCTAACACAAGTTCATATTAATACACATTAATATTTTATTTTCCCTAAGTTTAGACTTAGGGACTCTATTAAAAATATTAATTATTTTAATATCTCCTGATCTATTTAGAATCTGCCAAACCCTTTCTGGGTATTGGAGATCTCATGTGCCCCAACCTCTCCACCAAAATTCATGGCTAGAGCACATCCGATGCTACCCCAAATCAACAGCCGAGAGACTACACATCCTCGTCTCCCCCTCCCCCCAATCCGTTATTCCAAATAGTCGACCTAAGGAGTGTCATTCTTTTTTATATCCTCTCGTCATTAATATTCCCTTGACTCCATTGCTCTTGAATATTGGAATTGATCTTCTCATCCTTCCATCACCAATATTTCATTTTTCCTCTTAAACCAAACTTGATCACTAGGGTTTATTGTGATATCACATTGCTCCTTGTTGCTTATTGTGATATCACATTGCTCCTTATTGCTTAAGAATTTGATATTACATAGTGTGAGTGAAATGGAGGTGGTATGGTCTCTTTAAATAGCATTAGTAGGGCCCTAGGATTAAATATTATACTTGCAATTAACCTTTTCTTTTTAAATAGGTTTTGGTGTCCCTAGCCACACCATATGGCATTGCACAAGCACAATTGGATTGGTACAAAACAAGCCAATTTGGTGAAAAAGAGGCTAGTTTAGTAATGAACTAGCTAAAATGGTCCAAAGCATAGATTCAAAACAATTTTGCCTCCAAATTAATCAAACTGGCCAATTCCAATGGTTCCAATAACACTGCTAATCCCAATATCGAAGCTTCGAATCTCCATAAGGCAGTTTCCAAAGCTTGAGAATGGCTACTACAATGCCCTACAGACCCAATTATGAGTGCATATCTCGTGTTTGTCTGATTCAAGTATTCTAGTATTGGGCTAAAGGAAACCCAATTGAGGAATCTTCTATAGTGGGCCTTTGACTTTGCAATTTACCAGTGTTCCACGGAGACTCGCCCCCCCCCCTCCCGCTAGGGGTCTAGTTTCTTGCTCCCCCGCGCTCCGGGGACTTGGGGACATTTCCCCATGCTCCCAAAATGGAGGAAAGTCAGGGGGACGTGCCAGGGAAACGTTTCCCTTCCCTGAGGGGGCGTTTCCAAAAAGGGGGACGTGGGGGGGCATGGGGGAACGAGAAGGGACGTGGGGGGGGCGAGAGGGGATGTGGGGGGATGAGGGGGGACATGGCACACCTTTAATGCATTAAAAACCATTTTAATTAACTAAACGTTGAACGCAATCTTTAATTAAGAGTTAATTAACGTTTAGGGTTTTGGAAAATCGTTGTTTCATGTTATAAAAACGGCACCCTGAACCATGAACAACACACTCACAGCCTTTGCAAGTTCACTGAGCGCTCCACTCACAGTGTTGGATTTCACTGTTCGGATTTTAATAAACAGTGCCTATATCATTATTGATTGTATTAGGAATACAAAAGGTAAATTACCTAAAAAAAAAGTCAGTGAATTAATACAATTTGTTGAAAGTGCACGCTAGGAAAACCAAGACCTTGAATCGGTTCAATATGGGCTCTCCCCGTTCATGGTGATAGTAGGTTTAGGAAAAGAGCCTACTGTCACATGTTTTGAAAAGTGGATCTGACTATTTTGTTTCCAGGAACCAATTAACCACAAGTATGGGTGAAAATCCGACTTGTAAAAACTTAAAAAACTGCCTCCTTGACTACCATGCGTTGTGTTGATGAGACCTGACTGAAATATAATATTGTTGATATAATAAGACCTGATTAAAATACAGATAGTTAATATTCCACCAGCCACCCAACTACTTTCCTATATGATTTCTCAAAATTTTGCCCTGACATCTAATTTTGATCCCATGAGAACTTAAAGGGTTCAAAATATACATTCGCTCAAAGAAAGAAACCAGCAGGATCTGTAAAATGGAAACTAACTAAGCAGTCTAACAACATGAAAAGAAGAAAGTAACTTCCACTTACGTGTCTATCATTTTTTGCATGAGATTGCCGATGGAAAAATCTATGGCACAAGGTTATGGTTGTCGCAATGGTTACCTGGGAACTGAATAAACAATAGACAGTCAGCCTATTACTATATTAGGCCTATGGTCTTTACCTGTGGAAAAAGCATCCAGGTTCCGTTTAGTCCAAGTTCCAAAAATGATTTCTTTTAGACTTTTTCTCTAGGTTAGCAGTATCTAAAACAGAATTGTGAAGGTATATCAGACCTATGGGCTAGTCCTATGGAAGCATTGCCAAATAGGCTAGTCATATATTAATATTATCAGTTGAAAATCTACGGCCTGCCTAACTAATATGTCAAGAACTTAGAAGTCCAGTTTCTCAAAATCATTATACATAATCCACTATAGTTCTGAGTTCTCTCTATGTTTAAGTTTTCTTCTAAGAAGGACAGTTCTCTCTTTGTTTAAGTTTTCTTCTAAGAAGGATTGTGTAAATTTTCAAATTCATTGCTTTCTTGTTCCAGGAATTCATATCAATGATCATGCTTTGCAGCTTTTCAATTCAAACCAAATTGTCATAGTGGACTCAATTAATAAATTATATTTTATATTTATAAATTTTTAAGACCCTGATGCTCCCCCACGTTTCCTAAAAAATGGTAGGGAGCTTTTGCATAGGCCGCTCCCGCACCCCCTCGCTCCCTCGCCCCCTCGTCCCGGAACCTTGGTGGAACATTGCAATTTACCTTGCTTGGCCGAGACACTACACATGCTCGTCTCTTCCCCCATCCCCCCCCCCCCCCCAATCCATTATTCCAGATAACCGACCTAAGGAGGATCATTCTTCTTGATATCCTCTCGTCATTAATATTCCCTTGACTCCATTGCTCTTGAATATTGGCATTGATCTTTTCATACTTCCATAACCAATATTTCCTTTTTCCTCTTAAACCAAACTTGATCGCTAGGGTTTATTGTGATATCACATTGCTCCTTATTTCTTATGCCCTTGTCATTTTTTTGCGAGCCCACCTCAAAGTCGAAGGAGAGCCTGCCTAAAGTGACAAAGGTAGGTCACTAAGGTGACAATGGGCAACCTATTGAGGTTCCACTTGGACTATATAGTGTGAGTTGGAGCTTTCACCATTCTAACGTACAATCTAAGTGGTAACAGGATGAAAATAAAAGGTAAAGGAGAATGTCACTTTTACTTTAAGAATTTAATATTACAATTAATTACTAGAGTGAGTGAAATGGAGGCAGTGCGGTCTCTTTAAATAGCATTAGTAGGACCCTAGGATTAGATATTATACTTGCAATTAACCTTTTCTTTTTAAATAGGTTTTGGTTGTCCCTAGCCGCACCATATAGCATTGAACAGACACAATTGGATTAGTACAAAACCAGCCAATTTGGTGAAAAAAAGGCTAGTTTAGTAACGAACTAGCTAAAATGGTCCAGAGCATAGATTCGGACCAATTTCGCCTCCAAATTAATCAAACTGGCCAATTCCAACGGTTCCAATCTGGTTCCAATAACACTGTTAATCACAATATTGAACCTTTGAATCTCCATAAGGCAGTTTCCAAAGCTTGAGAATGGCTACTACAATGCCCTAAAGACCCAATTATGAGTGCATATCTCTTGTTTGTCTGATTCTAGTATTCTATACTAAGCAGACCAACTACAACCCTCTTCCTGCCCCCAAAGCATGACAAATGATTAAAAATATGGTGTCCTATGCATTAGCACAGACCTCCTAGTTATGAGGACAGGTTCCTGTATGCAGAGAAGATTGATTATGTTCTTGCGTATTCGTAAAAAAAAATCAATGGCATCTTTTCGCAACCTAGATAAATAGAATTTCAATCCCTTGAGCATGGCAATAAGCACTTTCGTGCCAAGTAATTTGTCTAGAAACCCTTCCTGATATCGTGCTAAAATAATGATTTAATATAACTGAAAACAAAAACTCTAGCTCTTCCCCTATAACAAGACATCGTGATGAAACAATTTTTCACTTTTACATGATAAATAGTCACAGTCGCAACCTACGAAGCCAGAACATTTAATTACTAGCACAAAACAAGCACATGATCACACTGCACTGACATCCCATTTGAGAGTAGCCTGACAGAAAGATAATCATATGAACGTGAAAAGTCCATAACTGTTATAGTAAGAGTTCACAATGTGACTAAATTCTATTTAATATGAAACCAAACAAGACCATACCAAAGCATCTCAACCATCAATAAATCCAAAATCTCTCTGCAAAATTTCTATGAAATAAAAATATCAAGATATAATTTCACAGAGCTGTTTTAATGTTGCAGGGAGGAAAGGTAATCATTAGTAAGAATAGCCATAAGTGTTTACCTTTCTGTTCTTTATCAGTTTGTTCTCGGACTCTGCCTTTGCTCGAGATTGTCGACGTCGCAAAATTCCATTATATTGCTTTGCATTGACATATACAGGCTCCTCAATTGCATCTGATGGCAATGGAACACCAGCATGGGGAACCCCTAACATATGGGGATGAATCTGCAAAATGTCTACTATTCATGTTGTCACCAAAAAAATTAGATTATAAATAGCTACTCAATTACTCCATACATACGTTGAAGCGGCACTGGCACAAGGATAAAACCACTTCCATATTATAGTCAAATACTACATTTTTCTTGCACAGAAATTCAATTAAAAGCAGCAAGAAAAAATTCAATCCAAAGCCTCACTTTTTTCACTCCCTACCATCACAAAACAAATTAGGCATATAAAGATTACCACAGCTTGTGGACCATATGCTGCAACAATGCCTCCAAAGTAGGGATCTGGATAAGGATATGCAGCTCTCACCTGGCACAAAACATAACCACCATTCAAAGAAATTTACTCTCCTCGGGACTCAAAAACTAAATAACTGGATGACAGAATAATCAATTTCGTTCCAGTTTGCATCTATCCTCATATCTAAAAAGGGAAAGGAAATAAAACCTCACCTACAGCAGTCTCCATATTCTCCTATTCTAAGTATATACAGTTTTCTTTTGGCAATAGATATTTCAAAGTGGTTATTTGACATACTAGTAACAGGTTACTTCATCTGAACTTAGCAATATGGCATTAAATATATATTTCCCATGATGAGAAGTAAGTTGGAACCACACCATTGTTTGTCCTAGTTCCAGTTGAGTGTGTGGCATCACAAATTCAGGAGGTAGCAAAGTCATGGCAGGTGGCGGTATCATGCCAGGTGGTGGAGCCTCCTGTTGCACAGGATCAGCCTGAGGTTGCTGCTCGTCTGGAGCACTTCCATCAATGCCTGAAACTAAAGAAATCCAATTTTCAAAGAGAAGACTTATAAATGGAACTTTTTTTATATTAAACAGTATCAGGCTATCAGCTATGAAGAATAACCTAAACAAAGACAACAGGAATTCAGATACTCAGAATAGCAGTGATCTCAATTACAAGGATTATCAAGAACATTGAGACCAAAAGCAAACAAGCATAGATGAGTAGAAAGGCAGACTCAAACAGATTATTAATTTATTTTGTTTCGAACAAAATATTGAGTCATTATTGTTGTTTGAGTGTTGTCAATCTTATCTTCTACCCATTGAGATTTTCTCTTGTCAAATTGCAATGCCAAGCAGTAGTAGAAGGATGGAAAAGAAAAAGCATTTGTCAGATATACTTGTTTGAGAGATCAACTAATCTTCCATCCTAAAGTCAAGGTTAAGAATACCACAACATTTTCATGGTAAAGGTCTACTGGGCTCGTGGAATAGCTGAAATTTGAAATGCTGTGCTTATAGGAAGGATGGCCTTGAAACACTGAATCAGGGAACTCATTTTATATTATACATGTGTTAACCTGCTGAATTACCTTCAGCGGCATCGATATAGTGATCAAAATGTTTCAGTAAATTTTCCCATGAAAACAAAAGTCTGAAATCATCAAAATATTGAAACTTAAAACTGAAAGGGTAGAAATTTGGAATACATGCAATATATCAAATTTAATGAAGTTGAAAAACACCTTTTCCCCCTTGTCCAACAAACAAGGACAAAATCCAACACCAAATCCTTTCAGCAGCACCCCAATTATACTTTGTTCAAACTGAGTTACTAATAACCAATGCCATATCATAACACAGGGTTAGAAATACACTAAAAGCATGACAGGCAGAAATCTGCTTAGTGTGAAAATCTGGTGACCCAAATCCCCACTGCAGCAATCTGATGTTATTTCTCCTACTTGCTAATTCTCTTACAAGTTATTTACAGTATTACACAATAAACATCGAAATAAATACAACTGCAGCCTTCACAACATAAATAATATGCGGAAACAAGAACTGAGCAAGAAGAAATAACACACACACAAGTGACACCATTGTTTTTGGACAAATGTCCCCAAAAAAACCCAATGCAGGAAAACCGGTGCAGCAGCTGAGGGTTTGTATTATTATGCAGTTGTTTCTAAATACAATCTTTGGATGTCTTACTGGCTATCCAATATAGAGAATATGACTGGGAGAGAATTAGTGAGAAATACCTCACACTATCACTGGAAATTCGACACTGATTCAGGCTCTAAATGGCAAGCCCCACACTGCCTCTACATTGCCTTTGCGTTAGCCTACGCAGTCCAGTGTCACAGCTACTAGGCTCTATGTCACCCTTCTTGCTGGTCGATTTGGCTATAGAACTCGACTCTCTAGCAAATTTCGAATCCCCTCTCAAGCTTTGCACTGCCTCAGTGTGGCTCTACGTTGCCCAACGTGGCTCTGCGTTGCCTCTTCTGGATCTCTCTCTGCCTCCTCTGCAATGTATCCCTGGATCAAGAAACTTTCCAACTGGAAAACTATCTCTGCCCCTCACTACAAGAAACCTTCTCGATGACCTCTCCAGCAACCACTGCACTGCTCTCTTGAGAAAATCGATCTTTGATCTCTCACTCGATGTGTCTTCCAAATGCCCATCAAGCCTCTTTTTAAAATCCTCTCGTTGATCAATCAACAACCAGAATTAGATTCTAATCAATGGCTCAGATCATTTTGACTTGATCCTCGTCTTCTTCTAGAAGTTTCACCCCCAGTTTAATTAATACCCTTTAATTATTTTAATTTCCTAAGTTTAGACTTAGGCATCCATTAAAAATAATTAAGTATTTTAATAAATCTGTCTCCGGGTGGAATTTCCCAAAATGGTTTCTGGGTATTCTGGAATAAATGTGTCCTAGCCTCCCTACAAATTTTTTAGGCTTAGAGCACATTCGATGCTACCAAAAATCAACACTCCCTCTTAGCGAGGAATGTGTTCTAGTAATGCAACCACATGAAGCATCACCCTAACTTTGTAATATCTCCCTCTACGTTGTTGATGTCTAACGTCACTGTCCACCAACTATTGTGCAAATGTTGCATCCATTCTGCTATTGACTCTGCATGCTGCTGCCAACTGCAACTCTACTCCAACTGTTGTTGCTACCTTTTGTAACAACTGCAACGGAAAAACATCCAAAATACTGAACCAACTGTGTTCAGTATGATGCATCCGTCGTCCGAGTTATGACTGTTGCTAGCCTTTGCGCTGTCACTGAAGTCTCTACATTGTTGTTGCCTCTACTCTATGCCAACTGCACTGCTGCCAACACTAGCTCTATGTTGCTCAGTATCTAACTGCTACTAGCCACTACATCTATCACTCTGGCACCTGACTGCACCACCTGACACTAGTACATCCTGCTACAATTGACTATGGGCTCCCGTAGCAAGGTCTTGATCCAAGAGGTGGACTCCTCAAGGATCCTGCCCATCTATAGTTCTTTCGAACTATAGTACTAGATCACCCCACCTCTCCCCTGGAGGTATCTAGGCAATCATGGCAAACTCCTCCTCCTCGATCTTTGCGGTTGTAGCCTGCGGATCATGTTTCTCGTCCTTGTCCTTCTTCTTGAGAGGACACTATGTAGCGTAGTGACCAAATTCACCACACCGAAAACATTTGATCTTCGAGACGTCCTTCTTCTTCCTCTGTTGCTCCTGCTGCCCCTTTGATGCAAGGGTTGAATTCTCCTGCTCCTTGGCCTTTGTCCCATTGCTGCTGTTGCCATCAAATTTGCACTTGACTAAGTCTCGCCTCATCTCTTCCTATTGAAGAGCAGCCCACATCCCTTCCCAATTCGGCAAATTCTCTCTGCCCAGGATACTCTAGACAAATACTTGCCATTCTTCTGAGACTGAATTTAGGGCCAACCTCATCATCTTTGTAGGTTGAGAAGATGATCCTATAGTTTCCAACTTATCTCGGACTTCCTGAAGCTTCGATAGGAACGGATCAATGTGTTCCCCCTTTTGCATCCTCGCAGATCTCATTTTCTCCTCCGTTGCTCGAAAGATCCTTGATACAACGTAGCCAAGGCATCCCACATCTCTTTGGCCGTCCCTTTGCCAACAATTTGACATACAACGTGATCCCTCACTCCGTCGAGGATTAACTGCTTGGCCTTCGCCATCTCAACCTTGTACATCTTGAGCGGATCTGCATCGGCAAGTTCAGCTACCACACTATTGACATAATCTTTAAGATCATGCTCATCTAAAAGGTAGTAGATCCTAGCCTTCCAGATCACATAGTTCGATGCTCCATCCAACCGATCTTGATCTCTCGGCCCATTAGCTGCCATCTCTGCCAACAAAAAGTTGAACTACTCCCTCTCTCCTCTGCGCAGCTGCTAGGCTAGCCTACGCACTCCCTGCTGGAGTTAGTAGATCTGCTCCTCGCTACTGCTGCTCAGCAACTGAGAAATAGAATTCCTTGGCTCAGAATTCACTGAGGAAGAAATTCCCTCAAAAAGTGTCTTCTTCCTTCTTCTAACGTTTTTTTACCCCAGCAACTACTATAGAAACTGCGTCCCACCTAAAAACTGCTCAGAGTTGAATCTGTTGTTGCACTGCTCCCTCTACCACTGACAAATCACGAACTGGAAATCTTACCTCTCTGTCAACTCACTCAGAGAGAGATTTTCCTCGAGAATCTTGCCCTCCTGGCTTGGACTGCACAATCCCTCCAGGATTTGATCTGTTGCCTACACAGCACTTCGATCTCCCTCCTCTTCAACGTTGGGCTCTTTCGATCTGCTCTCTTGCTTCACCTGCGCTCTGATACCATGTGAAAATCTGGTGACCCAAATCCCTACTACAGCAATCTAATGTTATTTCTCCTACTTGCTAATTCTCTTACAAGTTATTTACAGTATTACACAGTAAACATCGAAATAAATACAACTGCAGCCTTCACAACATAAATAATATGTGGAAACAAGAACTGAGCAAGAAGAAATAACACACACACACACACAAGTGACACCGTTGTTTTTGGACAAATGTCCCCGGAAAAAACCCAATGCGGAAAAACTAGTGCAGCAACTGAGGGTTTGTATTATTATGTAGTATTTTCTGAATACAATCTTTGGATGCCTTACTGGCTATCCGATACAGAGAATCTGAATGGCAGAGAATTAGTGAGAAATACCTCGCACTTTCACTGGAAATTAGATATTGATTCAGGCTCTGGATGGCAAGCCCCACACTGCCTTTGCATCAACCTATGCAATCCAGCATCACAACTACTAGGCTCTGCGTCGCCCTTTTTGCTAGTTGATTTGCCTTTGGAACTTTGATTCTCTGCCCTTCTAGTCTCACACCCCGGCTTATGGCTCTAGAACTCAACTCTCCAACCAATTTCGAATCTCCTCTCAGGCTCTGCATTGTCTCAGCATGGATCTACGCTACCGCTTCTAGATCTCTCTCTGCTCCTCTGCAATGTATCCCCAGATCATGAAACTTTCCAACTAGAAAACTATCTCTGCCCCTCACTGTAAGAAATTTCCTCAATGACCTTTCCGGCAACTACTGCGCTGCTCTCTTGAGAAAATCGATCTCTGGTCTCTCACTCGATGTGTCTTCCAAATGCCCATCAAGCTTTTTTTTAGAATCCTCTCATTGATCAATCAACAGCCCAGATTAGATTCTAATCAATGGCTCATATCATTTTGACTTGATCCTCGTCTTCTTCTAGAAGTTTCACCACCAATTTAATTAATACCCTTTAATTATTTTAATTTCCTAAGTTTAGACTTAGGCATCCATTAAAAATAATTAATTATTTTAATAAAACTATCCAGGTGGAATTTCCCAAAATGATTTCTAAGTATCCTGGAGTACATGTGTCCTAGCCTCCCTACAAATTTTGAGGCTTAGAGAACATTCGATGCTACCAGAAATCAACACTTAGGACTGTCCTTAGAAGTCAAATTTGTCAGACTAGAGCTCAAAATAGCTACTTAAGTCCTCATAGTCATCCTGCACTAAAAAATATATGATAGACTAAAGTTTTCACAGGAGGTTTTAAAAATAGTTCCTTTGCATCAACCAAGAGTTTTATGGAGAGACCAAAACAGATATCATCAGATTTGTATAAGTGGAAACCACATTCAAATGTTCAATAAAAATTATTCCAGGTAGAGAACCTTAAAAGCATTATCATCATGTACTAATATTATAACATATAAAGAAAGCAGTTGTTATTCAATTTCTGACTTCCTTCAAGATAATAAAATAGACCTTTCCCATTAATTAATTGCAACAATAACGTCTCAATCTTCCCACAAACACAAATCTGATGCTAGAGTAACCACTTGGAGTTTCATCAGTTTAGCATGGAAACAATTCAAACCATAAACTTTTCTTTCATGATGAAGATTGTCTTTAGCCTGGATGACTTATACAGAAGGAATCACTGGCCAGAGTGTACAGACAAGCTGCTAGGTAGGGAATCCATGCCACACCATCAGCCAGCGATAGCCATTGGTAAATCAAAATAAATTCAACTCCATAAACTCTAATAAAGTTTATACTCACTACCAGCAATCTCACTACAATGACCAGAATGTTTGTTTCATTTATTGTATTATCTTTCAACTAAGGTGGTACTTTTCACAGTGCCATTCTGCAAATCAATCTTTTACAGCCTCTTACAGCTTGCTCTTCCAGCCAAATTGCACTCGAACATATTGCTCAAAAAAAATTCTCAAGATCTTAGGAATTCTGACCATTCCCACCTGAAAATTATTTCAACCTTTTGTTGAATTTTCTGACCAAGTTGGTCTCAAAAGTATCACTTAGTTTGGCTCTGGTGCAGATCTATCTGATCATGTGTTGCCAATAATTTTGGAATCAACCTAAAGGCATAATATTGACATCTCTACAAGAATTGTTAACTTCCAGCCTGATACAACCGAGGCAATTTCAAGGATCATATCTTTTATGAATCCATTCACTAACTTTTAGCCTATCAAGTACACCATTTTGCATCATCCACTGTTTTGTATTAGGCTATTAGCCAATAAGAAAAGGAGTTGTGGTCCTTTGACGATGTATTACAGGCCTACTAAAGCAACATCTGATACATGTAATAATTGAAGCCCGAAGTGGCCCACCTACTATGAGATGTATGAATAAATAGTCACTTATGCTGCAAGAGCTGCAGATAGGGGTCTGAATAATGTAAGCATTAAGAAGGGGATGAAAAGCTAGAATTTGTTATCCAGTCCTTTAAAAGAAACGCCATTGGCAAGAGCACTGCAAGCATTTGTACCCACTCTTAAATATCTTTTATTTCTTCACGCTTCATTTTGTGTAGTTTGGTGTCCAGTACTAATAAATACTAGTTAGAACTTATATTATTTTAATAGAATATACATATTATGGGATCCATCCATCCCTCCCCTAAGTATCACCTCGATCCATCTTATTAGCTCCATTACAGATCCATAACTCAAACGTATATGTATTATAATTTATGACCCATTTGGGATAACATCCCATGATATATCTGGGAAAAACATATGTCAAAAGGGAAAAAATAAAGAATGACAAGTAACAAAAAAGTGACTACTTACTAAAAGCCACTTGTACAGCACCATTCAAAAACCCTCTTGTAAACAAGGGAATAAAACTGTGTCACCTTTTCCATGGTAAATCCTTCCTAGTAGATTATAAATACTGGAGTGCCTTATCACATCCATGCTGTTTAAGAATCTCCAATTCCTAAAGTTACTCATAAAATTCACCATATATTTCATATTTCAAAAGCCATTTAAAAAATCAAAAAACATTTTCTTTAAAATATTATCTTTATATATCTTTCAATTTAATTATATTAAAATTTTATAATATATGTGCAATTTTATATAGCTTGATTTTTTATGTATTTTTATATATTCTCTATCTCTAAATGATAGGTTGATGTCCTAAATTTTCAACAATATTGACCCACCCCTAGTTAGAAATCGACTGAGTTGGGTGCCTCCTAGGAATTTTCAGCACTTTTGGCAACTCAAATTTCAATGTTACTTTGGATTTCTTAGATCCTTTTCCCAACGAACTTTCAACCTTAGGGCTTAATCTGATTTATTAAGTACAACAACTAGGCAGCTCAAGGAAACAAACACCAAATCATATATAACTTGGTGGATGATCCATAGCCCTTACGGGCACATCCCCAAGTACAAACCAGATCTAATTTTAATCTTATTACAGCAGATTTGTAACAGCTACAAATCTGCCCTGTTAGCTTTTCTTTAATCATCAATTCACCCAAGTCAATCTGCCCACAGTTATATCAGATCATCACGATAAACCAGCAATATTAACTATGCAAAAAATCATCATCAGAAATAAGCTGTAAATCAAATTGCAAGTACAGAAGTTTTGGACATCAATGTACATTAACATAAGAATGAAGTACACATACATACCAACAGCTTGTGATAAGCTGTTACGTACAGTCCACGAGCTTATAGCAAGCTAGGACTATTCCACAATGCTCTTCAATCCTAACTAGGGTAACCACAACAAGCTAACATCACACCAAATGTCAAACCTTGACTTCCAATTCCTCCAGAGTCCAAACTAGAAATCCATGCTAACCAAAGCTGGTCACTCCATCATGTGCATAACATCAGTGTACCTCCAAGTACCTCATCATGTCACATGACCACTACATGCCCAAGCAAGGCATCTCACCAAGTTCCATCAACAATGACAGCGCATCAAGCTCCAAGTTGTCCATGCAAAGCATCTCACCATGGTCTAGGTCTTCACATTAGCAGCCTTCCTCCCTCAACACAACCCTCCTAAACCTTAACACTTCCATACCTCTGCCTCATGCTAGCCTCTTCAAGCATCTTAGCTGCTGCTCCCTTATCCCTGTCAGCCCTTCAGTGCCTCTTGAAGCCACAGCGCAAACTCTTTAGACTTATTTCAGCTCCCTTGAGGCTTAAACCAAGTGGGCAGTACCCACATTAGAAATAAGGAGATTCTTTGAAAGGGGTTTAACAGTCAAATCTGAACAGAGTAAGAAACACTTTCCGAGCGGACATATCAGCAAGTTTACAGTGGGATTGCCCATGACTGGAAGAATTGGGTAAATCACTTCAAGGCCCAGGGCCTTCAGGTTCTTCTTCCTAAACCTTGCTTCCTATTCATTAAGCAAAGGCATAATCTAACACAGTCAATACAACTTAAATTCACTCTCTAAAGTCTGATCATTAACACTGAATCATATAGTACAGTTCAGATTTCATATTTTTGCATCATTGGTTCAGGCATTAACTTGGCATGTTAAACTCTTTGCTGTCCTAAATACATTTTCTGAAGTAAAAGCGCTAAAAGTGAATTGAATCTACTGCTGTTCCATTTGTCTTCTCACTGTTTTCATCATTAAAACTGAAAGCAACTTTGGGACTAAGTGCTTGCTGTCTCTCATAATCTGAATTTGCATTTAAGGTAAGTTTCTAAAGTCTAAACATTGCTTGGCATCTTCATTTTGACATCTCTGAGAAGATAGTTAACTCAGAAATTCTTTTAAAGTATTTCTCATTAATTTGGCATTCAAAGCTTACTGCTGTTATAAAACATAACTGTTGTCCACTTATCTCTGAAATTCAAGTACTGTTAGCTCATTTTGAAAAGACTGTTTGCACTATTTACTTCAGCAAGTTCTAATAGTCATTAGCATTAAGATTTTCTGAGTTTTGAAATTGGATTACATTCACATATGCTAACCTGCCTAAAGGAACATTATTGCACCATTTCATAAGTAAATTAATTGTTGATATTTAATGTTCTGAAGCAGTATTGTTCCTTGGTTTATGTGTTGAAGTCTAGTTGCATTTTGATCTAGATCTAATTGAATATTTGGGCTATCTAAACATCTCTTGTGTAATTAGTTTTCCTGAACTTCAAGTATTTATCATCAGCATGTTACATTAAGATTCCTGTTGTGGATCAGAGATAAATTGTACATTTTTGGAAGATTTCATATGTCATCTTGTTAAAGTGAGCATTTATCTTTGTGATTTTCTGAGTCTTGGCTTAAGTACTTAATGATATAACTCAGAATAAATCACAAATCTAAGTACTCTAAAGTGTTAACCTCTCATTCATCAAGCAGCATTAGTTATCTTGTAACTTGATAAACCTTTCATCCTGCAAGTTCATTCCTCTGGGCATTGTGATTAAAGGCACTGGTCTCACAACTTTAATCCAAATTGTCTAATCTAATTGAATATCCTAAAATCATTGCTCAATCAACCTCGCTTGCATCTAATTTAAGTCAAGTTAATAAGATAATTCTCAGTGCATCTCCTAGAACTTGTTGGCTCCCAACAAGTTTTCCTTCATCATCCATCTTTCACCCCCTAGGGACTACCCCCCTTAGCTTGCCTAGGAGATAGCTAGAACGGAGTGGGCAAAGATTAGAGTGACAACCCTTGCCCTGAGCGTTGTGGCCCTTGGTGTACACTTTGGGCAACAACAGACCCAACAACCCTCCTCCAAGATGTTGCACTATCCAACAAGTTGTTAGCCAAATCCTCCCTTTACATGGTGGTTCATTCATGTTAAGACAAAAATTCATTCAAGTCACCCAAATTGATACTACACTTCACTATGCCTGCCTGATCAAGAAATTTCGGGCTCCCAGCAATTGTCCAGTAGCCCAAAATTTCAGCCTGATGAAGCTGCCTAGTAACCTAGAAAATTTCGGCCCTCCTGAATCTGTTGCCCCAAAGAGATGTGAATCACAGAGAGAGACTTCTATCCACATGTGCAAGTTGATGAGAGAGGAGAGAGAGAAACTCAGACTTCTTTCGTCGTCCTTCTCCGCCCTTCTTGACCTCCTTCGCTTGCCCAGAAATTGTCTTGAGAGAAGAATGTGAATCTGCCAAATGAGGAGCTCGAGCTGACTTTATATATTAATCTGTCTAGGGTAAATAGACATGTCTCTTGCCCAGGATTTACTTGACTTGGAGGGAAGCCGGCTTGTCAGATTTTGGAGCCAAAAATTACATTTCAAAAATTCAAATTTACATCTTTTAAAAGCCACATTGGAACTTTGACTGAAGATAATTTTTTCTTTGAATCAAGCATTTATAAATATGCTTTACAATGATAAATACAATTACATAAAGTAACCAAAAGTACATTATGAAGACCGACCATAGTTACAAATTCAACACTTCCTCTTAACTAGGGAGGTATTCATAATTACCGTCATAGATGTTCTCAAATTGAACAAATTTCTCTAATGAAAAAAAGGTTATCCATTATTACCATCATCATCATTTATTATCAGCATCCGCTAGTGGCCAAACCAATGGCAATGTCATCAGCGTATCAAAATTCACTCCTCTAGAGTGATCAGTCCTCGAATCCCATGGCCACCAACTAGACCAAACTGTTGAGACCCTCAACTAGCAAGCACTCACTTGTTAGTTTTAGTAGCATCAGATGTGTTCTACCACGAAATTTTGTGGAGAGGCTAAAATACAAGAGATCTCCAAAACCCAAAAATCATTTCTGGAAATTCCACCTAAGACAACTTAATTAGATTATTAGTCGTTTTTTAAATATTTCCTAAGTCTAAACTTAGGGAATATGACTAATTAATCATAATTAATTAAGTCATGGTGAGAATGTTCTAGAAACGTACATGGATCGATTTCTAGTTAATCCTAGCCATCGATTAAGATTTAATCGTGGTCACTGAAAAAGGTCGAAGGGGCTTGGAGAATACACTTGCAGAGCTCGATTTTGCTGAGAAATTGATTTCCAGCGTAGCAGTTGTGTGTTGTTGTAAGTGATTCAGCAAGGTCGAAGCAGTGAGAGAGGGACAAAGATAGGGAGGTCGGAGGAAGTTTTCCCAGTTCCGGTGAGTACATTGCAGAGAGGCAGTGATTGCCACAGAGACGCGATGCAAAGCCCTCTTGGGGAGATTTTCGTTTTGTTGGGGAGAAGTCGAGATTCCAAGCCAAAAGCTGGGTAGAGGGTCTGGAGGCAAAGAGTATCAATTTCCCAGACAATAGCTAACAAGACAGTGAGAGGAGACGCAGTTTCAAGCTTGTGGGATGCAGCAACTACGTAGTGTGATGCAGTGACTATGTAGAGGGAGAAAGGAGCAACTCAATTCGAGTTGAGGTCAGTGTGGGATTGCCAGTGGAGTGAGAAATTTTTCTCACTAGTTATTATTGCCAGTTATTTCTCTGTTTGGATTGATAGTTTAAGCATCCACAGTTTGTACTCAGATTTTCACTACTGCATAATGTAAAAACCCTCAGTTGTTGCACCGGTTTTCCGAGATGAGTTTTTCCAGGGACTTGGTCAAAAAATAACGGTGTCATATTGTGTGTGTGCATATATTTCTTCCAAAGTTTTTCTTTCTTCCGCAGTATTTGTTTTATGAAGGCTGCAGTGTATTTGTTTCGATATTTGTCGTAGCACACAGCAAATAATTTATTTAATTAATTTAACAAATAGAAGAAATAATATCATTGGTTGCAATAGGATTCGGGGTTAGCCGAATTTTCACATGGTATCAGAGCGCAAATTGTAAGCCGAAGAGCTTAGTAGCATAAGGGAGGAGAAATTTCGTAGCTCTACGTAAGAAGCAGTTCGAAACCCTCAGAGGCAACGCAATTTCTTGGCCAGGAGGGTCAATTTCTTAAGGAAAAATCAATTTCTCTGATAGAGCGACAGAGAAATCGGATTTCTCTAGTTCGAGGATTACCAGAGGCAGAGGGAGCAACTAATATTTTCCTTGTAGAGCAGATCTCTAGCTGGACGTAGTAGTTTGCGGCAGTTGCTAGTGCAAAATAGCGTTTGGAGGAACAAAGAGCACACACTAAGGGAAATCCTCAGGAGACTTCTAGCTTCAAAAGTTCATTTTTCTCTTGCAAATCAACAGTCGTTGCGAGTAGATTTACTCACCCCAACAGGGAGTGCATAGAGCCTAGCAGCAACTGAGCAGAAGAGAAGAGGAGGATTTTGACTTATTTTGTTGAGATGGCCACTATTGGGCTACGAGATCAGGATAGGTTGGACGGTGCTTCCAACTATGTCATTTGGAAAGCAAGGATGTCCTTCTTTCTAGATGAATATGTATTATGGCCTGAAGCCATTCATCGATGCAGTGGCAGCTATCCCCACAGATGTAGATCAGTTGAAGGAATGTCGAAAGGAGTTGGCAACGGCAAGGGGGTTGATTCTTGACGGTGTTGGAGATCACATTGTATCACACATAGCGAGTCAAGAAATGGCCAAGGAGATGTGGGATACACTTTCCACGCTATACCAGGGCACTTCCGAGCAGCACGAAGATGTACTTGGAGGATAAGCTTTGATGCACCAGGATGCAAAAGGGGGAACACATAGACCCCTACCTCACCAGGATCCAGGAGATCCGGGATCAGTTGTACTTGTTAGTTGTTGGAGCAGCACCTCAAACCTCATAACTAGTATGATTTGCACTCAACAGTGTCTCCGAGGAGTGGCAGGGATTCGTCCAAAGCATTTTGGGCAGAGAAACCTTGCCAAGGTGGGACAGGATGTGGCCCAATTTGCAGCAGGAGGAGTTGAGGCGAGACTTAGTGAAGAGCTCCATCAATGGCAGCAGTAGTGGATCAACGCAGGTGAAGGAGGAGAATGTGATCCTCACATCAAAGGGTCCCAATCAGGAACAGGTGGAGTAGAGGAGAAAGAAGGAGGGCCTATCGAAGGTCAAGTGTTTCAGATGTGGTGAGCTTGGCCACTATAGCGCCCAATGTCCTCTCAGAAAGAAGGACAAGGAGGAGAAGCAAGACCAATAGGAAGCATCAACAGAGATCGATAGGCTTTCCTCCAGGCTGGAGGAAGACTTTGCCATGTTTGCTTACATACCCCCAAGTGTCAAATGTGGTGATCTGGTTTTGTAGCCCCAGAGTACTATAGATGGGCAGGATGGACCAATGCCAGTAGATGCAGTCAAATGCCAGAGTGATAGATGCATAGTCTAGTTGCATGTCAAATGCTGGGGAGCGCAGTGCAGAGTTGGCAACAGTGCAGTTGGCACAATGCAGAGTCAATAGCAACGGAGATGCCTCAGTGATAGTGCAGATACTAGCAGCAGTCAAAGACTCGGGTGACAGATGTATCATGTTGATCATAGTTGATTCAGTATTTTGGATGTTTTTTAGTTATAGATGTTGCAGTTGTAGCAACAGCAAATGGAGAGGGAATTGCAGTGCAGATGCAGTGTTGGCAGCAGTTTAGTCAGCAACAGCACATCTGCAGAACATATCAGAGTTCCGCAGTGGTTGGTGGGCAACAGCAGTGTGACAGGAGATGATGCAGAGACAGGGTGTTGTTTCAGTGGGTTGCAACACTAGAACACATTCCTCGCTAAGAGAGAGTGTTAGTTTTTGTAGCATCGGATGTGTTCTAGCCACAAAATTTTGTTGAGAGGCTAGAATACATGAGATCTTCAAAACCTAGAAATCGTTTCTAGAAATTCCACCTAGAGACGACTTAATTAGATTATTAGTCGGTTTTTAAATATTTCCTAAGTTTAAACTTAGGGAATATGACTATTTAATCAGAATTAATTAAGTCATGGTCAGAATGTTCTAGAAAAGTACATGGATCGATTTCTATTTGGTCATAGCCATCGATTAAGATTTAATCGTGGTCGTTGAAGTCTCAGCAGAGGGTTATAAGAAGAAAGTCAATGGGGCTTGGAGAATACACTTGCAGAGTTCGATTTTGCTGAGAAATCGATTTCTAGAGTAGCAGTTGTGTGTTGCCGGAAGTGATTCAGTGAGGTCGAAGCAGTGAGAGAGGGGCAGAGATAGTGAGGTCGGAGGAAGCTTTTCCAGTTCCGGTGAGTACATTGCAGAGAGGCAGTGATTGCCATAGAGAGGCAACGCAGAGCCCTCTTGGGGAGAAGTCGAGATTCTGAGCTAGAAGTTGGGCAAAGGGTCTGGAGACAAAGAGTATCAGTTTCCCAGACAATCGTTGATGAGACAATGAGAGGAGAAGCAGTTTCGATCTTGTGGGATGCAGCAACTACGTAGGCTAATGCAATGACTGCACAAAGAGAGCAAGGAGGAGCTCAATTCGAGCTGAGGTCAGTGTGGGATCTCCTGTGGAGTGAGAAATTTTTCTCACTAGTTATTATTGCCAGTTATTTCTCTATTTGTATTGCTGGTTTAAGCGTCCATAGTTTGTACTCATATTTTCACTACTTCATAATATCAAAACCCTCAACTGCTGCACAGGATTTCCCGAGTTGCACCAGTTTCCCTGAGTTGGGTTTTTCCGAGGACTTAGTCCAAAAATAACGGTGTCATATTGTGTGTGTGCATCTATTTCTTCCAGCGTTTTTATTTCTTCCACAATATTTGTTTTGTGAAGGTTGTAGTGTATTTGTTTCGATATTTGCCGTAGAACACAGCAAATAATTTGTTTATTAATTTAAAAAATAGAAGAAATAACATCAGTTGCTACAATAGGATTCGAGGTTAGCCAAATTTTCACATGGTATCAGAGCGCAGATTGTAAGTCAGAGAGCTCAGTAGGAGAAGGGAGGAGGAATTTCGTAGCTCTACATAAGCAGAAATTTGAAACCCTCAGAGGCAACGCAATTTCTTGGCCAGGAGGCTCAATTTTTTGAGGAAAAATTGATTTCTCTGATAAAGCGATAAAGAAATTGGACTTCTCCAGTTCGATGATAACCAAAGGCAGAGGGCACAGCTAATATTTTCCCTGCAGATCAAATCTCTAGCTAGACGCAGTATTTTGCAGCAGTTCCTAGTGCAAAATAACGTTTGGAGGAACAAAGACCACAAACTGAGTGAAATTTTCCTCAGGGGAATTCTAGCTTCAGAAGTTCATTATTCTCTTGCAGATCAGCAGTCGTTGTGAGCATAATTACTCACTCCAGCAGCGCGTGCCACTGTTGGGCTACGAGATCAGGACAGTTTGGACGGTGCTTCGAACTATGTCATTTGGAAGGCAAGGATGTCCTTCCTTCTGGATGAATATGACCTGAAGCCATTCATAGATGCAGTGGTGGCTATCCCCACAGATGCAAACCAGTTGAAGGAATACCGAAAGGAGATGGCAAGGGCAAAGAGGTTGATTCTTGACAGTGTTCGAGATCACATTCTATCACACATAGCGAGCCAGGGAGTGGCCAAGGAGATGTGGGATACACTTTCTATGCTATACCAAGGCACTTCTGAGCAGCGGAAGATGTTCTTGGAGGAGAAGCTGAGATGCACCAGGATGCAGAAGGGGGAACGCATAGACCCCTACCTCACCAGGATCTAGGAGATCCGGCATCAATTGTCAGTTGTTGCAACAGCACCTCAAACCTCAAAACTAGTACGATTGGCACTCAACAGTGTCTCCGAGCAGTGGCAGGTATTCATCCAAAGCATTTTGGGCAAAGAAACCTTTCCAAGGTGGGACAGGATGTGGGTCGATTTGCAGCAGGAGGAGTTGAGGCAAGACTTAGTGAAGAGCTCCATCAGTGGCAGCAGTAGTGGATCAACGTCGCTGAAGGAGGAGGAGAATGTGACCAATGTTGTGAAAAGCCCGAGCGAGATTAAATCGGCGTGGGGAACGAATCGGAAAAAATCGGAAAAATCGGGAAAAAAACAGAAAAAAGCGGGAAAAAAACTTTTGGTACAAAAATATTCTTTTTTTTTCAATTTTTTTAATATCTAAACCATCTACAACATAAAATAAATACATTGACACATAAATATGATAAAAAAACTAATATATAAGATGTTTAATATCATTTCTAGCGCTAAAATCACACATAACATTGAATCATGTCCTGAATAATAAGTCCCGACTCCTGAGTCCCAACTCAACCTCAAAATATCAACAAAAAATATGATAATGTATCTCATCATGTCATAATGTCATATACAATAAAATGAAAGTCTAATCCTATTGATTTCCTCTGCCCCTCTTGCGAGAAAATGTCACAACTTTCCCTTTCCCTCTAGATGTAGATGCTGGTGCATGTGCTGGTGGAAATGGAAGTGGAGTCTGATGTGCTCTAGAAGCTGAAGAACTAGAAGTAGGAGCTATAGGAGGTAGACGGAGACCACGTCCTCTACTGGTGGCAATGGTAGCCCAGGTAGGCGGTGTCACCTCCTCCTCCTCCTCCTCCTCCTCCTCCTCCCCCTCCACTACATCCTGCACTAACCAATCATCAGTAGAATCCATGAGAGGCCTCTCGGCCTCAACCCTCCATGCAGCAGTGGTGTCAATCCCATCCAATGAGATGGCATCCACATCAGGTGTCCTCTCAAGTTGCCCCACCCACAATCGAAGATTGTAGTAGACGTAGACCATGTCATTAAGTCACTGGGACTCCAACCTGTACAAAGATCATGAAATAATAATTAATAATTAATATTATAAAAAAAATATTGTTTAATGAATTCAAAAATTTATTTGGAAATTTGCAATATTTTAAATTTTTAAGTGTTAACCTGTTGCGCTTCTTGTTGTGTATTTTTTCAAATACACTCCAGTTGCGCTCACATCCTGAGGAGCTGCATGTTTGGCTGAGGATGCGTACGGCAAGCTTTTGCAAAAGGGGTACTCTGCCACCATACATTTTCCACCATGCATCTACAACAAAATTACAAATAAAATTTTAAATAAACATAAGAAAAAAAAGGAATTTGAGGAGACAATGAAATTTGAAACAAAGTTACAAACTAAAAAATACCTGGCATTTTAATCGTCCTATCAGTGATAGCCATCTCAAAGCCAAATGTGCCACCTGCCATCTTATATGTCTCAATTTGTTTAGAGATCTCTATACGTTGTTCTGGAGATCGCACCATCTTCTGGACACAGGATAAGAATCCATCCATGATCTCAGCATCAAAATCAAACCCACATGCATAAGAAAATGCAGGGTTCAGGAAAAGCCTAGCAGCATGAATGGGATGATGAAGTGTGTTGTTCCATCGCTCATCAATCACTCCCCATAGAAGGAGTTGTTTCTAAAACCCATCATCTCCCTTATCATCATAGTAGGCCCGAATGGCTTCTTTGGCCCTGTCCATGGCTTCATACAAATAGCCCATTGCGGGCTTCTCACCATCAACCAACCGAAGAACCTTTACCAAAGGTTCAGTAACGGCGCACACCTCCTGCACTCCGGCCCAGATGTCTTCCTGGTATGAAATTAGTCTGCATACGGCCTCTCCTTCCGGTTTGCGGCTCATTGACAAAGCACGCCACTCCTCTGAAAGAAACGTTCTCTTCACATCCCACATAGAATTCAAGAGGGATTGAAGAGATATGAAACTCGTGGCAAACCTTGTAATGGCGGGGCGCACCAACTCTTTGTTGTTGGTGAATCTTCTCATCAAGCTAAGCACAGATGTATGATTATATATAAATTTTGTGATGCTTTTTTATGAGTCAACAATATCTTTGACAAGGGGAATTTTCCCTATGTCCTCTAACATCAAATCAATACAATGGGCAGCACAAGGTGTCCAAAATAAAGTAGGATGCCTGTCCATAAGCATTCTACCAACAGCAACATAATTTGCAGCATTGTCCGTTATGACTTGGACAACATGTTGTTCACCCACCTCCAAAATAAACACATCCAGCAAATCACATAAAGTTCTTGCATCTTTGATTTGATGAGATGCATCAACAGATTTGATAAACATAGTCCCCTTGGGACAACTAACCAAGAAGTTTATAAGCGTTCTCCCCTTTTGGTCAGTCCAACCATCTGACATAACAGTGCATCCTGTTTGTGCCCATGATGCCCTAAAATCCTCCAATCTTTGGGTGCAGTCCCGCTTTTCATCTTGAAGAATCCAGCCTCTGAAATCATGATAAGAAGGGATTTTGTACCCCGAGCCAACACTGGCAATAGCATCAACAGTAGGTTGGAAAAATGGATTATTCCTTACAATGCTGAAAGGAATATCACTCCAGAGGAGAAATTTTACCATCAACCTGTCAGCTTGTTCTTTTTCAGTTCTTTTTAGCATTGAACGATAGATGGTTGTGAACCAGGTGTGGTTCGAGGAACAAAAAATGATGATGCAGTTATCGGATTGACTGATACTGCAGTAGAACCAGTGCCACTTGGCCCACTTCCTTCAGCTGACCTTTTTTAGTTGCCTTTTGAGTTCTTCTTTGACCTCTCTAGTGTGCTCTAATTCTCCCAATGCTCTCATGGCTCTTTGGATAAGTTCATGATTTGTATTTATACAGGGCCCCACATCATGTCCAGAGATTTGTGCAAGGTGAAACTTCAACCTGTACACCCCCCCGAGTATCTCCTTTCCACACAACTTGCAATTCAAGTTTTGTCTATCATTCGGAGCTTTAGGTTCACCATATTCCCAGAAAGGATCCAATTTCCTTGGCATGTTTGTTTTTGAATTTTGAATTTGCAAACCTATGGGAAAATAAGGATTAGGAAATAGGAATTTAGGATTACAATTTAGCATTTAAAAAATACAAGTTACAAATTTCCAGAATCCAAAGTTCCAAACCCAAGTTACCCAACCAAATGGCAAATGCCAAAAACAATGAAAAAACATAAACAATGTTTAAAAAAAATGAAAAAATAAAATAAAATTGGTTCCCATAGTCATACCAAGTTACCCATCCCAAACTAATGAAAAAATACAAAAAATTATTTAAAAACAATGAAAACAAAAGGAAAATGGTGCCCATATGAAGTTTCCCAACCAAAAACAATGAAAAACAATGTTTTTAAACAAGGAAAACAAAAAAAAATTAATCCACATACCGTTTCTAAGGAGAAATTGGTGGTCTCCTCTTGAATTTGTCCTATAAGCACTTAGATTTGGTCACAAACCCTCCAGCTGCTCTCTCCAAGACTTCCTCTTCCTTCTGCGCGCGCCCACTGTCCAAATGACCAAAAAAAAATCCAAAATCGCATTATAAAACCCGTTGCCCCGACACCCAGAGCTTTTTTCCGAAAAAAGCGCGATTTTTCAGAAAAAAAAAAAACGCGTTTTTTCGGAAAAAATCGGCAAAAAAAATATAGCCGCTTTTTTGGTATAAAATGCGCGATTAAATCGTCATTAGGAAAAAGGCGGGATCTTTTGAAAAAAGCGCAATTTAATTGCGCTTTTCACAACACTGAATGTGACCCTCACATCGAAGGGTCCTAGTCAAGAACAGGGGGAGCAGAGGAGAAAGAAGAAGGACCTATCAAAGGTCAAGTGCTTCAGATGTGGTGAGCTTGGCCACTACAGCACCTGGTGTCGTCTTAGAAAAAAGGACAAGGAGGAGAAGCAGGACCAGCAGACAGCATCAACAGAGACCAATAGGCTTTCCTCTAGGCTAGAGGAAGACTTCGCCATGTTTGCTTACATACCACTAGGAGTCAAATGGGGTGATTTGGTTTTGTAGCCCTAGAGTACTACAGATGGGCGGGATTCTTAAGGAGGTTCACCTCTTGAATCAGAACCTTGCTATGAGAGCCCATAGTATTTCAGTGGCAGGATGGCAGGATGGATCAGTGGCAATAGATGCAGTCAAATGCCAGAGTGATAGATGCATAGTCTAGCTGCATGTTAGACGTTGGGGAGCACAGTGCAGAGTTGGCAGCAGTGCAGTTGGCACAGTGCAAAGTCAGTAGCAGCGCAGATGCCTTAGTGACAGCACAGATTTTAGCAGCAGTGAGAGACTCGGGTGACAGATGTATCATACTAATCACAGTTGATTCAGTATTTTGGATATTTTTCAGTTGCAGATGTTGCAGTTGCAGCAGCAACAAATGGAGAGGGAGTTGCAGTGCAGATGCAGTGTTGGCAGCAGTTCAGTCAGAAGCAGCACAGATGCAGCACATATCAGAGTTGCTCATTGGTTGGTGGGCAGCAGCAACCAGACATCGACAGCATGACAGGAGATGATGCAGAGACAGGGTGTTGTTTCAATGGGTTGCAACACTAGAACGCATTCCTCACTAAGAGACAGTGTTAGTTTTCGTAGCGTCGAATGTGTTCTAGCCACATAATTTTGTGGAGAGGCTAGAATACATGAGATCTTCAAAACCGAGAAATCGTTTTTGGAAATTCCACCAAGAGACGACTTAATTAGATTATTGGTCGTTTTTTAAATATTGCCTAAGTCTAAACTTCGGGAATATGACTAATTAATCAAAATTAGTTAAGTACTGGTGAGAATGTTCTATAAAAGTGCATGGATGGATTTCTAGTTAATCTTAGCCATCGATTAAGATTTAATCGTGGTCGTTGAAGTCTCAACAGAGGGTTATAAGAATAAATTCGATGGGGCTTGGAGAATACACTTGCAGAGTTCGATTTTGCTGAGAAATCGATTTCCAGAGTAGTAGTTGTGTGTTGTCGTAAGTGAGGTCGAAACAATGAGAGAGGTGCAGAGATAGTGAAGTAAGAGGAAGCTTTTCCAGTTCCGGTGAGTATATTGCAGAGAGGCAGTGATTGCCACAAAGAGGCAATGCAAAGCCCTCTTGGGGAGATTTTTGTTTTGCTGGGGAGAAGTCGAGATTCTGAGCCAAAAGTTGAGCAAAGGGTCTGGAGGAAAAGAGTATCAGTTTCCCAGCTAGGAGCTGATGAGACAGTGAGAGGAGACAGTTTCGAGCTTGTGGAACGCAGCAACTGCATAGACTGACGCAGTGACTATGCAGAGGGAGCAAGGAGCAGCTCAATTCGAGCATATGTCAGCGTGGGATCAACTGTGGAGTGAGAAAATTTTCTCACTAGTTATTATTGCCAATTATTTCTCTGTTTGGATTGCTAGTTTAAGCATCCATAGCTTGTACTCAAATTTTCAATACGGCATAATATTAAAACCCTAAGTTGTTGCATGGGTTTTCCTGAGTTGGGTTTTTCCGGGGACTTTAGTCCAAAAATAATGGTGTCACATTATGTGTGTGCATCTATTTCTTTCAGCGTTTTTATTTCTTCCGCAGTATTTGTTTTGTGAAGGTTGTAGTGTATTTGTTTCAATATTTTCCATAGCACACAGCAAATAATTTTTTTAATTAATTTAACAAATAGAAGTAATAACATCAGTCGCTGCAATAGGATTTTAGGTTAGCCGAATTTTCACATCACTCACCCTTCCTGGTGAGCACTCTGGACCAAGACCTACTTGCTCCCTTCCTGGTTGGTGATCCGGTCTAGATGTTGAACCGGAGCTCACTCCACCCTACCTAGTGTGGGATCAGGGTCCAAGACCTCACTCCACCCTTTTGGTATGTGATCAAGGTCCCATACCTCACTCCACCCTTTTGGTATGTGATCAAGGTCCCATACCTCACTCCACCCTTTCAGTGTGTGATCAGGATCTAGATGTTGTAGGACCTCAATCCACCATGCATGGTGTGTGATCAGGATCTAGGACAAGACTCCACCATCTCTAGTATGTGGATCAATGTCCTCCTCCAAGAGACACTCACTCAACACTACATGTTGACACCTTTGGGTTTCTTAGACCCATTCGAAGAATGTCCATCCATGTTGCAGACAAATCAGCACTCCCTCTCAACGAGAGGGGTGATCTCCATGAGCCCCAACTTGTCTATGAAGTACATGAACTTGTCCTTAAGTAACGGCTTCATCAAAATATTTGTTGTCTACTCATTGGTGGAGATTTACTCAATCCTTATTGCTCTTCTCTGCACCATGTCACGAATGTAGTGGTACTTGATCTCAACATGCTTCGACCTGTCATGGAACACGAGATTCTCTGAAAGTTTCACACAACTTTGATTATTGCAGTGCATCACTGTTGGTTCCAACTCTTGGTTGAATAGTCCTGCAAACAATTTTTGGAGCCATACTGCTTTGGTACAAGTCTCATTGATTGCGATGTACTTTGCCGCAGTAGCGCTGAGTGCAATTGACTTCTACTTCCTGTTCATCCACGATATCATAGCAGATCCTAAACTGAAGCATACTCCTGACGTACTCTTCCTGTTTTCAACACTTCTACCCAATCTGCATCTAAAAATCCTTGAAGTTGTACATCCCTGTTTACAACATACTTCAAGCCATAATTCATTGTACCATGCAATTATCTCAATATGTCCTTTGCTGCAATTCAATGCCCATGTCTTGGTTTTATTTGGAACTAGCTCAAAGTGTTCACAACAAAGCAAATGTTCAGCCTGGTGTTAACCAAATACATCAACATACCAATCAGTTGCCTATAGATAGAGGGGTATACCAAACTTGGAGTCGAAGCCTATTAACTTCTTCAGGTTAGTCACCATGAGGGTCGCTATGGATTTGCAATCCATCATTCCAAAACCCTGAAAGATCTTTATCACATACTTCCCTTGACCGAGGAGGACTTCACCAAGTTTTTGCCATACTTTTAATCCCAAGTAATAGTGCATCAACCCAAGATCCTTCATATCAAACTCGAAAGCCAACTGCTTCTTGCACTAAATGATAAGAGGCTTGGCACCTGTCAAAAACAAGTCATCAACATATAATAATAGGATCATAAGTGCATTCTTCACAACCTTAAAGTAAAGGTTTGGATCTACTTCACTTTTGGTAAATCCCAGTCTTGTCAGATAACTGTCGATACGAGCATACCAAGCTCTCGAAGCTTGTTTGAGTCCATACAAGGCCTTTTTCAACCTACAAACATGAGACTCCTTTCCATATACCTCAAATCCTTGAGGTTGCTCTATGTACACCTCTTCCTCAATTACTCCATTGAGGAAAGCAGTCTTTACATCCATCTAGTGTAGTTCCCATCCCATAGAAGCAACAAGTGAAATGATGGATCTAATGGAGGTGTACCTGGGAATTGGAGCAAGAGTCTCATCATAGTCTTCTCCTTTTTCCTGGGAAAACACTCTAGCCACGAATTGTGCCTTGTATTTGTCAATGCTCCCATTTGCAGCATGCTTAATCTTATATATCCAATTGGAAGTCACTACTGACTTCCCTTCAAGCCTTGGCACAATATCCCAAACATCAATCTTCAGGATTGATTGGCACTCCTCATTCATTGCTTCCTTCCATACCTGTTGATTGATTGCTTCTTCATAAATGGAAGGCTCTTCATCAATGAGTTTTGTCATAAGAGTTGCATAGTTGGAGAACCTTATAGGTTTCTTCACTTCTCTAGATGTGCCATCAGAGTTGCATGTCCTTTTGCCTCTTCCAAAGTGGATCTAAGGCATGCTGGTCTCTTTTTGATCTCAAGAACTATAACTGGTTCTGCTAGATCTTGAAGCCCTTTTGGCCTTCTAGTACATTCTGTAGAACTCAATTGTTGCTCCCATGAGGCCACCTACTTTACTTCATCCAAGGAATCTATGGAGACTTCCTTAGACCTCCAATATGCCACTTTCTCATCGAAAGTGACATCTCAGCTGACCTCAATTCGTCGTTGCTCTAGAATGTAAACTCTATAGGCTTTTGAAGATTTACTGTATCCAACAAATATTCCTTTCTTTCCTGAAGGTTCCAACTTCTTGTGAAAATGTTATATATTGCAGCTACTAGAGATTATTCTTCTAACTAGAAATTAATTCTGCAGTTTATTTACTACGACAAATAACGAATAAAACCACATTTGCAAATTGCACCATACAAATACTGCGGAAAATAAAATATTGGAAACTGAGAAATTCTAGCGCACACAACAAAATTCACAGTTATTTTTAGACGATTGTCTTCAGAAAAACCCAACTAAAGAAAACTAGTGCAGCAAATGAGGGTTTTATTATTAATGTTCAACAACAAATTTGAGTACAATAATTTAGATGCCCAGCTAGCAATCTAATATGAAGAAAACACTAGCAAAAATATTGTGAGAATTTTTCTCCCACCCCACAACTATTTTCTGCCTCCAAAATAGCTTCTCCAACCTCTGCATCAAAGGCCTACGCCAGCCTCTGTGCAGTCCCTACGTTGGCCCTTTGAAGATTTTGGCCTTCCTTCCTTCGACTCTTTCGGGAACTAAAAACTTTCTCTCGGAATGTTATTGCTCTCCTGCTCCACCTGCTACTCACCCTCTGGCTCCATCTTCTCCGCTGAGTTGCTACTACTGAGAAAATTGAAATGCCTGGGCAACTGAGTATCTGCACTGGATGATCTCCATCACAACATTGACTTTCTTTTATAATCCCATGTTAGAGCACCAACAGCCAAGATTAAAACTTAATCAATGACTAGGATCATTTCTGGGTCGATCCGTGTGAGTTTCTAGATTATTCACGCCTTATCTCAATTAATATTGATTAATTAACAATATTCCCTATATTTAGACTTAGGAAATATTTAAAAATTGGTTGGTAATCTAATTAAGACACTTCTAGGCAGAATTTCCATAAACGATTTTTGTGTTTTGGAGATCTTATGTATTCTAACCTCTCCACAAAATTTTGTGGCTAGAACACATCCGATGCTACAAAAACTAACACTCCCTCTTACCGAGAAATGTATTCTAGCGTTGTTGCCCCCTATACCAACACCCCGTCTGTGCTGCTGCCCACCAACCACTGTGCAACTCTAATATACGTTGCATCTGTTCTAATGTTCACTCTGCAAAACAACTGCCAACACTGCATCAGCACTGTAACTCCCTCTTCATCTATTGTTGCTACAACTGCAACATCTGCAACATCCAAAGTAGCCTGTCCCTACTACTGAAACAGGTTCTCCACCATACCCATATGTTCTCTAAAATAGGCGAACTTAGCTCTCCCTAGAGCATTCGTGAGTATATCTGCAACCTGCTCTTTTGTGGGAATATATTGTAGTTGGATTGCTCCGCGTTGTACACAATCTCTGATGAAATGCCACTGAATATCGATGTGCTTCGACCTGTCATGAAACTCTGGATTCCTAGAGAGCTTTATGCAACTCTGATTATCACAATAGACATCGGTCACCTCCATCCTCTACCTAAACAAGCTTATTAGCAACTTCCAAAGCCATATAGCTTCGCACGTAGTTGTGCTAGATGTCATATACTCTGCTTCTGCAAATCTCAGTGCTACTAACTTTTGCTTCTTGCTCCACCAAGAAACCATCCCTGATCCAACACTGAAGCAGTACCCGAAGGTACTTTTCTTGTCCACTAAACTGCCTGCCCAATCTGAATTTGTGTACCCACAAATTCTGACGTCGTCCTCTTGAGCATATTTCAACCCATACTCGACTGTGCCTCGAATGTATATCAGAATATGCCTTGTTGCCCATTGTACCCTTTTCAGTTTCACCATGAACTAACTAACGGTATTGATTGTGAAGCAAATGTCTAGCCTAATGTTGACCAAATACATGAAAGACCCAATAAGTTGTCTATACAAGGTGGGGTCGACATCCTTGTCATCTGATGCATCTGTCTTCTTCCAATTGGTAATCATGGGTGTAGACATGGGTCTGCAATCCTGCATGATGAACCTCTTCAGAATATCTATAGTGTATCTTCCTTGCCCAAGGAAGATCTCCCCATCCTTTTGCCACACCTCCAATCCTAGGAAATAGTGCATCAACCCTAAATTCTTCATGTCAAATTATGTTGCTAAGTTCCTCTTACAATCCTCTATGAGCCCTAATGATCCTGTCAAGAATAGATCATCCCCATACAAAACTAGAATGAGGGGCTCATCCTCTACCATCAAATAGTAAAGGTTGGGATCTGTGTCACTCTTGAGTCTTGACGAACCCCATATGTTGCAAGTAGGTGTCAATTCTACCATAACATGCCTTGGAAGCCTGCTTGAGCCCATATAGAACCTTCTTTAATTTGCACACGTGTGTGCGCCTCTCCTGAGTCTCAAAGCCCTCTGGTTGTTCTATGTACACTTCCTCCTCTATCACTCCATTCAAGAAGGTTGTCTTGATGTCTATCTAGTGAATTTGCCATCCCATCTGAGCTGCTAGAGATATAACTGATTGGATGGAAGTGTATCTGGCAACTGGGGCGAAGGTTTCCTCATAATCTATCCCTTCCTTTTGTGCATACCCCTTTGCCACGAACCTAGCCTTGTACTTTTCCACACTGTCGTCTACCACATATTTGATCTTGTAGATCCATCTCGAACCTACAACTGATCTATCTTCTGGCCTGGGCACTACCTCCCAAACATCATTCGTCATGATAGAGCTATACTCTTCTACCATGGCATCTATCCACACCTAATGTTGTGTGGCCTCCTGAAAGCTGGAAAGTTCTATAACCTGAGCTAACAATGCTTGGTATCTGTCAGGTTGTCTATGTTGTCTCTTGCTCATCCTAGGAGTCCCAATAAACTCCTCTGCATCCCTTAATGTCTAACGAACCTCTCTACTCGCTTGACCACTAGCCGTGGGAGGTTATGCCAGCTCCTCCTCATCCTCTCTCTGCTGCTCCATCTGCTGAGAACTCCCCAGATTTCCTGCCCTTGAGGAAATATTGGTACTGGTCACAGTACATGACCTTGTCCTCCTGCTTGTCCCACTGGCTACTCCTGTGGTCTTCCCTGCTGCTGGACTAAAGGAGCCTTTGTTGACTGATCTTGATCACTAGCAGTTATCTCTCGAGACCTCCTGAAAGCTTGGTCCTCCATGAACTTCACGTCTCGTCTTACTACTATCTTCCTACTGCTAGGAATGTAGATTCGGAATGCCTTTGAGGTTTCGCTATACCCAACGAAAAACCCCTTCTTTGCAGTCTGATCCAGTTTGGTCCTTTTATCATCTAGCACGTGATTATAAGCAATGCTGCCAAAAATTCTGAGGTGACCAACTTTAGGCTTCTTCCTCGTGAAGACTCCTTCTCACATTTTCTTCCCCAATGCTCTATGAGGAGTCTTGTTCTGAATATACATTGTTGTGTTACATGCTTCTACCCACATAAATCTAGGTAGATCCTAGTCATATAACACAGCCTTTGCAGCGCCAACAATGGTTTTGTTTTTCCACTTCGCTACACCATTCTGCTGTGGATTATATGGAATTGTCCATTCTCTCTTGATGCCTTCGTTTGCACAAAAATCTAAGAAGTCTTTATCAATATATTGTCCACCATTATCTGAGCAAAGTACCTTGATCTTCTTCCCTGTCGCATTCTCCACGAAAGCTTTAAACTCTCTGAAATGATCGAAGACCTCATCCTTGGTCTTCAAGAAGTAGATCCAAGTTTTACTGGAACGATCATCAATAAAGGTGACGACATAGGACATCGGGCCACAAATATCTGAGTGTGTAAGTCCTAACATGTCATCCGCTCTACTGTCACTCCCTAGAAATGTCGCCTTAGCATACTTCCCAAGTACGCACCCTCTGCACACATCATTGTGTTCAGTCCCTAGTCCAGGAACCCCTATTACAGTTTTCTTGAGCATCTTGAGTGCTCCATGATGTAGATGTCCCATTCTTTTGTGCCATAATTCATTCAGCTCCTTCCCACTGCTACTATTGTTGCCTATCAGTGCCATTGGAGAATCAAGTTGTAATCAGTAAAACCTATTACTTCAAAATCCAATCTATCTCACTTTCTTCCAGCTCGGGTGCTTGAAATACACTTTCCTCCCTACAAAGTGAACATTGTACACTTTATCTTGTAACTCAGATACTGAAATCAGGTTCATACCCAATCCTGGCACATGCAATACATCTGAAGCACTAGTGCTTGCTCAAAAGAAGAACGTATCAATTCGGCTCCTACCTGAATTACTCGTAGCACATTCAAAAGAATTAGAGTGGGTTTTGCTTCAAAAGAATTAGAGTGGGTTTTGCTTCAAACACTTCTAGGCAACTACGAGACCAAGTTGAATGACTTTGTGCATTTTGACCACCATGAACCTGCAAACGACATAATCGAATGTGAGAAAAATGTGATTGCATCAACCCAGGTTAAAAGTAAAAGACTTGCCAAAATGATTTCCCTAGCCAAGAGAAACATACACAGGGATATATATTAATTTTTTTTTTATTATTATTGAATGGCCAAATGCTTGATAGCGAAATGGAGAAACTCCAAATTCTTGTAGCGAAATGTCGTTGATGAACTTGATGATCAAAGACCTGGATCGGAGAACATGGCTCTGTGCAGCGGTGGAGCGACCAGAGGATAGACTGCTCTGATACCAAATGAAGCGAACAAAGTTCCTTCTTCATATTAATTACTCCAAAAGACTTGGAATATAAAGATATCCATGAGGATACAAATATTATATATTAAATGTCTGAATAAGAATGATCATACAATGAGAGTGAGAGGCTTGCTTATATATCAAGCAGGTGTTTGTTCATGGAGAGTCATGTCCCATTTAGACATGACTCTTCAACCTAATTACTAATTAACTAATCTATTTATGATTATTATCATTTACATTATTTCCTATATATTTATTCATAACAATCTGAGACTTGCATGTCCACGATGTAAATCTAACCATCAATCTCAACATTGCTTACTTCTTGAGATGGTTCCCGCATTTCAAATGCTCCAGTTTTTGTCTATTTCCATCCCCACATCGTGTAAGAGATGAGTTGCTTATTAAGCTAACCTCCGTTGTTGTTTCACAGTGTGATGATTTGGTAGAACTGGAATGGATTTCAAACTTTGTGGAAGACTCCTCTGCCAGTAACGTACCTACAAAGATAATTCATCATGTTCTTGACTTTGGTAAAGGCTCATCTAGCTGTATTTTAGAAATATTGCACATGCCTAGCCGAGCTCGAAGAAAAAGGTCAAGGGCACCAATTTGTAATTGGGTTTCTCCCGTATTGAACTCTTCACATTCCTCTAAAAGCATAGTATATTAGAATGGTTCTACTTCTTCAGAATCATCTGAACAAGCCGATGGAGAAGAGTCTTTATCTACAAATAGAGATAAATTTTGCAGGACCAAGACGAGCCACATTACATCGAAGAAGAAAGGTGCATTGCAGGTGGATCAACATGGCATACAAGTCAGAAAATGCAGTCATTGTGCCACCCAAAAGACCCCACAGTGGAGGGCAAGTTCTGAAGGTCCAAAAACACTCTGCCACGCCTGCGGTGTGAGGTTCAAGTCTGATAAACTACTACCAGAGTATAGACCCACAGCAAGTCCTACCTTTGTAGGCACCCAATATTCAAACTCCCACAGGAAAGTCATTGAGATGAGGTGTCTGAAGTTGAATGAGATCAAGAAGAGAACACCTGAATAAAAGGTCGAGAAGAGAAAGAAGTTGGCAGATTTTTGAGCAAGTATGAAGTCAAAATTTTTGACTAGGTCATTTTGTGCTACAACAAGCTCTAGAGTCTACCATAAACTAACTAAGTGTATTCACTACAAAACAAATGCCTTGCCTAGTGTTGACCAGATGCATGAGAGAGCCAATCAACTCTATACAAGGTAGGGTCCACTCCCTCTGATCTGGAAGTATCGATCATCTTCCAATTGGTCACAACTTAGCATAGCCATGGGTCTGCAACCCTCCATCCTAGAATGCTTCAAGATCTCAACTGTGTATTTCCCTTGTCGAAGGAAAATCTCTCCCATTTTCTGCAACACCTAGTGCATCAATGCCAAATCCTTCATCTCATCGAAGTATTTTGCAAGATCCTTCTTGCAATGCGCTATGAGCTCCTCAAACCCTATGAGAAGAAGGTCATCAACATATAATAATAAAACCAATATGAGAGGCTCACCCTTCACCTCAATGTAGTACAAGTTCAGGTCTGCCTCAATCTTGGTGAAGCGCCCATGCTCTGCAAATGACTATCAACCAGCACATACCATGCCCTGGGAGCCTGCTTGAGCCCATACAATGCTCTCCTCAACTTGAACAAATTGGAATTCCTTCCATGCACCGCAAAAACCTTTGACTACTCTATGTAGATCTCTTCTTCAATGATACCATTGAGAAAAGTCGTCTTCACGTGAGTCTTCCCACCCATTTACGCTACTATAAAAATGATATCCCTAATGGATTAGTATCTAGTTACCAGAGCGAAGGTCTCGTCATAATTGATCCCTTCCTTTTGCGAAAATCCCTTAGCCACAAAACGAGCTTTGAACTTCTCCACGCTACCATCCACAGCATGCTTGATTTTGTACACCCATCTAGAGCCAAACACTGACTTACCCTCTAGCTGTGGTGCAACCTCCTAAACACTTTTCCATCATGGCATCCATCCACACCTAATGCTCGAACGCCTCCCGAGAGATTGTAGGTTCAACCTCAATCACTTCACTCATCAACGCCATATAACCGGAATAGCATTAAGGAGCCTTGCTCTGTCTGACTAAATATCTCAAAGTACCAACATACTCCTAGGCCTTTCTCAATGCCTACTCGTCCAACTTGGCCTTCTTCTTCCCTGTGCTTGGAGTTTGAGGCTAGGTGTGAGGAATCCCATGTTCCTCATCCTGATTTCTCTGCTCAACTTTCTCGCTCTACTCACCAACCTGCGTAATTGTAGTCTAAGGAATCTGCACTAACTCAACCTTTGGTGCATGCTCCTCCAGAACCTTAATTGTAGAACTCATTGTTGCTAGACCTACGAAGAGCCCTCTCTTTTTCAAACTTCACATCCCTACACACTATTGTCTTCCTAAGAGCAGGAGCATAGAGACAATAGGCTTTTGAAGTCTCATTGTACCCCTCAAGGATACCTTTCTCTATAAGAGGTTCCAACTTGGTCTTTTTCTCCTTAGGAACATAGCAATACACAAAGCACCCAAAGATGTGAATGTGCCCCAAATCTGGTTTCTTCCCTGTAAACACCTTCGCTGGTGTCAATCTACCCAACACTTTGTGTGGGCTTATGTTCCGCAGATACACAGCAATGTTGCAAGCCTCTGCCCATGAAAACCATGGCAGATCATAGTCATGGAACTTGACCTTGGCTGCTCCAATAATAACCCTATTCTTCCTCTCTACAAACTAATTCTGCTGAGGGTTGTATGGAACTGTCAATTCCTTCTTTATGCCTTCAAATGGACAAAAGTCATTGAAGGCATTAGATTTGTACTTGCCTCCATTGTCTAACCTCAACGTCTTGATCTCTCTCCCTGTTTGATTCTCCACTAGAGCCTTGAACTCCTTCAATCTATTAAATACTTTGTCCTTAGATCTAGGTCTTCCTGGAGAAGTAGTCAATGAAGGTCATGTTACCCACCAAAATGGGTAACCCCATAGCAAAACAAAAAATTCTCCTACATTTGACATCGAATTAGTCAACTAGATAGCTAGCAGCCCTAACAGCCACCATTCGTTGATGATATGCCATATTATCTCTGCCACTTGCATCAAACATTTGCTTCTCACCCATCCAACAAGAGCAATTGGACGAAGGTGGGCGTCTAATCAAAAATTACTCTGATCATTTTGTAGTCAAGTGCTTATACTTTTTTTTTGGGGCATTTGGTATGGCTTATGGGGTGATCTAGAAGACTGACAAACTCTGGTCGCGATCTTGTTCTCTCACCTTACTTGGGGAGTTAATCTTTAATCCTAGTCTAATGGGACCTCCCTTAAGGCCCTTTGGGTATAGGAGGGGCACTACTTGGGAAACCTTGATTAATATAGCATAGTTCCATCTTCCCATACATCATACTTAACATATTCCATTTTACATTACAAGCCCATATCTCACCTCCATTCTTCAGGTTCAACTTGTCATTGGTTTTTTGGGATTTCACACTCATACGTCCACATAACTGGATAGGGACTAGAAGCTTTGCCCTGGCAAGTTGATGCAACTAAAAGAAACAAAAGAGCATATCATAGCCACAGCAAAATAAAGAAAGAGAAAATCAATGCAAAAGATGCCCAAGGACATAAAAATATTAGCACGTGGGCAAAAGCATAGCATCAATGCTACCTCACTCGCTGAGCACTTCTTGCTCCACTACATCAAAGAAAGGAGCCCTAGATCATTTGTGCCATAAATAGGCCTTATTAGAGGATGTGAGTTGCCCTAGCCCCTTCCTAGCTTATCGAGCCTTGTCCTTAACAACAGTTGTCCTCTAAAAGCCTCTCTTGTCACCTTGATCCTCAAATTTGATATATCCTTAGGTGACCTATTTAAAGGGAGACCTCCCAGTGGTGAAAGTCCAAAAAGAGGAGGCAGGGGTTGTGGTGATAATGGGACACGCCTCATTGTTGCCCTTAGTCTAATTTTTTCCTTGTAGTTTACCCCCTTACAAGCCCTGCTAGATTTTGAGGCAACATATTTTGCATCGTCGTCGGGGAGAAATTGAGTCAAACCTCCTTGTAATCTGAAGATTTAGCTTCACCCTTTGAAAGGAATATCTCCAACGACAAGGTAGATCCTCTTCTCGTGACTCCTTAAACCAATCCTCTCTAGTCCTTTGGTAGTTCTTTCGATGATAACATAGCTCTAAGAAAGAGGACTACCAAGAAGATAGTTGAAGCTTCTACTTCTCCCATTAACCCACATAGTTCGATGGTTAGGAAACTCATTGCTAAAAATACCACCACCAGCACTATGGATAGGCCATGGCTTATAGCTACATTCAAGCCATTGGATTTGAGCAATCTCCCTGATGCCCCCCCTCCTTTGCCTGAGAAATATCACGAATGGATTCCCAAATTCAATGGCACTAATGCCACCACTGCAAAGCAACATATCGATGATTTTTATTCGGCAGTGAGTTCAAAGCTAATAATGGAAGTAGAGATAGTCATGATGTTGTTGGGCTTTAGCTTTGGATGGAGGTATCCTCCTCGACAAATTTCGTCAAGCTACTAAGACTAAGAAAGAAACAGTGAAGGAATACACTCAAAGGTTTGACAACCTCCTTAGTGAGATCCTTGATAGGTTTAGACCTCCTTATGATGGTATTCTTGATACATATATTAGATCTCTCCATGGACATTTGACATATGCCTTAGAGACAAAGGCCCTAAAGACCTAACAGAGGCCAAGCTCATGGTTGTTGAAGTAGAGAAAAATATAAATGTTGCTAGGATTGATTTATTCAGTGATGTGTCTCTTCGCCTTACTGGCCGACCTGAGCAAACTTGACACCATAAGCCGAATTATCATTAAATTAAAATATTTCTTGTGTCTTTTAATTATTCTCACGCACTCGACACAAAAGCCATGTGAGAATTACCTCCCAATGCTAGCAAATTTTAATAATAATTCAAATATGGATCGATAAGTTGAGTTACTTTTCTTGGCTTGAATTATGCTATGATGTGATCTCTTATCATGGACTTTTATGTTGGGTCTTGAATGATGCACAGTAAAGAAACTAAAATTATTTACTTTATCTTGGTATTATGTTCCATGCGATGAATGTTCATGTGCTAAGTTTATTTGGTATTTGCTTCATTGTCCTTGTTGAACTAAACCCATTTTCCAACTATTTGAGGAACACAAATAGCTATTTCTCTCTTAATCATCCGGAAAATTTGAGACTCTGGACCTCAAACACTACGGTAAATTAGATTATTTTCCCTAGTTTGGATTTAGTTATCACTCCAAGGAAACCCTAGAATTGTTTGATTCATTGACTCCATATGCCCAAAAAAAATGTATATAAATTGACAAACTTGTTGGAAATACTGAGAGGGGGGGTGAATCAGTGTTTCTTATGATTTTTAATGGTTCTAGTGATTGCCAAAAGCATGTATGGATATGTATATGTATACACTGAACACAGAAATCAACAGCTGGAATTAATGCTTTTATTAATACTCAAGACAGTGCAATGAAATAAATACAATATAAGTATAAATCTGATTGTGAATAGTTTCCAAGCTCCAACTTGGACTTCAGTGAGGCTCCAACCTCCAGAGCACCAACTCTGTTTTGCAGTGGTTCTGCACTTAGGAGCACCTACCCCCAATGACATCAGTCCTGTTCAGTTCTGAGGGCTCCAACCCAACCTTGGTATGAACTGTTCTACTGTTGTTCTCTACTCACAAGCTTGTTGAGCTTCTACTATTCTCCTGTTCTCTTGCTTCTCTGGCCTCTCCTTCCTCTTACATGTTCTTCGGCTTCCTCTCTTACTGATTATACATCCATTAATCACCATCTCACTTTGTTTTTATATATTTCAGATGCCTCTGACTCTTCGTTTCTGCTTTCCACCGCCTCTTTGGTTTCCTCCTCGGTCGTTGTCATTTCCTCTAACTCGCTTGATCTTTCAGCTTCCCTCCTTGGTTGTTGTGGCTTCCTCTGTGCTGGCTTTCCATTCAACTTCTTGGCTTTACGGTCACTATACAGGCCCTTTTTTTTCAATGATAACAGGCATCCACCGAGACTGTTTCGTTTAACGAACATGTTATGCTCCAATCGTAATCTCAATCGCCCTGATACACCCCATGTAACTGACGCTCAACCTTCTAATTCATCAGAACAATTATCATAGGCCTTTCGGCCCAAAAACCCCGTGCAACCCAAAAAACTTGATTACACAGGAAATATGTGCGAAACAGTCGAAAAGACTGAAGGGGCGGACTTCAGGAAATATTACACCCGCATTTAAATGACATCAGGTCCGCTCCTCCACAACATTATCGTAATCGGCAATCGCGACTTCCCGGAGTTCTTTATATAGTGACCTCATGACATCGCCGATGGGTCGATCCTCCTGCGAATGCAATATGGCATTAAACAGCAGTTGATATTCTCGTCGGGTCCGCAACCGTTCATCGCAATCGGGGTTTGCCCTTGGCGGAGCTCCGATGCGATATCGCTATCGGCGATCGCAAGTCGCACAGGGTCAGGTCCGATGCGATATCGCTATCGACGATCGCAAGTCGCATATGGTCAGGGCCTTACACTGTATTACCTCCGCTCTGATTTCCTGATGCGATAATCGCTATCGGCGATCGCAAAGGGGCCGCTTGACACACTGTAACGCCCACTTCCGAAGTGCCGATGCGATGTGCCGGACCCGATAGGATCCCAAATCTCCCGTGCATATATTTTCAAGTCCAGTCTCCGCCTGCGATAGTGTAACGGCATATATACGTGAGTTTTGGCCTCCGATAGTGTATTGTCGGGGATGCATAGCTTGCCCGCCAATAGTGTTAAGGCCGCTCCCAATAGTGTTTAAATGCATGCATATATATATATGAGTTTTGTCTCCGATAGCTCCTCTTCTTTGGCATATATATATATATATATATATATATATATATGGCTCCTCCGTTTGCTCCTCTTGCTTGGCCTGCTCCTCTTGGCTCCGTTTGCTCCTCTAATATTGCCATATTGACATCAATGACAATCTGTGTCCAACAATCTCCCCCTGTTATTGATGGCAATATTCTTCTGCTCTCCCCCTTTTACATCAATGGCAAAGGAATGCATACGGACTCCCCCTGTCCCGCTGCATCTTTATGAATGAACTTGAGTGATGATAAAGAAATAACCCCCATCTTTTGACGCAGATGTTCGAATGCTTCTCGAGGAAGAGGTTTTATGAAAATATCAGCTATCTGCTCCTTAGTACTAATATATTCCAGGACGATGTTTTGTTCAGCTACTTGCTCACGGAGGAAATGATACTTGATCGGTATGTGTTTGGTTCTTGAGTGCATCACTGGATTTTTGCTGAGACTGATAGCACTTGTGTTGTCACAATAAACAGTAATTGGTTGATCTGTACATATGTCGAGATCTTTTAAAGCTTCCTTCATCCATAGTATCTGAGAACAACAGTTGGCTGCAGCAATATACTCGGCTTCGGCTGTGGATAATGATATGGATGACTGTTTTTTGCTGAGCCGGGCTACCAAACAATCTCCTAGGAAGAATGCATTTCCACTAGTACTTTTCCGATCATCTATACTTCCAGCCCAATTAGCATCGGTGTATGCAGTTACAGTGATTGTTGAGTTCTTTGGGTACCAAAGACCGAAATCAGAAGTTCCCTTCAGATATCTGAGAATTCTTTTTACAGCTAATAAATGGGATTGTTTGGGAGCAGATTGAAATCTTCCCACCATTCCTACTGCTTGCATTATGTCTGGTCGTGTAGCTGTTAAGTATAGAAGGGCTCCAATCATTGACCTGTAATGAGTTGCATCTACTAGAGGGGAGTCATCATCTTTGCTCAGTTTGCAATTTGTGGTCATAGGTGTGCTCATGGGTGCACAGTCCTCCATTCCATATTTTTTGAGCATGTCTTTTAGATATTTGGATTTAGATATACACAATCTTGCTCTGGTTTGAGATATTTGAAGTCCAAGGAAGTGGAACAGCTCTCCTATCATTGACATCTCAAACTCTTTTGACATGCTTTGAGAAAATTCATGGCTCATTTCATCATTATTACTAGCAAAAATCTGATCATCGACATAAACAAGAGCAACTAGAAACTTACCTTCATCTATCTTTATGTATAGATTACTTCCAGCCACTCCCTTTTTGAAGCCTTGTTGTTGTAAATAGTGATCCAGTCTTGCATACCAAGCTCTAGAAGCTTGTTTCAACCCATATAAAGCCTTTTTCAACTTACAAACTAAGTCCTTTCCTGTTGTTAGATCAAAACCTTCTGGCTACTCCATGTAGACTTCCTCCTTGAGTTCCCCATTTAGAAATGTCGATTTCACGTCCATTTGATAAATTTTGAATCCTCTTGAGCAAGCAAATGCCAAGAACATCCTAATAGCTTCCATACGGGCCACTAGTGCAAATGTCTCTTCAAAGTCAACTCCTTTGATTTGTGAATAGCCTTTGTAGACAAGTCTTGCCTTGTTTCTGATAACCTGTCCTTCCTCATTTATTTTATTTTTGAACACCCATTTGGTTCCTATTATGTTTTTGTCCTTTGGACGAGGTACCAACTCCCATGTCTTGTTCTTCTCAATTTGGGACATTTCTTCTTCCATGGCTTTTACTCAATGAGGATCGTTGCTTCTGCAAATGTTTCTGGTTCTATCATAGATAGGAGGGCAATGACTTTTCTCTTGGGTGTGATTGTTATCCTTCTTCGGGTCTGCACACCTTCATCTCTATCGCCAATGATCTGCTCTTCTGGATGATGTCTTTGGACATACTTCATCTTTGAAGGGGTATTAGGTGGTTCTCTTTCCTCTTCTTCTTCTTCTTCTTCCTCTTCTATTTCTTCCTCTTTAGGTTCTTCTTCTTCAATGAGAGAGTCATCTTCATGTTCTTCAATTTCCCTTTCTGGAAGATCTTCATCAACCTTTACATCAATGCTTTCCACTATTTTCTTCAGTCGATAATTGTAGCACTTGTAAGCCTTGCTCCGTGTAGAGTATCCAAGAAATATCCCTTCATCAACCCGAGAATCAAACTTTCCGGGTGAGCCATCATTTATTTTTATGAAGCACTTGCTTCCAAAGATCTTGAAGTACTTCACCGAAGCAGGTCTTCCTTTCCATAGCTCATAAGGAGTTTTTTCACAATTTGGTCTTAATTGAGTTCGATTCAGTGTATAAACAGTTGTTCCTACTGCTTCTCTCCAGAATTTAGGTTGTAAGTCTGCTGCTAATAGCATAGTTCTTGCCATTTCTTGGACTGTTCAGTTTCTTCTTTCAACTACCCCATTTTGCTGAGGTGTTCTAGCAGTCGAGAATTCCCTTTTAATTCCATGAATATTTCAGAACTCACTAAACTCGTTTGATGTGAATTCTCCTCCTCTGTCTGTTCTGAGGCACTTAATTTTTGAATCTTTTTCATTTTCTACAAGGGCTTTTAGATTCTTAATACACTCAAAAGTTTCAAATTTATACTTTATGAAATAGATCCACATCATTCTAGTATAATCATCAACAAATAACACAAAGTACCTTTCTCCTTGGAGTGCCTGATTTCTAGTTGGCCCACACACATCAGCATGGATGATCTCTATGGGCTTCGATGTACAGTGTTCCTTTGTCTTGTGGCTGGTTTTGGTCTACTTTCCATGTTGACATGGCCCACACACTGCTTGATTTGGTTTGAACAACCTTCGGATGTCTCGTACAGCTTTGATCTTGCTGATATTGATCAGATTTTCGAAGCTTGTATGTCCAAGTCGCTTGTGCCACAGCCAACTCTCATCTATCTAACTTAAGTAGCATTTATTTTCTTGAATCTTGTTCAGAATGTAAATGTTGTCTGGTGTTCTCACCTCTTTTGCCACAAGTTTCCCTGAGGCAGAGTTCCTTATTTCACAGTCTTTGGTGCTGAAGACAACCTTATGTCCTTGATCACAGATTTGGCTGACACTCAGGAGGTTGTGTTTGAGTCCGTCAACCAGCAGAGCATCTTGAGCTTTTCCTTTTCCATTGATCAGAGTAATTGTTCCTTTTCCTGCAATTCTTCCTGATCCGCTTCCAAAGGACACATTCCCTTCCTTTTTACTCAGTGAGACAAACTTCCTTTTGTCTCCTGTCATGTGTCTGGAGCACCCACTATCTACAAACCACTGGTTTTCATTATTTTGAGCATATAGAGCCAGGCTGCATTTGTCCATTCTGGAGTTCTTGCTACTCGTCTTTCTTCCTTTGAGTGGGCAGTCTTGTTCATAGTGTCCATTATTGTAGCAAACAGAGCAAATCAGATCAAATTTGGTCAAGGGATCAAATGAATTGAAGGTTTTGATTTGTCCCTGCGTTTTGGGGGCATATGAGTTGATTATTTGGTCCTTTAGCTTTGTCTTTTCACTTCTGCGAACCATACAATGTCTGGCTTGATGACCGAAGTTTTTTCAGTGAAAGCAGTGTCCAAGAAAGATGGTTTTGTACTTGTCGAAGCAACCACGGTTTGAGTCGATTTCCTTCCTGGGACTTACTCCTCCCTCGTTCTTTGGATTTCCGACGAGCCCTTGGTGGAGTACAGGTTTGTATTTGCTGTAGTGTCCATGATTCGATTCAACATTCTTCTTTGGAGTAATTCTCTCTTCATTCTTGAGATCTAGGATGCACTTTTGATAACATACTTTTTCATCTTTTGGATTGCAGGAAAGTGCATCGGCATAGCTTTTCGCACTATTCTTAGTGCTTGAGGATTCTCCTTTGAAACCTATTCCAGACTTGTCATGTTGAGGATTTTGATTTTTCAAAATAGTCTCAAGTATTTGCGAGCTTTTATAGCCCTTTTTAATTTGCTCCAACTCCTTTCTCAGAGACACTATTTCAGCCTCGCGTTCTTCAAAAGTCTCTTCCTTTTCTTTAAGCTTTACTTCCAAGAGATCTTCTCTCCTTCTTATTTCCTCGTTTTCCACTTTGAGAGAAATAAATTTGTTCCGTAGTTTCTCATTTTCTTCAATGGCACTTATTAACAGTTCATCTACATTTCCCTCCAGCCCTGAGTCATCATCATTTGCGAGTGCCATGAATAATGCTTCTTGGCTTTCATCATGATCACTTTCCTCATCTGATTTCTTTTTGATGACCATAAATTCATCCTCATCAGACTCATCTTGCTTGGAGAAGAAGTTTTTCTTATTGAACCCTTTCTTTTTATGTGCCATTCTTTTAGAATTTCCTTCATCATCACTGTCATGTTTATGAGGACATTTTGCTACATAATGACCTATTTTACCACATTTAAAATAGATAAGAGGATACTTGCCTTTAAGCTTAGATCCTCTCTTCAGCTTTCGTACAAATTGAGCCAATTCGGATTCCACATCTGACTCATCACTACAGTCATTCCTTTCTTTCCCCTTCTTTGACTTTGAGGCCTTGAATGCTGCATCTTTGGAGCTTGGGCCACCTTTCCTCATTTCATAGGCAGTGAGAATTCCATGGAGTTCATCCATTTTGAGGGTATCTAGATCCTTTGCTTCTTCTATAGCGCTTATTTTGGAGTCAAATCTGTCTAGAAGAGACCTTAATACCTTTTGAACAATGGTACTTTCTTCCACTTTTTCGTCCAATCCTTTCAGGGAATTTACCACTTCAGCTACTCGGAGGAGGTATGCTGCAATATCTTCTTCATCTTCCATCCTCAAACTTTCAAATTGTCTTCTGTGAGTTTGAAGTTTTGCCTTTTTGACTTTTGAGTCTCCATCGTACAAGCCAACTAGCTTCTCCCACATTTCTTTGGCAGAGGTACAGTGCATGATTTTTGTAAACTCGGAATCAGTGATTCCACTAGTGATGGAGTTCATGGCCTTTGCATTTGCGATGTAGGCTTTCCTCTCGTCTTGGTCTGTTGGAAGAGTGGAAGTAGTTTTGTATTCATTTTGAACAAAATGCCAGACTTCAGGTCCAAGGGACATTAAGTAGTAGGTCATTCTTTTCTTCCAAAAACCAAAGTTAGTGCCATCGAACAAAGGAGGTCTTCCTAATGCTTCGTGATTTCTCATCATGGCTGCGGATCCTTCTTCAAGCTGTTAGGCTAGTATGAAGAAGCCTACTCTGATACCAATTGTTGGAAATACTGAGGGGGGGGGGGGTGAATCAGTATTTCTTATGATTTTTAATTGTTCTAGTGATTGCCAAAAGCATGTATGGATATGTATATGTATAAACTGAACACAGAAATCAACAACTGGAATTAATGCTTTGATTAAAACTCAAGACAGTGCAATGAAATAAATACAATATAAGTATAAATCTGATTGTGAATAGTTGCCAAGCTCCAACTTGGACTTCAGTGAGGCTCCAACCTCCAGAGCACCAACTCTGTTTTGCAGTGGTTCTGCACTTAGGAGCACCTACCCCCAATGACTTCAGTCCTGTTCAGTTCTGAGGCTCCAACCCAACCTTGGTATGAACTGTTATGTTGCTGTTCTCTACTCACAAGCCTGTTGAGCTTCTGCTATTCTCCTGTTCTCTTGCTTCTCTGGCCTCTCCTTCCTCTTACCTGTTCTTCGGCTTCCTCTCTCACTGATTATACATCCATTAATCACCATCTCACTTTGTTTTTATGTTTTTATGTATTTCAGATGCCTCTGACTCTTCGTTTCCGCTTTCCACCGCCTCTTTGGCTTCCTCCTCGGTCGCTGTCGTTTCCTCTGACTCACTTGATCTTTCAACTTCCCTCCTTGGTCGTTGTGGCTTCCTCTGTGCTGGCTTTCCATTCAACTTCTTGGCTTTACGGTCACTATGTGTTAAAACTGTAACATAGGCCCCTTTTTTTCAATGATAACAGGCATCCACCGAGACTGTTTCGTTTAACGGACATGTTATGCTCCAATCGTAATCTCCATCGCCCTGATACACCCCATGTAACTGACGCTCAACCTTCTAATTCATCAGAACAGTTATCATAGGCCTTTCGGCCCAAAAACCCCGCGCAACCCAAAAAACTTGATTACACAGGAAATATGTGCGAAACAGTCGAAAAGATTGAAGGGGCAGACTTCAAGAAATATTACACCCGCATTTAAACGACATCAAGTCCGCTCCTCCACAACATTATCGCAATTGGCAATCGCAGCTTCCCGGAGTTCTTTATATAGTGACCTCATGACATCGCCGATGGCCGATGGGTCGATCCTCCTGCGGACGCGATATGGCATTAAACAGCAGTTGATATTCTCGTCGGGTCTGCAACCGTTCATCGCAATCGGGGTTTGCCCTTGGCAGAGCTCCAATGCGATATCGCTATCGGCGATCGCAAGTCGCACAAGGTCAGGTCCGATGCGATATCGCTATCGGCGATCGCAAGTCGCATATGGTCAGGGCCTTACACTGTATTACCTCCGCTCCGATTTCCCGATGCGATAATCGCTATCGGCGATCGCAAAGGGGCCGCTTGACACACTGTAACACCCGCTTCCGAAGTGCCGATGCAATGTGCCGAACCCGATAGGATCCCAAATCTCCCATGCATATATTTTCAAGTCCGGTCTCCGCCTGCGATAGTGTAACGGCATATATACGTGAGTTTTGGCCTCCGATAGTGTATTGTCGGGGATGCATAGCTTGCCCGCCGATAGTGTTAAGGCCGCTCCCAATAGTGTTTAAATGCATGCATATATATATATATATATTTTGCCTCCGATAGCTCCTCTTCTTTGGCATATATATATATATATATATATATATATATATATATATATATATATATATATATATATATATGGCTCCTCTGTTTGCTCCTCTTGCTTGGTCTGCTCCTCTTGGCTCCATTTGCTCCTCTAATATTGCCATATTGACATCAATGACAATCTGTGTCCAACAAAACTAAGGCACTAATCCTCTATACTCCATCACTCATTTTTTTTTTAATCCTTAAAATTGTTTTGCTAAGGTTTCCTCTCAAAGACCATCCAATGATCACTTGATTGTGTGTTTGGGAACCTACTTGAGACTTTTTTGGTTGACCTAAATCTACAGATTGAGCCATAGGGACCTTTGAACTCAAATCTTGAAATTACCAAGCCCTAGCAACCCTATTCCAGGTAGAACCCCCCTCGAGCTAGAGGAAAGCTAGCCATAAGCCAAAAGAGGGTTGGTGAGGTGACAGTGCCCCCCCCCCGAGGTGTAGTGTGTTTCGCACTTGAGCTTTTGAACTTTATCTCAAGAAGTGCGAGATGTTGCTATAATAGTCCCCATGTGCATGAATTCAGATACAATAACTTCATCTTCAATTTTGCTTCCATCTACTTCACTAACACCACATGGATGCCCATGCAACAGTCATAATAGTTTAAGGAGGAAAGAATAGCAGATAGAATAATAAATATTGGGAAAAAATCTCACTTTTCAGTACTTTGTATGTCACAGATTATAGACTAATGTTTTGGGCCTTTTGGTTTTCATACTTTAGTGTGTAGATAGCCTATTATGTAAATATTAATATTTTTATCATGTTGGCAGTTGTTGCAATTTACTAGAATATAGACGATTGATGCTTAAATGATTAATTGCTAATGAACTATGGATGTCATTTCTATCTTCATTGATGTGTAAATATGCATGTTTTCATATATTTTGTAACTAATTTGGCATTCCGCATGTTTTCTTTGAACATAAATATGCATGTTTTCATACTCTGCATGGTTTTCTTGAAGCTTGCAAACAAGCCAACATTGCACCAACTATCAAACCTACAAACTACAATCCTCAACACTTGAATCTCACAATCCAAGGAACCCTAGTGCTGGCATCCCACAAACATTAACCCTTGTTACGAGAGTAATACATGATCTTCTACAATTATTCAAATGGATAGCATCACACCAACTATCAAACACTAAGATAAAAACCAATTTATTACAAAGACACCAACCTCCCTTCATATAGACTAAGGTGAGGGAAGCCAACAATAAAACATGGACTAACTCCACAAGCAACTTAAGCTATGCCAACAAACAAAGCCCCAAATGGAGTGCTCCTCAAAGCAAGGTGTCCACATGTCACACCAAAGTTTGCCAAGCTCCAAAGATAGTGTACCCTCCAAGTTGTGTGTTTGCATATCAAGTGCTCCTCCATGATGGTGTGCCCTCCAAGCTATGAATCCACATACTATGTGTGCCTCCTCCAAGTTGGTGCACCCTCTAATTAGTAGCTCCTCAATGCAAGCGTTCCTCCTCAAACTGTGTAAGGTGGTTCTATACTCCTAGGGCGAAGCTCCCAACCTCCAAGTGCCTAACACCCTCCTCCAAAGTGGTTAATCCACACCAACCAAGGGCTCATCCACCTTAAACAGGTGAACCCTTATAGAAGATTTCAAATACACAACATGTGCCAACTACCAAATCTAGAAGTGTGCTTCCATAGTACTAAACCCAAGGCAAGCACGCACAATCTAACCTCTCCACACGTAAGACAAAAAGTAAACTAGGAGACTAAGAGGCCACAAGTCATTCACATCCCATGAAGCACTCTCCTAGCTAGCTGAAAACACTTTCAAAGAAACCAAAAGCTAACAAGAATGTGGAGGATGAATAAAGACTCCATGGTAATAAATAGGATCACAATCAAATACAAGTTCCTAATACCAAGAATGCATTATTTGACGGACAATTTGAGTGGTGCCAATTGTTTTCCAAGGCTAACCTAAAGAGTAGCTATCTCCACATTTGGATCAGAGAAGGGGACAAATGGAACACTGCATTCAAGACCAAGGATGGATTGTATGAGTGGTTGGTCATGCCATTTCGATTGACCTATGCATCTTGTAACTCTTTGATATTAATGATAGATTTTGAGTCCCTACATTAGCAATTTTGTGGTGGTCTTCTATATGATATTTGATCTTCTATAAGCCCATGGAATTTCATGATGAATTTCAGCAATGTATGGACACCAGCCATAAATATGTATGAAACTCTCCACACTCCAATGGATTAGAGCAATGCAATGAAGTTATGAAGAGTTTAAGAAAAGAACAAAGGCCCTCATTGTTGGAGTTGTCACATTTCAACAAATAGTTTCCATTGGATTGTGATGCAAAGCGGTAGCTTTTGGCACAATTTTAAGTCAAGAGAACAAGTTGATAGCATGCTTTTACAAGAAGCTGAATGAGGCAATGAGCAAGTCTTTGGATATGATTTCAAGATCTATCTACCACTTCAATCATTGAAACATCAAAGGCACAATTTGTTACCAAAGGAGGTTGGTGTTGTATATGGATCATCTAGTGTTGATGTCTATTAGTGTATAGGCGAAGTTAAACCAACAACATATCAAGTAGGTAGAATTTATGTTGAGTTATAGCTTCATGGTCCAGCATAAAGCGACATTAGAGAACAAAGTGGGAGACATGTTCAATAGGAAAGCACTAATGTTTGCAACCATGAAGAATGAGATAGTGAGATTTGAATAGATCAAGGAGTGAATGATGGTGACAAAGATATTGTGCAGAGTGCATAAATGTGTAAAAGATTAAGACTTAGTATTGCATGATAGAGCAATGAAAGTGAATTACTTTGAGCAAGATAGATATTTATTTAAGGGCAAACACTTAAGTATTCTTAAAGATTTGATGATGGATAATTAAATCACATAACAACGGATTAGGAAAAAGTTAGAAACCTTATAAGTGATGGCATTCCTTCTGCAAATTCGGTTTTCGTCTGCAAGTAGCTATGAGATCTCACATATCAGGGATTTGGGTATTGCTTTCGTAGCCAAGGGAAGATCCGTACTACAGTTTAAAGATAATGGGTATGGATTTGCCCAAGAAATGTCTAGATGGCAGATCGTGGAGCTTTGGGGAGTTGTTTGGTCGCTGAACTCCCCATGCCTCTATATCTCTGCTACAACCCTAGTCGGTGAGGTGACAAGTTTAGTGAAAATGTTCATACACATTTTGCTTGAACTTATTTTCATTCTATCAGGGGCTAATGTGGCAGGTGTCCTTTTCCATGGATGGGGATTGCTCTTTGTCGAACTGGGCTAGCTAGACATTCCTCATGATTCGGAAGCCATAATCACTTAGTAACTTTGTTCTACGAAAGCAGAGTAGGCTGCAACTATCTTATCCTTTAGGCCCTTTTAGGATGCATTCACAAATCTCTACACTTACAATCTCAATAGTCTCCCGAATGGTGCAAATTTAACAGAAAAGCCTCATTGTGCTCATTGTCATTAGATAGATGGACGAAGGGGCAAGGCCTTAAATGGGAGTTCTTCTCTTTTTTGGATCAGGGATTTAAATTCAATGGCAAATCTGAAGCAAGAAATTGAGAACTGCATGGGTTATCCTGCAATTATACAACGCCTGTTCTTCAAAGTCAAGCAGCTCCAAGACCCATTTCAACTACAAAACTAATGTATTTGAAGAAAATCCACTATAATTCTAAATCTAAGGTTGTGTAGGCGTGCCCAGGGAACCAAAAACCTAGGTGGATCTTGTTAGGAAATCGAAAAGGCGGAAAGATTTTCTCTTGTTGATAATTACTTGTGATTTCCTTATGTTCTTATTATTTTTCTTATGTTTTTTTTTATCTTAGTTCATAAAGCAATTACCAAACCAAAACATGAAGAATTTCGGCCCCCAGCAGCAATCCAAAGCTTTGCACGCGTGAGATAAGAGAGAGAACTATCGGCTTCTTGATCAAGATAATGACCTCCTCCTTTGCTAGATTCTTCCTTCTTGTCCCTTGAATTTCGCTCCTTTTTCTGGCCCAGAAGTTGTAGTACGAACTTGATGAGTGAGAGTGACAAATAAGGTCAAGTTGTTGTCTTTACATAGTGATTTTGCCCCTCAGTTTAGTCTGACTTGTCCAGTTTGAGGCCAACTTGTTGGACGAGGCCTATTTCACCTATTTTACAATAAAATAATTTTCTTTCTTGACAAATAAATCCTAAGAAGGGTTCTTTACATTATGACATGGACAACGACCCTAGAAGTCTTCAATGAAGACTTGGACCTAAAAACAATTGACCCAAGCATGAAACCCATGCTTTAATTAGTCAATTTATTTAATAATAAAATTTATTTTTCTTTCTTTCAATAAATATAGTCAAATACAATTATGAAGACCGACTCTAGTTACATTCTTCAACAGATCTATCTCCTAGAAGGATTTGGTGCAAGGGAAGGGCTCAAATCCTCTAGATCCACCACGATACAACCCAGGTCCTTACATTGTAGAACAAATGAAACAAGTCCCTGCCATGAAGGTTGATCTTCCGGAGGTAAACCATATTTTTTCTACACTCCAATCTAGGGTTGTGATTTGAAAATTCAACAGCTTCTGGCCTAAATCTGATGCATTACATCAATGGGTATTCTCAACCTAGACCCCAAACTGTGATATTTACTTATGCTCCAAAGGTTTTTTTATTGTTCAATTTGATACTCAGGAAGAATAGGAGAAAGTTTTGAATGATGGGCCATGGTTTTGGGGAAGAGTTAGGCTCTTAATTGCCCCTTGATTCCCTGATTTTGATGCCACGACAATGGCGGTATCAACTATGTCAGTACGGGTGAGATTACGAAACCTCCCTCTTCCTTTCTGGCACCTCAAGGTTCTAAAGGAAATTGGGAATACTTTGGGATCTTTCAAAAAGGTGGACCTCGAAAAAACAGAGAAGGGCTTATTCACCTTCACCAGAATGTGTAGAAATAGACCTCAGTATAGGTCTTCTAGATTGCATTCAGCTGAAACATAAAAATGTTTAGTGGACCCAAGTGTTGGACTATGAAAATATGGCATTTAGATATTGAATTTGCTACCAAACAGGACACTTGCAAAACACATGTCCACAAGCAAAAAAACTAACTAAAAGGAAAAAGGAGTAGGTCCGCAAAGCAAAAGGATGGCAGCCTTTTGATCCCTACCTCTCAAAGGAGGAAGAAGAGGAAGCCACAGAAAATCCTACAAACCAAGCAAAAGGAGGTGCATTAGATCAGAATGGCAAAGCAACCCATATGCAGAAGGGCACCAAATCATAAGAACTCCAAGCATCAAAACAAAAAAAAGAGGAGGCACACAATGAAAATGGGACAGGGGGTATAAAGAGAGCACATGTTTTTGAGAGCTCTAACTCAAACAAAGAAAACCCACCGCAGACATTAGGAAAGGAATTGGCAATGGTTCCAGTAGATCCCAACCCAGGGGGTTGGCAAAAGGTCGGAAAAAGAAAGGAAAAATGGAGAAGTTAAGCGATTATTATCACACTTAACTTCGGCATTTATTATGTATTTTTTGTGTTTTCCCTTCTCATTGCTCTAAAGCCAAGAGGCTTTTCTTACCGAATGCTTTCAGCACATACAAAATGTAATTTTGTTCCTCATCTCAAGTTGAATAAAATTACGGTCTTTTTCATTGGAAATTATTAAAAAAAAACAGATTAAGAAAAAGTTTTGGGTGTTAAGATAGGTGTGGTTGAAGGAGAAATAACAATGTTGAGATTAACAAAAGTTGGGGAGAGAATCAAAAGAAATCAACATAAATCCTAATTTTGCAATAAAAAAACAACAAACCAGCACTAGGTCAACACAATACTTGAGAGAGAGAACCCAAGAAACAATGCACTAAAGAGAGAAAGAAACCCAAGCACAAAAGAGAGTACAACATTTGACGATGCCGTTAACCAAATCACTTTAATTACAATGAAAATGAATCAATAATAATGATAAATAGAAATGTGAGTGGGTATATAAATACCCAACTGAAAGGGAGGGTGCTTCCCCAATAGTGGTTTTGTGGCCCACATGTATACTAAAAATACAAGGTTGGGCATGGGAAAAAGTGAATATTACATTATTTCAACAAATCCTAGCAAAGTATGAGGAAGAAAGGGAGCAAATTTTTGAAGAGATGTAAGACATATAAGATCAACAAGGTATGAATATGGGATTGTATACATTGTTGTCAATGTCAAAGTTACATTGGAAGGATATTTGGATGCTGGCTTTAGTACTTGGATGCCTGGGACGTAGTGTGGATTTGATGCAATGTTTGTTGTCATTATAATTTTGAAGATGGCAAACTTCTTACCTTGCAAGAGGACAAGTAATGCAAGTTACTATGTAGAATTATTCTTGGTGCAAAGCCAGTCAATTTTGAAGATGGCAAACTTCCTACCTTGCAAGAGGACAAGTGATGCAAGTTACTACGTTGAATTATTCTTGGTGACGATGTGTGAATCCATGGATTTCCAAAGACAGTCACCTCAGAAAAGTACACATTCTTGGGTCTTTTCTGGCAAACATTGTGTCAAATAAATGAGAACAAAACTGCAGTTTAGTTCAACATATATCATCCTCGAACAAATGGAAAAATGAGGTTGTTGGACCTAAAGTCAAGAAAATATGCTCAGAATGTTTAGTTGGAGATAAAACAAAGAAATGGGATACAATATGCATAGGCAAAGTTCTTATATTACAATTCATTGAATAAATACACTGGATTTACTCCAATCAAGATAGTGTATGTGTGGAATCCTAGAGGTGTGATGAACATAGTAGATCTTTGAATAGAGATGAGGAAAAGCAATGATACAAGGGAATTAGCAAAGTAGATGGAGCAAATATATGTGTAGATCTAAGAAAAATAGGAAAATAACATGGAGAGCTCAGATGAACAACAACAATTCAAGTGATTTGAAGTTAAATAGCAAATAATATTGCAGTTGAGGAAGGAGAACTAGCCCAAAGGCACATACAATAAGGTAAACCTAGTGAAGATAGGGCCATGCAAAATTTGTGGGTAACTTCAAAGACAATGTTGTTCAAATTTGATGACTAAAAAAAGATTCCAACATTCCCAACCCGGTATTAATTTCACCTTATCACTCCCATTCAGTTAAATTCCCTTTCTCATAAACATAAATTCAACATATAGAATTCTAGAAATGAAATTTTCAGATTAAAACACATGGGACTGTTAACACATGCTGAAAATAAATATGGACATAACCAGACCAGCAACACACATAAAAATAGACACAAATTTTTGGTCAACTTAGACCCAGGCAAAACACCTTCAATCTTCTCTAGGAAAACCTGTTAGAGAGCTCTTCAAAATTATTTATCTTTCAAGTTCACGAAAAACACATTTGCAGACAAAACAAAACAACAAAATACAACTTATCTCTTCAGCCCAAAACTCTTTGAAAACTATGCCCACTTTGCCTCGATTTTTGTGCCCACTTGAAGTTGAAAATATGTACTGTACGGATACGACTGTACGAACTATATCATACGGACTATATGGATTCCTGTACCGTTGTACTGACAGTACAAATTTTTTTCAAAAAAAAAGTCAAAAACTTCTCTCGAACAACGTGCAACTTACAGCATTCAATGTTGTTCGTACTGTACCATCTGTTGTCTTCTAAACCTTGATTTCCATGCCCCAACTTTGCCCAGAAATCACTCCTTCAGCTTGCTGCAACAAATTTCTCCTTCAGAACTTTTCTCTAGCTCTCAGCCTCCTTTATCCAATTTGCTCATGAAGAATGAATGCAATGTCTCTTTTCTTTTCCCCCTTTTGTTTCCCTAAATGACTTTTGGGCAACCCTAAGATCTAATGGCTCAAATTCATTTAGATCAAGGGATGAGAATAAATGAGCATTTAATTCTCACTTTCTGTTTTTTAACTCACCCATTAAATAAAGTACCCACACTGTACTTTATGTCTAAAGTCACTTTTCACTTTATAATTTAACATTGGATTTTCCTCTTATAAAGTCACTTTCACTTTATAAAGTCACACTTAGGAAAATAATTATTTTGGACACTTTTCCCTAGGTAGAGACTAACCCATGGGAAACCACTTGTCCAAGGTACATTAAAACTCAACAAATGCATACAACATACCAAAGAAGTTTGACATTATGACAGTGCGTCAATTTCCAATGCGACAAACTTGTATTATTCATACAAGGAAGGAAACTATCACAAAGGAAGTAAAATAGAGTGTTCCAACGGATTGGATGAAATAGATGTCAAGAAAGACATCAAAAGTGATAGAGAGAAAATTATAAGAGAACGCAATTCAAACTTCAAAGTAGAAATGCAAAATGGTACTTGGTTAAGTAGAAGCATACATCATATGAGGGTAGCAGGTGGATTTTAGAGATGGAGTATCAAAAATTGAGCAAGGATGAAGTTTTTTCTTAAAATGGGGAGTTGATGCAAAAGCATCCAGACTCTAGAGAGATATTAAGTCAAAGCATGAAAAGCAAACACCAAGAAGGAAAAAGACGAAGGCACAAAGAAAACACAAAGCTAATTCAAGAAGAGATAGTGTGGCCATGTCAAGAGGAGCCATGCACAATTTGAAGAGTGCAAAGTTTTTGCACAATTTATGGAAGAAAGCATACAAGAAGGACAATGTGCAATTTGAGAGCATAGACTTAGTGAAAATTTTCAACCCAAAGGAGAAAAATGCACTAAAGATTTGGACCAAACAAAATCAAAGGACAAGTGAACAAGAAGTAAGCACACTTAGATATAAGTCAAATAGATCAAGTACAAAAGAAATCAAATAGAATGAACTGGGGATGAAAACAAAATTGAAGGGAATGGCACAAGAGAAAACAATGCAAAAGAAAGAAGAATTGACACACACAAAAGGAAATAGTGTGGAAGGAAGATGAATCTACATGAATATATGTTGATGATACTGACAAGCAATTAGTATGTTGGGAGATGATAGGTTATAAAAATTAATAGTTGAGTAGGCATATAGAAGAGAAGTAACAAAGTAAGCATAAATGCGAGAGACAAAGGGAGAGAGAGAGAGGGATTGTAAATTGCAATTTCTGCTTTATTGTGCCATATTAATTAAAATCATATTTTTCCCTTGAGATTATGTGCTAGTCATGCATGCAATTATGTTCAGCTTGTTGTAAAAATGGATAGTGACAATTATTACTCTTATTTTCCTCAAACCTTGATATTTGCTTGTGAATCTTATTTATCTTCTTTATGTTCTTTATATTTTTTCATCAAACAATATCAAGAACAGTAATAGCAACAATAGAGGAAACCTATATTAGGCTCTTAGCCAAGGAAAAACCCCTCCAAGGGGAAAACCGGGAAAATCTTCTCTTCTTAGAATCTGCTTCAAATGAGATACAAAGATACAAACCTTAGACTAAGTCCTTCTCCTAGTACCAAGTCAACCCTTCTTCAAGTCCTTCCTCGATTTTGCATCAACCAGCTTCAATACTGCAACTTCGACCTACCAGCTTCAGTACTGCAACTCGTCCTACAACTTCAACCTTGCAATTTCGGCCTTGCAGCTTTTCTAGAAACCCTAATCCAGCCTCCTCCTAAGACCTTCCTAGAGCAAGACAGCTCTCCCAAGGTCAATGAGGTCAATATAGGGTTTTCTCCCTTCGAGCTATAAGATTCTCTACTTCGTCCTATGTAACTCAAACTTGAAATTTCGGCCTCCTTCTGCAGCACTAGAAACCCTATCTTTGCACATGTGAGAGAGATAGAGCCCAGGAACAAGAAATTTCGTCCTTCTTCCTTCTCCTAGATCTTCACTCTCCTTCTTCCTGCTTCCTAGCCTCAAATCGAACTCTTTCTTGATAGATCAAACTTGTGAAGTGACTATATATCAAATGAGGTTGAACTACTCCTCTATATAGCCTTCTCAAGCGGTCGAATTCCCTCCTTTTGGCCAACTTGATGCTGCCAAAGCCAACTTGTACTTTTGGAGTTTCCGAGCCTTTCTAGACTCGAAAATAATTCTTTTTACAATTACATTTTGCTCGGAAGGATCTTATAAACATGATGTTGACTCCTTTGACTCATGACAATAAATCCTAAGACCTAACAAACCCCAGAACCAGGAAGAACGTGCTTTTACCTAGAAGACTGTCAATAATGAGCATGAAACCCATGCTTTAATAATAATAACTTTTTCTTTTTTTTTGTTATTTTTTACATAGGATACATATTGAAATGAGTACAACAACAATTATGAAGATTGAAACTAGCTACATCTCAACACAACTAGCATCATATGTGTGACCATCTAATTTAAGTTTGGTGTGTAGATAAGTTGGTGAGATTGGTAACATTATGCCAAGCCTACTTCAACTTTTGTTTCTATGAAACGTAACTTGCATCCCATGTGAAATGTAACTTCCATACCATGTGGATCAGTAACTCTCATTGTGTTTTTCCCTCAAAAGATTCATAACTCCAAAGTATAAATGAGATATGCATCATGAACATCATCTTTGTGAAGGCCTACCCATCCTATTAGTGTTTGCAACCTTCCAATCCCAACTATTCCCTTCCTTTGCATTCTCATCCAAGCCCGAGTTAACAAAATACATAGTGTTTATTGAGCAAGTTATGGTCTCTCTGGGTTGAAACCTAGGATTTTTGTTAGTTATCCTCACCTTGCTCTCTCTCTTGTCAATGTCATATTTACCTTTTTGTGGTCATAGCAATGCCTCAATATGTAATTGGATAAATACCTTGCAAACCGTTTACCTAAATTAGAATTATACCTATCGGTGAGTCACAAGTGAGAAATAAGATTACTATTTCAAGAGATGACAAATTTAAATTAACTGTACTAGTGCTCTATCTTTCAATATTGATCCTTGGCTAAGTTGTCAATGTGGATATTTCTTATTCATCTAGAGAATTTCCAAAGGAAATGTCAAACCATAACAAAACATGAAAAAGCCGTAACCTCCACATCCAATATCCATTTGGAAGCCACAACTACTCAAAGATATGCCATAAATAATATCTAACAATTTACGTTTCTAAATATGCCCATGCAGTTCAAGAGTTACATAAATACACCAACTTATAAACCCTTAATTACTTGGGAAAATCTTTCATCGATTACCTGAAAAAATACACTTAAGACTTCCACAAAAGCATTCCTGGAAGTATTGAACAAAATGCAAAATGTTAAAAACTATCACAAAAGACCCCTAAAAATCTACCTAGTCTTTTGTTGATAAAAACATGCAATTCTATCCAAAACTTTAACAGGAAAGACCCCAAAAATATGCCAAGAAGAATGTTAAATTTTGCCAACAATACTGCTAGAAATTTATTTCTGTTTCAATGCTGCCAAAGTTGTGTGTTAAAATTAGAACTGCCAAACCCCTAAGTGATTCAAAGGTACAACTTAAAAAACAAATTCATGAGACTAGCGTTCATATCGACGGTATAAATAATCTCTATACACTTGTATTCCTATTTCAAATTTGTTTCCATGAATTCAATCAGTGCCTTAAATAACCCAGCTTATAAATCCTATATTCCTTGGGAAAATCCTCTTTGGCACTGATAAAATACACTTGAGAACTCAAGAAAAGTATTCTTTAAGTATCAAAAATAATGCAAAAAACTGTAACAAAAGACCCCTAAAAATCTACCCTTCTTATCGATAAAAAGCTGGAATTCAATCCAATTCTTTAATGGGAAAGACCACAAAAATATTCCAAGACAAACATTAAAATTTGCCAATAAAACAACTAGAAATTTGTTTTGTTTAAAATCATCCAGAAATATTGGAGAATTGTCAAAACCCTTGGTCACTCAACAATACAGCTTGTCAAAAAATTCATGAGACAAGCTCCAACTTCAAACATATGTTATCGATTTGAAAGCTCTGCCTACTCAAATCGATGATATAAAAAATCTCTTCATATCTTGCATTCCTAATTGGGTCCATGCAATTCAATACTTGAATAAATAAACCAACTTATAAACCCTAAATTGCTTACGAAGAATCTTCCTTTGATTACCTTGGAAAAAATATGTTCAAAAAACAAGGAATATCCACATTGTTAGAACACCTTTATACAAACACTCTGACTTCTTCCAAAATAGCCTTCTTAGAACCATTGGAAACAGTACCAAAAAACTATCACACAAGAACCTTAAAAATCCACCCAATCCTTCGGTTGAATAAAAGATACAATTCCACCCAGAGATTTAATGGGAAAGGTCCCAAAAAAATGGCAAGAAGAATGTTAAAATTTGCCCAAAAAAAATTAGAAAGATGTTTTTGTTTCAATGCTCCGATGGGTAAAAATTAAAGTTGTTCAAACCCCTCATCCATTCAATTAGACATCGTACAACTTAATCAATGAATTCACGAGACAAGCATTCAACATGAAAAAGTTGTAACTTCCACATATGGTTATCATTTGGAATCTAAACCTACTCAAATTGATGGTATAAATAGTCTCTACACAATTTGTATTCCTAATTGTGTCCATGCCAATAGTTACATCAATAAGCAATTTATAAACCCTGAATTGATTAAGAAAATATTTCTTTGATTACTTGAAAAATCACACTTTCAAAAAAGCATTCTTGAAGCAATTGTAAACAATATAAATATGTATAATTCTACCCAGTTTTCAATGTAAAAAACACAATTCTATCTAATAGTTTACTTGGAAAGACCCAAAAACATAGCAAGAAGATGTTGAAATTTGCCAACAAAAACAACAAAATTTGCTTCCATTTCAATACTCCAAACCTTTTGGGTGAAAATTGGAACCATCAAACCTCTCAATCATTCAATGATATAACTTGTTCAACAAAGTCATCAGACTACCATAAAAATCTTTAACACTATGGTCTAGAATTTCTCCCCAAGTATAAAAAGTGAATTACAACCAAATCATAAAGCATATAACGATAGACAGTGAGAACCATGCCCAAGGGATTAGCTCAATCTATTGTCACAAGGGCCCAATTTGAATACCCCTGGGTGAGGCACAATAGCCTACACCGATGGATTTACTAGGGATGTCATCCACAAATGTGGGGAGCATCCCTTGGGCTTCCCCACCAGGTTTTCCTTTGGGAAAAATAAAATAAAAATAGATAGCGAGAACCAAATAATTATAGTGAAAATAATCAAAACCACTAAAAATACACCCAACTCTTGATTCCACATACCAATCTAGAAATATCACTTCTAAGCATTAAGGCATAGATGTCAAAAAATATTAATTCCCTAATGGTATAAAATCCCATGGAAAAATTAAGTGGAAGAGAATTGCTCCATAAAAGAATTTCATTATTTACAGACTCATGGAGACACACCTTGAAAACATAATCCCAAAGCTCATAGAACTGTGACATGAAGAAGGATTTGAATTCACATCAAGCATGGTACTCTCAACATAATTTTTATTGTAGTCAATATTCCAGCATATGGAGTCATACTATAGCAACACTTAAAGCTCTAGATGAGCATTCCGCACAAATTTCTATCCTACAAATCCCAAATAATCTATTAAGAGGAGAAGGGAGCCTAAAATAAGGAGAAAAACTCCTCATCTCTTCCCTAGGCCTATAAGAAAATTTATATGCATTTCACTAGAATAACAACAAATTAGCATAAAATTTCAAGCTCGTCAATTAAGAATAATGGAGAGCTCAGAAGAGTGAGAACGAGGAAGAAGACTTCTAGACTGAGCATGGAAAATTATCAATGGTGGTAGGCTGATAAAAGTTGGAAGTATATAGAGACTTATTCTCTCATCAATCAAGATGGGATGGTCACAGTCCCATAAAGCGGAATGCATGGCATTATCACACCTTACTTTGTCATTAAAATGGTTCAGAACAGACTCTTGTTCTCGAATCATGAAGTTAGCATCCACATGCCCAACTTGGGTTTCCTAAAATGCAGGCTTCAAATTTGCATCAAAAACCTTTTTCTAGCTGCCACCTTTATGTCTTAAGCTCTCTAAATCTTGAATAATTACAGTGACTCATCTTCAATTTAGTGGATGATGAATTTAAGCTTTATATGTACAAGACTCTATACTATAGGGAAAAAAAGCTAAACAATATAAGCTATTTACACAAGACATGAGTGCATTTCATAATTGATGAGACATTCCAATTGGCATAGAATTGACATGGTTCTCATGAAATTTTCTTCAACTATAATATGTGCTACAAGCTTGTCCATAATATGTACAATATAGAGGCATCATAATGAAGGGAGAAGCTATTATGGGGACCCTAAGGCTTTAGAAGGCCTTCTGGTCGTATGGATACCATTGTAGGCTTTGGCAAGAAATAGGTAAGTCTTTGTCTTGCCTATGAGTATCTGCTCATGAGATCTGACACCTAGTGCTTTTGAGGTCTGTTTAAGACATCCTACAATTTCTTCTCCTATTTTAAATCATGTTAGCAATTGGATCTTACGGTTTCATCAAGCAACCTTGCTGCAATACATATAGCAAGTGATCATATCCACCTTTTGCCAGTAGGTTTTGTAGCAAGCTTTCACTATTTGACAAGAGCAACGAATTTGTTAACATTTGGCTCAATCTAGGGGTCAAAAACTTTGGCTTATAATTCATAATTGTATATGTAATGTTTGCATAGAAAAGGGTGATTTAGTTCACCAATCTATAGTTTTTATCAGCATAGGTTTATCCTTGCAATGTATAAGCTTGAAGAGCCCTATCTATATAACCATGCTAGCTATCCCACTTAAAATTAGTTTGTCCTTGTTATAAGGTTCAACAGGTTGGTTAGGCAAAACTTGGAAGATTTTGGCTAAAATTCTGTTTGCCATGACCATGCCTACAGATTTAGTTAAATTCAAACTTTTCTTGCCCTCCATGACCTGTAGAGAGGCTAGGGTTTATACATTGGCACTGCTAACATGGTGTTGTGCAAACTGGACAGATACAGACACAGACAGCCACTTTTTTACAATTCTTCCAAGATACATTTAAGACCAACCAAAAAGAGTCCTTTCCTGCATGCCTCTTCTTAAAGAATGCTTCAAAGTCCCAAACTAAGATGATTACATATAAATTTTGTTATTATATCCTCGTAAACCCTTCAATACCAGTAAAACATAAACCCTTAGACAATAACCAAGTTCACCTACAGGCGATATGACAAGTCACAAATAACCATGCCCACTAATATATTAGAAATTTGAGCACAAGACCTTTTTACTACACCAAATCCCAAGATATCCAGTGTGAAATGCCTTGTCGACTGTTGGCCATCCAATCTAATCTACATGGATGATTGGTTATGAATGAGAAATAAGTTTGGAAGTTTATACTAGTATTAAAAAAATGCATTGTTTTCCCCAATTAATTTGAAAAATTAGTATTTTTTAACCAACCATCTTGTTTTAACAAACACGCCAAAAGAAAGTCTTTAAACACATTTTTTTCCACTAATCTTTACCTACATAGAATCAGCCTCCTTAATGGTTCCAACTTTACAGGCAGAGACCTATGAGTTTCCACCTCTGGAGGATCTGACTCCTGCCATTGGTCGTTTACCACAATTTAGGCCACAGTCCATTTTGACTGGTATGGGCCTATTTATTCATACACATGGGTTGCACATCTGCATTTAGGTTTAAAGTTAAAACAGTTCTTTTAATGCTTGCCAATGTGCTAAGCTGAAGACAGTTGTACTCTGATGTCAGAAACAAGCCATACAAGAAATGTCCATGTGATAGTTTGACATGGAGATGAACTCTGAAAAAAGCAATGCATTTGCAGGTCATCCAAAATAACAGATCAGTAAACCCTGAAGCCCATTTAATCCATTAGGTTATGCAATACATTTGCAGATCATCCAAAATAACAGATCAGTAAACCCTGAAGCCCATTTAATCCATTAGGTTATCTCATCTGGTGTATGGCTTATGCATGTAAAGAAACTCTGTTAAAACATGGCCACAAGGAAAAAGCATGCATAAATCAGCACAGGTCAGCAGTTTTCACAGGGGAGGAAGTCCATTCTAGTTTTGTTACTATTGTATAGGAATACAAGAAGGAGATGTAATTGTTTTGTCCCATAGACCAATTAGCCTCAGACGATTAACAAATTTATATTCTATTCCAGCCAAACAGGAAAATTCTACTGACTTCTTTGTGGCAAGTTGCATTATCTCTCCATTAGGACTAAATAGCCTCTATCATCCATGAAGAAGAATTCCACAAAGGTCATTTACATTAAAAGATAAATCAATGTCAAACTTGTCAATTGGGTTTATCTTGGGTGGTTGGGAGGAATGATAGGGATCATCACCACCCAGGTTCAATTCCTTCAAGTGACATGATGAGCTTTGATGTAATGGCTTTGATCCTTGTTGTTGAGAATGAATAGTTCCTTGAGAACGAGAAAATGTATGTTTCTCATATGGAATATAAAGGTATTTTCCATGTGAAAAATAAATAAATCAATGTAAAACTTCTATTCTTGTTGCATCTAAAGTATTATGTTCCACTTCACTAATTATAAGTGAAGTTCACAATAATATGCACAAATGCATAGAACAACCATTTTATAGAACTAACACTATAAAACAAGATAAAGCTTAAAAAATAAGAAATCCGGAATAGTTCCAACATACCAGTATGTGTAGGCGTGTTCTCCATTGTTTTAAAAACTTGTTTGTACACGCCTTTTTCTTCAGAGAATATAAAGTTGATTACTCAGATTTTAAAAGCACTGGAAAGTCACCAAATGTTCTCCAGCTTTCAGGAGAGCGAACCCAAAAGAACTCAGACTATTTCCTCTCATCCATGCTCCACTATACACATGTGACAGTCACTGCCAACAGCTATGAAGCTACAAAATCATGATCAGAAAGCTGTGTCTCAAGTAGTGACCTCAAAAAACTTTCCTGCAGTGTTATTCAAATTTAGACACTACTGATCAAATGTGCCAGGCCCACAAAATCTTCATCAGCAAAGAAAAACTCCAAATGAATAAAATGTGCGACTTCGTTCTCTTTTATCATTGTCGAATCTTTCATGTTCCATAAGTTACTTCTATTCCTCAATCCTTGATGTTTCCCATAGTTATTTTTGTTTCATAATTTTAGAATCCTTGATGTTTTGGCACTATTCTTCAAATGGAAAACAAAGCATCTAAAATCAAAGAGCTAAAAATAACCCTATTTTCTCCATGCACAAGCAGATCAAGATGCACAGCAAATCTAACAGCCCAAAAATTTTCAAAAGGAAAAATGTCCTTAACATAAGCCTTGCACATTAATTTGCAAGATTGCTTTGACTAGTAAATGTTCACATAGACATACATGTCATCTAATAGACACTGGAACACAAGAAATAAATAAATGCTACTTTGCAAATTTTAAGACTTGATTGAAGAGTACCACCTCCTTGTGGATCAAAGGTAGTACAAATAATACCCTCCTATTTTCCTTTTCTTAGTAATGACATGCAACAAACAAAACTTATGTGTCTCCCTGGAAGTAAATACTAAAGCCACTGCAATTCACTCCACATCGACAATTGAAAAAGTAAACTTGAGACATTTGAAGTAAAACAGGTATAGTTCACAGTTTTGTTCATTTCAATTGAAAAATGTTAGCTCTCATTTTTGCAGCATTACCCTTAATAATGATCACTGAAACTTCTCAACTGGACTGCACTATAGGAACCCCATTCCCTCCATTAACTGATCCATACTTATTAATAATTTAGAGAGAAATCCCATTGTGGAAATTAAACAATAATTTACAGAGAAATCCCACTGTGGAAATTAACAAAATTCTAGTATTGACTGTTACCCCTCATGTTAGCAGGGGTACATATATTTTTTTCAGTACATTTCACATCATTGTAAGGCCAAGGTCACAATTTAAAGCCTTGCAACACCCATGTGAAGTCCTGTATTAGCTGTCCTAGACCTTATATTTGGTGGAACCATTGCCAGTCCCTTTGGGTTCATCTGTAGCTCCTCTCTTCCTGGATAGGATTGGAGGGCCTTGGATGGGTTTCCTTGAGGACTCATGGTTTTAGAGGAGCTTGCTTTTGTAGGGCTGATCACTAGTGTAGGGGCCAGTCCAGCCCATGCCAGGAGCACCTATGACTTATCACATGGTTATGAATGTATTGAATCTGTATGTGGTTTTGACCTTGGTGCAATAACCCTCAGATGATTCTCAACATGGAAGTCTCAAAGTAATCAACTTTTCATGCTTCCCAAGGTAGCTTGCAATTCCTGATGCAAGTAGTCCCAGAAGTCAAAAAACCAACTTGGTCCTACTTTGTTCAGTTTGATGAGAGAATGGCATCCCAAGTGGAATTTTTCCAATCAATGGCCAAGTTATGGCTGGTCAACGTTGGTCAACATGTACTATAGGTCAAATGTATGGCCGGCTTTCCTTCATTTGTATTTGTTGGCTGTTGGAGAAGTAAGGAAGAGGGCATGTGGTAACCACATTAGTGATTGTCGAGATAGCTAAACAACCATCATCATCACCATCAAGGATCTTTTGGCAGAACAAAGGTTCAATTTCATTTGCCAACTGGTGTTGAATCTTCCATTCACTGGTATGTATTTAAATCCCACCATGTTGATGTATTTTTCATAGATTCATGCATGTTTGCTTGCCTCTTTGTTTGACTACATTTTGCTTCTGTTCCTTGTCATTTTGCCATTAGTTTCATGCCTATAAAACAATGTAAGGGTTTTTTATAATGGGACAGCAAGCTTGATTTTAGTTTTTTATACACCCTCTTATTGTCATTTTTCATTGCTAATAATCTAATCTAACTTTCCTGAGGTTTGATTTTTAAATGAATAGGTTGTTATGCTTTTCTAGTGGGAGTTTAATGCCAATTTCTTGTGTTTTGGTGCCTTAGGTCTGAATCATGAAGCTGTCCATTTCCATTTCCATTTCCATTATTGTTATTGGCCTGTCCATTTCCATTGAAATATGCCAAAAGTGTTGGGCCCATTTTGGCAGTATTAGGAACTTGAAGATGGGACATACCAGTAACAATTGAGCTGCAAATTTTGCGGGCAACATATGACAGGAGGGATTAGCAGGTTGAAATACCATTTGGCTAAACTCCCGAGGCATGATGTTGCGATTTGTCTTGCATCTAACCCGGAGGTTATGAGAGTTGTGCATGATTCAATTCATGCAAAGGATAGAAAGAAAGAGGAGGCAGTTGCAAACAAGACCAAATGTGTAGCTAGATCTTCAAAGCTATGTACCATTGAGAATAGTGGGAGGGAATCCATGGCTTCACCTACAGAGAGGTCCCCATTTTTTTTGTTCCACAAATAGGATTTGGAACACAAACTTCCATCAAGTCAGTGTTAAGAAAAAAAAATACATGGAAGAAGCAAACAGGGTTGTGGGGAGGTGTCTTTTCTAGAGTGACTTACCTCTCAGCATTACCAAAACAATCCATCTTGGCAGTCGATGTGTCATGCCATTATTGTTATTGGCCTAGGGTATAAAAGCACTACATAAGAGAAGTTGTGGGGGGCAATCCTTCAAGCAGAAAAGAAGGACATCAACTCTACATTGGCGGAGTTGAAGCAGTCATGGGAGGTCTATGGATGCACAGTGATGTCTAATGGCTGGACAGATAGGAAGGGCAGGACCTTTCTAAATTTATTGGTACATTGTCATAGAGGTACCAGTGACCATGTTTATAAGATCATTGGATGCAACAACAGATGTACAAGATGCGGCATTGTTATGTGAGTTGATGGATGGCTTCCTCCAAAAGATTGGTTTGCATAAAGTGGTGCAAATCATAATGAATAATGCAGTTAATTATGTGGCTACTAGTGGGATGCTTATGGGGAGACACCGGTCATTGCTCTAGACTCCATGCATTACACATTGTATTCATTTGATGCTTGAGGATATGGGGAAACTTTCCTTCATCAAGGAGGTGATTGAGCATCCCCAAGTTCATATATAACCATGCTTTCATTCTCAACCTCATAGGGAGATGCACCAAAAACAGGGAGTTGTGGCATCCTACAATCACACATTTTGCAACCAACTTCATTACTCTTCAATCTTTGATTCAATGTCAGTTTGAGTTGAAGCAAATGTTTGTTTATGATGAGTGGCATGATTGTACAACAAAGAGGATGGAAGAGCCATTGCTAGATTTGTGTATATTGACTCCTTCCGAGAAGGAGTGGAAGAAGTGTGCTTTATTAGTGAACCTTTAGTAAGGGTTCTGAGATTGGTTGATAGTGATAAGCCTGCAATGATTTATCTGTATGACCTTTTGGGAAAGAGTGGAAGAAGTGTGCTTTGTTACTGAACTCTTAGTAAAGGTTTTGAGATTGGTTGATAGTGATAAGCCCACAATGGCTTATCTGTATGAGGCCATGGATAGGGCCAAAGAAACTATCTGAGCTTATTATGTTGGTAAGGGTACCCCAAGGTGTAATGGACAAATGATGATATGGGATTTGATTGATAGTCCATGGATGGATAGTTTATGATGAGTGGCATGATTGTACAACAAAGAGGATGGAAGAGCCATTGCTAGATTTGTGTATATTGACTCCATCTGTATGAGGCCATGGATAGGGCCAAAGAAACTATCTGAGCTTATTATGTTGGTAAGGGTACCCCAAGGTGTAATGGACAAATGATGATATGGGATTTGATTGATAGTCCATGGATGGATAGTTTATGATGAGTGGCATGATTGTACAACAAAGAGGATGGAAGAGCCATTGCTAGATTTGTGTATATTGACTCCTTCCGAGAAGGAGTGGAAGAAGTGTGCTTTATTAGTGAACCTTTAGTAAGGGTTCTGAGATTGGTTGATAGTGATAAGCCTGCAATGGTTTATCTGTATGACCTTTTGGGAAAGAGTGGAAGAAGTGTGCTTTGTTACTGAACTCTTAGTAAAGGTTTTGAGATTGATTGATAGTGATAAGCCCACAATGGCTTATCTGTATGAGGCCATGGATAGGGCCAAAGAAACTATCTGAGCTTATTATGTTGGTAAGGGTACCCCAAGGTGTAATGGACAAATGATGATATGGGATTTGATTGATAGTCCATGGATGGAGATGCTCCATCGACCCATTCATCCAATAGCACTTTTCCTCAACCCCGCATTTTCCTACAAATGCAACTTTGATGGCAAGATGATCTAAGAGCTCCATAATTGTCTTCATAGTGTTGAATTTTGTAGCTATGGTCATTCATAATTAATATTTTAATTATTGACATATTTGAAACAATAAGTAAGGCATGTTCTTCGTGACCTTGTCAAAAGAGAAAATAGATGACATGTTCTTCATGTCGGTTCTTAAAAAGAGAAAATCTGAATTTTTAATATTTGAATTTTTGGCTCCAAGAAGCCAAGATGGCCCTCCTCCTGGTCAAACCAACTCCAACAAAAGAGGAACACCTTCGGCAAGGAAGAAGACTATATAAAGGCACTCGTTCTCCATCATTTGACACATTTCAAATCTCTTCTATTCAACTAAGCTCAGACCCTTCTGAGGCAGATAACAAGACAAATTAGAAGCAGAATATAGGAAGAGTCTGAGGAAGAATATTGGACAAATCTGACACACATTTCTGTTGAAGAAGGGCAATTTTTGAGGTCTATTCTAATAAAGAAAAGTGGCACATCTATGATGAAGAAGGACGAATTCCTGAGGCAAAAAAGGACAAAATTTTGAGACACTATAAGGCCGCATTTCTGAAGTAAACCAAGGTTGCAGGACCGAGTTTATTGCATGCAGGAGCACGTTGAAATTCGGCCCTAACAGACCTAACCAGGTCGAAGTTCTTGGGTAGTATCTGACTTAACTAGGAGGCAGTTGGACCGGGTTTGACCAAGTGTACTTAGCTGGTCAGTTTGACCTTGTTGTTGACTATGATCTGGGTGTGTCTCTTGTTGAAATGAAGAATTTCTCTAAGGAAAAGGTTGTTGGGTTTTTCCCCCATGTGGGTTTTTCCAGCGAGAATGTAATATTCCTAATTAGCCATGGCTAATTGGAATATTCGATTTTGCTCAATTTTGCCTTCTATAGTTATTTAATAGATAAAAAGGTGAGGAAAGGGGGACATAACTCACTTTTTGAATAAAGCCACTCCTTAATAGCACAACATTGTAACTTAAAAGGGGAGCCAAGGGGGGCCAAAGGACCACGTAGAGAAGGGGGCCCTCGTAGACACTTGGAGGGACTGCGCAGATAGAGAAGGAGCACGTGGCAAGAGAGAGGCTACGTTGGACGAGGTGGGCCTTAGGGTTTTGAGAGAGGCCAATGCTATAAAGGAGAGAGGAGCCTCCTCATTTGGTCATTCGATTATGTTGCATTTGAGCTAGTCATTTCGACTTAGAACACGCTGGTTGTTTAGCCTGTCTGCAGCACTGTTTAGTGCATCGAGTGTCTCCGTTCAGAGATCTCACCCTTAGCCCCGAGGGACTTCGAGTGCCTGCTTGGGCAAGGTAGTTTCATCAGTATTTTGCAGGAGGAGCGATCTCTGGAGTTGAGGAGGAACTGAGCATTTTGATGACTGCGCAGTCTTGAGAGGGGAGGATGTAGTCTCTTTTGGTAGGAGCTCCGAATTGGGTTTATGTGGAGGATTTGAGTTTGGTGATTGAGCAAGGGATCAGCGCTTGCTTATTGGAGGATTTTTGCAGAGTCTCAGGTAGAGTTTTGGAGGATTCTCTTTAGGGGCAGCGCAGAGCCTTGAGGGATAGCGTAGATCCTCAAGGGGGTGATTTTCGGGGGTCAGTTGTTTTAGAAAATCTTTCTGGGCTTTTCTGAGTTTATTGAGCAGAGGTTGATTCTAGAGTTTCAGCGTTTTCTGAGGAGGGGACCAGCCCCAAATCCTCACTTGATTCCAGCAGTAGCAGCAGCACAGCAGTTCTCCGGCACCTTGGATGCAGTTCAGAGAGAGGCCATTTCCTTGCCATTCTAAGTGTATTCCTTCACTTGCCTTGTGCAAGTCGAGGTGCTATCTTTCTAATCACCTCTTGTACTCTTTCCATTACTCAGTATAAAAAAATGGCTTAGCATTTCTCTCTGCATTTCTCGAGTATCTGCTTATATTCCATGTATACATTATTGTATGTTGCACTACTGTTATTTTTGTCTCTTTGAGCTTCCCAACTACCATATGTTATATACCTAGGGGGGATAATATGGGGTACCAAGGGAGGTACCCAAGGTAATAATATAATAATGGGATGGGCCATAGTAATAAATAAGGTGGTTAACCCATATCATGTAAGGGACCACAAGTAGTTAATAATAATATAATGGGCCCATGGTATTAGTTGATGGTATGAGGGAACCATGGTAATGACCCATGGTATTGTATGTATGAGGCCTATATAGAGGCTAGAGACTCCATGTCAAGCAAGATAGTCAAGGATTATTGTATGAACAGGCATATGGCTTGTGGAGTGTTCTCTTTCCTTAAGGAGTGAATGTATGGTCTCGCCCTACCTTAAGGGTTTTGATATCAATAAAGAAGCATTTCTATCTATTTCTATCTTGTTATTCTTGGGTTATTTCTATTATCATAATATCTTTGGGTTAGATCTATAACAAGTGGTATCAGAGCTATAACAAGACAGTGGTATCAGAGCTATAACAAGTGTCTTGTTATAGCTCTGATACCACTTGTTATAGATCGGACCCAGAAATAATATAGATCTGATAAGAAAATATAAGATAATGCAAATAAACCCAGAAATAATATGAAATGATTCTTTATTGATCAAACCCTTAAGGTAGGGCAACACCATACATTCACTCCTTAAGGAAGGAGAACACTCCACAAACCATATGCCTGTACATAAAATAATCCTTGACTCTCCTTGATATGGAGTCTCTAGCCTCTATATAGGCCTCATACATACAATACCATGGGTCATTACCATGGTTCCCCCATACCATCAACTAATACCATGGGCCCATTACATTATTATTAACTACTTGTGGTCCCTTACATGATATGGGTTAACCACCTTATTTATTACTATGGCCCATCCCAATATTACATTATTACCTTGGGTACCTCCCTTGGTACCCCATATTATCCCCCCCTAAGTATATAACACCATACCACTTGTGTGTTTTTCTCCTATACTCTTAGACAGAGTCTGGAAAGGGCCAGGTAGCCTCCAGATCTCGTCTTCTTTTCAGAGGCGACATATCTGGTAAACGCCCTTCCAGTCCATCTCTGGTTGGAGTTTGCTTGTGTTTGAGGGATACCCCTGATAAGGGATATTACAGTTGTATCAGAGCATAGATCTGGCTCAGCCTGTGGAGCTAGCAGCCTATGACACCGAGGGAGAAGCCCTACCTCTGTTACAGAGGTAGGAAATACAAAGATATTGAGCGTCGTTTGGAGAACACCTACGGAGAGGGAGACTGTGTTCGGGTGGTGGACACAAAACGGGAGGAGCCTGTGGTGAACACAAAACAGGAGGAGCCTATGGCAGATGCAGAACAGGAGGATCCGATGGCAGATGAGTATGGGAAGAGATTTGCAGACATGCTCCTCAAATCAGTGCAAGATTTGTCGAGACAGATCGAGGTGATGGGGCAGAGATTCACGGCGATGGAGGCTAGACAGCGTGAGAACCCACGCGTTTTCCAGGTTGGTGAGGGATCGGGTACATCCCACCATTTTCCAGAGCAAGGTGCCACTCGGCGTGATACTACTCAATAGATGGCCTCACATGCCCCTACACGCTCTACCATGCCCACTTTCCTAGGAGCAGACACGGGGGCCGGAGCCCAGCAGGAGGCAAAGCCCGGTCATATGGGCGATTATTTTGCAGAGTACCAGGCCTATGGGCAGGGTTTCAGGGATGCTCTCTCATTCAGAGACTTTGTTTAGCTCCAGCAGGATAGTAGACCCCGCGACCATCACAGAGGATACCAGCATTATCATGATGGAGACACCAACCGCACAGCTAGTAGATTCCACTTGCCTACGTTTGATGGCTCATCAAATAATTCGACAAAGTCTTGGGTGGAGAAGCTAGACATCTATTTCCAGCTTAACCAGATGTCGGAGACAGAGGCCATCAAGGTGGCGACATTACATTTGGATGGTGAGGCCCAGGACTGGTGGTTCCATGGGATGGTTACACTCGGACACTCCACAGTGACGACCTATGTCGAATTCACTAGCATATTGATAGAGAGGTTTGACCGGGGGGACCCGAAACAGCACTTTGTTGAGTTGACGAGGTTCAAACAAACCGGGAACCCAGAGACCTACATTGCAGACTTCTTGAGGGTTTCAGTGATGGTGCCAGATCTATCCGCGACACGGAGGATCTACATGTTTGTTGAGGGGATAGCAGAGCCACTTCAGAGTCTAGTCAGATCCACTAGACCAGCCACACTCCAGGATGCTATTAGCAGGACCCGGGACTTACAGGATGCCTTACCCAAGACCCGGACACCTCACCCCCAGAGACAGGCTTTCCAGCCTAAGGGGAAGGATGTGAGGATTTCGCCTCCAAAGGGGAATCTCGGCCGAGCACAGATTGATGATGATGCCAGGAGGGAGCTGAAGAAGAAGCAGTTGTGCTTTACCTGTCAGGAGCTGTGGGCACCAGGACATAGATGTGTTGCTGGCAAAGCACATTTTATTGAGGTCTTCTCCGAGAGTAGCTGGGAAGAGGATGAGGAGGATGATGTGGAGGCAAGAGATAGTCATGCCGCACGGGATCCTTTGCAACCTCCACCACCAATAGCAGGTGGTGCAACTTTTGCACCTACCAGAGGGGCCCTTGCAGCATTACGAGGAGTTCCCAAGTATTTGACGCTGCGAGTACGGGGGGACAGTACGTGGCCAGCGAGTATCAGTTTTGGTTGACAGTGGGGCAACCCACAACTTCATCGATGCAGAGATGGTTGAGCGGAGAGGTATACAGACAGAGAGCTTCGATGGTTTCTTAGTTTTGGTCCTAGGAGATCAGACCATGGTGTGTGCTCGTTATGTCCCAAAGTTATCAGTGACGATGGGCACCTACACACTGACTGACCACTTTTTCATGGTCAATATTCCAGACACCAACATGATACTAGGTGTTCAGTGGCTTATCACTCTGGGGAAGGTCACGATAGATTGGAAGGCCCTAGAGATGGAGTGGGATGATGAGAAGACAGGGAGGCATGAGAAGATACGGGGACAGCACACATATCCGCCTCAGACTGTTTCGACTCATCAGATGGAGGCAGTCTTCGGAAAGGGAGACGTAGAGTGGGCAGTGGAGTTGCGTGCATCAGAGGCAGGGACTACAAGGCAGACGGTGCATGCAGAGATACAGTCCATCCTTGACGAGTTTGCCACAGTGTTTGGGGAGATTCTGCCGGGACAGCCACCGGAATGGGGGTTTGAGCACACCATTGAGCTTGAGCAGGGCATACAGGCAGTGATTACTACCCCCTATAGGCATCCCAAGGCCTATCGGGATAAGATTGAGTGGGCCATTCAGGAGTTGCTGGCTCTTGGGCACATTCGGCCGAGCACGAGTCCTTTTGCTTCTTCCGTGGTGTTGGTGAGGAAGAAGGACGGCACATTGAAGATGTGCATTGACTACAGGGCCCTGAACAAGAAGACCCTAAAGAACAGGTACACCATACCCAGGATGGATGAGTTGAGAGGAGCACGGTTCTTCTCAAAGATTGATTTGAGATCTGGGTACCATCAAATTCGCGTGAGGGAGCAGGACATTCCCAAGACCGCCTTCAGGTGTCACTATGGGCACTTTGAGTTTTTGGTGATGCCCTTCGGGCTAACCAACACCCCAGCTACATTCCAGTCCTGCATGAATCACATCTTCCGCAGTGACTTAAGGAAGTTTGTGTTGGTGTTATTTGATGATATTCTCATTTACAGCAGGACTTGGGAGGAGCATCTCCAGAGACAGTGTTGCGCATCTTGGAGGAGTAGCAGTTCTATGCCAGCTCTCCAAGTGTGAGTTTGGGTTGACAAAGATGTTGTACTTGGGACACATCATAGGGGTGGACATTGTGAGAGTCCACAAGGAGAAGATCAGGGCCATCAGAGATTGGCCGGAGTCGAGGAACGTGACAGAACTTCGGGGATTCATTGGCATTTGTACTTACTACCGGAAGTTCGTCAAGAGTTTCTCACAACTTGTTGCACCCCTGATAGATCTGACGAGGAAGGGGGCATTCAGTTGGTCAGATATAGCACAGCGAGCCTTTGACAGGATCAAGGAGGTTATGAGCAGCTGCCCAGTGCTTGAATGTCAAAAAATCTAATTTCTTATGCTCCTATTATAATGACATGTTTGACTTCATTCTCTTGTACATATATATTTGTGTTTGGTTGTACTTGTTGTTGAAAGTTTACAAGTACATAGTCTTCAAGATGATGAAAATGCTTACCTCATATTTGATAATAATTTGATGATGACGATGGAGCATGATGGAAAAATGGATTTGTTAAAAACTCAATGACATTAAACTTCATTAGATAATCGTGTTGTCATGATGAAGTTTTGGAAGGACTAAATTCTTCGATGAATTGTTGATGGAAAAAGGAAGAGCTTGTGTAAATAGATGGATAAGATATGTTGATGGACTTGTCCCCTATTTACTTGGATAAAGGAAAGGGTATATCTCCCTAGTTGAGAGGGAGCTTGAAGAGAAGTGAACGACTCGATGAAAAGGCCATGAGGATGTTTGAAATTGGAGAATAGTTGAAGCAACACTATACGTGATTGATAAAGTTGTGAACAAGACTTGGATATTTTGGAACAAGTGGAGGTTGAGTTTGGCGCTGCTGAAAAATTGAAGTAATGCTTCTGACTAGATGTGTTTGATATGATGATGATCTAAGCAGCATCAGAATGATTAAGGACCCTAAAGGTTTGTGTTAAATATGTATAGTGAAAGTTTATTACTAATTGGGGTTGTGTTTGTGCAAATCTCTCCATAAGAATATTGAATGTTGAAGCATACTTAGATTGTTGGATATATTTGGTTTAGTTGATAAGGAGAGATGAAGCATCTTGGGGCGACAAGATGCTTGGGAGGACATTTGGTCGGCTTGTGATGATGTCTAGATCCCAAAGTAGGGAGGGTGGCGTTGGTCTTGGAGCTCTGACCTTGGATATGCACCTAGATCCTTGGGTTGGTGTTAGAGCTAAACTCTGATGGTACCTAGAGTGGCTAAAGCTTGGAACACACCTTAGTCCCACTCGGTTAGATACCTTGGTCAAATATCTAATTTGTAGCACTGCGTGTGCTATCTCTTCATAGAGCATATTATTTTGAGATCTTCCATGTACCTCTGTATATATGTAAGTATGAATACCTCCCTAGCTAAGGAGGAGTGTTGAAGAATGTAACTAGTGTTGATCTTCATAATGATATTTCAGCCATAATGTAATGTATTTGTCAAAAGAAAGAAAAAAGAATTTTATTGTAAAAGAAATTGACTTATTAAAGCATGGGTTTCATGCTTGGGTCAATGATTAATAGGTCAAAGCCTCCATTGTAGGCTTCTAGGGTTTATGTCAAGAGTCCTTGTCCATGTCATCATGTAGTAGACCCTTCTTGGGCTTTATTTATTAAGAAAGAAAATTATTTTGATGTATATTAAGTCAATTAGGCCTCCTCCACCAAGTCGGCCTCAAAGAAGACAAGTCAATCTCATTAGGGGAATTCGACCACCCAAAAGGACTATATATTGGCATCTACTCGACCTTATTTAGACACACATTCAAGCAAGTTCGATTTGCAGTTGCAAGAAGACAAAAAGGAGAGCGAAATGCAAAAAAAGAGAAAAATCCAACAAAGAAGAAGGAGACCTTTGTCAAGCAAATAGGAAGCTGAAATTCTCTCTCTACTGCCACACGTGCAAAAGCATATGGGTTGCAGGAAGGCCTAAAATTTCATAATTGTACGAGGGCAAGAAGTTGGGTTGAAGTTGTTTGACTTGAAGAAGACTATTAAAGTTTGATAATTATCCTGGAACGCTGACTTGGTGGAGTGAGGAAGGTCTATTGGTCTAGTCTAAGGTCTTGGTTTGTCTCAATTTGATTTGAATCTACTAGTGTAAGAGTTTGAATGGGTTTTCCCCTTCTTAGGGGTTTTAGCCCTGGCTGAGTGCCTACTTATGGTGTCATTGATCTTCATGCTTTTGATTTGATGATTGCTTGATGAGAAGTGTGAAAATTTCTAAATAGAAATCCAACTGCAGTCACTGATATTATTTCTTCTACTTATTATTTCTTATTCACAGTGTTTCTACAGCAAATATCGAAATAAATTCTACTACAACTTTCACATTTAAAATATTGTGGAAAGTAAATGCAAGAAAAAATACTAGCACAAATATAATCACAATGACAATTATTTTTGAACAATTGTCCCTGGAAAAACCCAATGTGAGAAAATCGGTGCAGCAGATGAAGGTTTCTTTATTGATCTTGAAATTTCACCTCAGGCTGAGAAAGGTAAACCTCAAGGCTACATCAAACCATTTAGCCTCGTAGCTAGCCCTACGGGGCAGGAGAAGGCTCTCTCCGGTCAATCTTGGCAGATCTTCAATGGGATGAGATGACCAACAAGGTAACACTGATATTAGGCTAGTAAACTGATTAAAAAGGTTGATTTGGGGTTTTTTGGGTTTTTGGTGGCAAATTGAAGAATTGCAATTTTGGGTGCGGGGATTTGACACAGTTTCTGCAGGGGGTTCTTTGGGGCGAGGTAGGAGACCGTATTGATGCCTTTGATTGAGGTGAGTGGATGAAAAAGACCGGTGAGGAGCTAAGGAGAGCAAATAATACTTTGAATTCTCCTTAAACAGTAGAAAACATAGAAATTAAACAAATTTAAAAGCAGAGCATGGCAAGCATGAATTCTTACTTTAACACTTCATTTGTTTAATATGCAGAAGGAAAGAAAGGAGATGAATCACATAACACACTTACAGGTACATTAAGAAGCACTCCATCAATACATGAAACCACAAGAATCCCAAAAAGGACTGCAAAACCCTGGTCTTCCTTAGCCAAAAATTGCAGAGATACAAGTGAAATAATACAATGATAGCTTCTCCGTCAAGAGTCCAACCATGAAAATGAGCAAGAAAATACATAATATAGATGATCTAACCTCTTTCCCTGCCTCCATGGGTCGAGCTCACTATCCTAGGAGCTGTTTCAACTACTTCTAAATTAAGCACTACAAACTAGGCAGTCAAAACAACTTGCCTCTATAAGCTAGGAAACCAATTCATTCATTTAATATTTACCCTTTTCATGAATGAATCTTCTAGAAGTGTTACATAAGAGTAAAAGTGTCTTAAAAGTACAATAATTACATCAAAGAGAATCATAATTCACCCCAAAAAGTCAAACTGAGTCAAACTGCGTTTTTCTGAGCTGTACAGTGCATTTTGGAAAAATCTGCCTGGCGGGTCGCGCCCCCCTGCCTGACGGGTCGCGCGCCTTTGGAGCCATCTTTGGGGCACTTCCAGGTGTCCAAATTGAGCAAGCGTAGGCTTGTTGGAAAGGTCTGTGAGTCTACTTTCCAACCCAACTGGAATTTTTGAATTTGGAGTTCATTTGCCCTGTCAAAAATCAAATCTCCCAAGACTGTTTTCTGCAATTCAAAAAAGTGGCAGAAAGTCATTTTTTGCTAGTTTTTTGACTTTCTGGAGGCCCAAAACTTCATAAAATCTCAAGTCCATCCATGGGCATATGTAACTTTGCATGAAAAATCTAGAAATGCTGAGTATTTGCCAAATGGAGTTGCCATGATGAAGGGTCGCGCGGGGGGTGAGACCCGTTAATGGGAAAAACCTGCAAATTGCACAAAAAATTCACATTTGACAAAATTTTCTCCAAATTTCTTGAAATTTGGGCTGGGAGTCCCCAATAAGGTACCATGCTCAGTCAAAGAGGCTTTGGCCAAAATTTGGAGTGGATCGGGCGTTTTCCTTCGTTTTTGTGCTTTGGCCAACCGTCCTTGGAGCACCTTCGTTCTCGCCGGTATTTTTGACATTTCTTTAAAACCATGACACCTGTGCAAAAAGTGAAGGAGGTTTTTCTTCCTTGGCATGTTGTGGACAAAAACCTCTCTCAGTTTTCCAAAATTCATCTTTTATTGCTCTGGAACATCATTTGAGTGCGACTTGTCCCAATGTGTGAAACAAGGAATTTTGTCGAAATGGAGCGAAATGAAGGGAATAGGGGGCTTCTAAATTCTTGGGGAAATTTTTGGAAGTGGGGAGGGATGTTAGGAAGCAGGGGAAAGTGGAATCCCAGAGATTGAGTGAGGGGAAGGGGTCCAAAAGGGAAAAACACAGGCCCAACCTAGAAAATTGCCAAGTTGTAGCTAGAAACTAGGGTTTGAGCGAAAATGAGGAATTTGGGGAATCTCGGTGATGGGAAGCATTTAATAAGGTACTTTAAGGATAGGGGAAGGTGTATGAACATCAGGATACAAGTTTTGCCGTTGATTTGACCATCCAGGAGAAATTGCCTTCAAAACCCTAGGAGAGGGAAAAGACCTTGCCTAGGCGCAACTGAAGCATGAATAAGGTGTAACATGACCCAATGGAACTTGACATGATGATGACAACCCTCTGAATGATGATAGACTCAGCTAAATGGTGACATGAATTGGCATTTTGACAACTTTAAGCCCAAAAGCACAATGGAGACTTTTACTTGCAAATGAAGACCTTTAAAAATACAATCATGATCTTCTTGAACTGTAGCAAGCAATAATTTTTCATGATGGAGGGCCTACCTTGCAAAATTTGGCAATTTGTGGCTCCTTGGTGAATTTTCAGGCGGTTTTACAAAGAGGGCGCTGACGGGTCGCGCGCCTCACCCAACGGGTCGCGCGCCTCTGACGGGTCGCGCCCGTTATAATTTTGCACTAGCGGAGGGTGCCTGACGGGTCGCGCCCCTGTCAAGCTCACAAATTTCACTCAAACTGTCTTGCAATCAGTTGCTCTATCACTTTGGATGCATAATGAGGCTTGATAGAGGGAGATTGGGGCTTTTATAACCTTATTTGAATTAATTTCATGCCCAAACCCACTTTATAATGTTTTTCCTTGACACTTTATAAACTTAACTTTTTCTTGGTTTCCTTTGTCCTGAAATTGACTGATTTGATGCTTTTCTTTGATAATTTTTGTAGGGACAGCATCTGAGGGATCTTGACAAGGGAGCCAGGGTTATATGTTGTCCTTTGAATCATTTTGAATTTTTTACAATCATCTGCACAAGATAGAATCTTTCGAAGAAACACTTTGAAAATCATCCCTCTGGCTTGCTGGGCACTTATTGACCTTCAGAGACATGACCTTGAAAACAAATTTGACCAAAAACCCTAGACCTAAAAATTTGATCTCAAGACAATAGACAAATAACCATGACAAAGTTTAATGACTGAAACAAGCTAATCCAGCAGTGCCAAGAGGGGGACAAAGACTCCAGCTCCTCCATCAGGGTTATGGCATGCCTAATGGAATGCAAGACACTGATGAGACACCTACTTATGCAAATGCAAAGAGCTTTGATCGCTGATGGAGGGCTCAAGACCGACTCTAACACCACGCACATATCTAAGAATGTGCCTAACCACTGCCCAATGCACCCTTTTCGGTTCCACCATGAACTGACTAAGGGTGTTGACAGCGAACCAAATGTTTGGCCTAGTGTTGACCAGATACATAAGCGACCCAATGCGCTGTGTGTACAAGGTGGGGTCCACCTCCTTGTCTCCTGATGCATCTATTTTCTACTAGTTGGCGGTCATGGGCGTAGCCATGGGTCGGCAATCCTGCATTTTGAATCTCTTCAGAATCTCTGTAGCATATCTTCCTTGCCCAAGGAAGATCTCCCCATTCTTCTGCCAAACATCCAACCCTAGAAAATAATGCATTAACCCCATATCCTTCATGTCGAATTTTGCTTCAAGATTCTTCTTGCAGTCCTTTATGAGCCTAGATGACCTTATTAGAAACAAGTCATCCACATATAATACCAGAATAAGTGGCTCATTCTCCACCATTAGATAGTAGAGATTGGGATCAACATCACTCTTGATGAATCCCAACTGCTGCAAGTAACTATCAATCCGACCATACCATGCTCTAGGTGCCTGCTTGAGCCCATACAGGGTTTTCTTTAACCTGCATACATGAGTTCTCTTTTCATGAGTTTCGAAGCCTTCGGGTTGTTCTATATACACCTCTTCTTCTATCACCCCATTCAAGAATGTTGTCTTGACATCCATCTGGTGAATCTCCCATCCCATTTGAGCTACTAGGGATATAACGAATCTGATAGAGGTATATCTGGCTACTGGGGCGAAGGTCTCCTCATAGTCTATTCCTTCCTTTTGTGTGTAACCCTTAGCCACGAACCTAACCTTGTAGTGCTCTATGCTACCATCTACAACATACTTGATCTTGTAGATCCACCTTGATCCCACAACTGATTTATCCTCTAGTCTAGGTACCACTTCCCAGACATCATTCGTCATGATAGAACTATACTTTTCTACCATGGCATCCACCCAAACTTGGTGTTGTACGGCTTCCTGAAAGCTGGAGGGTTCTTCAACTTGTGCTACCAAGGCTTGGTACCTACCAGGTTGTCTACGCTACCTCTTCTCGGTTCTAGAAGCTCCGACAAACTCCTCTGCATCCCTCAGTGTCTGACGTATTTCCCTGTTGGTTCTACCACTAGTGGTGGGAGGCTCAATCAAATCCCCCTCATGTTCTTGTTGTTCCATTTGCTGAGAACTGCCTGGATTTCCTACTTCTGAGGAAACATTGGCTTTGGTCATGTTGACCACTGGAGTGGCACCTAATGATTATATGAAAACTCCATGCCCAAGGATGATCCGAAGGACACTTGTACCATCAAATATCGTCAGTCAACAAAGTTTTTTAACTCTACTTCTATCTTCTCATCGTCTTTCTTGTACCCAGATTCCACACCCTACGGAGAATTGTAATCACTGATACTAGTAATGATGAGTTTTGAGTTTATAACAAGCCTAGGATGTTGGGACTCGATCAGCAAACGAGTACACCTTGGAGTGTTTTTTTATCTGGTTAATTATCCCTTCGTTTTCAAAGGCGGATAATTTTTTAGGTTTTTTCACTCACTTTTTACCCCAAAGCCGGGGTGATGGTTTGAAGATTGAACTCTTGACACATTTTAGTCTCTAGAGTCGATGTATATTACCATACTAGATCACACAAAAAAATTTGTGGAATTTGGTTAGGTCTAAGTAGTCATTTTTTAAATTTTTAGATTTCCCACAGGTCAAAAATTGCAAATAAAATTGTATTTAAATTGTAATAAGTGTAGTCTAGAGAAGTTGTATGGGGTATGAGTAATCAAAATTACACCTCTCACCCTCAACTTTCTACTATAACACGCTTTGAGGGGTTAATATTGTGTTTTGGACCCTCAAAACCCACTTTTCTTAAGTTTAGTGGGAAATCTGGCAATTAATTAAGCCAGAAATTAAATAAATAGAGAAAAATAAATATCCACACATGCTAAATGTTGTGGAAATGGTGGAAAATTATGGAGGAGTTAAAGTGAAGTCCCAAGGTGATGTGAACTCCGAAAATCAAGGAAAGGACATGTTCTCAAATAAAATCAAATTTCTAACATTAAATGAAAAAGCTGCTCGGAAATTCGAATTTGTGAAGTTAATGCACATTTAAGAGGATTTGGGAGAATATTTGATGGAGATTTTTGTGGGAAATTGTCCCCACATGGGTTACTACCAATGTTGTTAAAAGCGTGATCGGGATTTAATCGGCGCCGGGAAAAAAGTGGAAAAAATCGTTAAAATCGGGAAAAAATCGGAAAAAAGCGGGAAAAAATCGTTTGGCACAAAAATATTCATTTTTTTTCATTTTTTTTCAATTTTTTTAATATCTAAACCATCTACAACATAAAATAAATACATTGACACATAAATATGATAAAAAAACTAATATATAAGATGTTTAATATCATTTCTAGCGCTAAAATCACACATAACATTGAATCATGTCCTGAATAGTAAGTCCTGAGTCCCAAGTCCAACTCAGCCTCAAAATATCAACAAAAAATATGATAATGTATCTCATCATGTCATAATGTCATATACAATAAAATGAAAGTCTAATCCTATTGATTTCCTCTGCCCCTCTTGCGAGAATATGGCACAGCTTTCTCTTTCCCTCTAGATGTAGAAGCTGGTGCCTGTGCTGGTGGAAATGGCAGTGGAGTCTGACGTGCTCTAGAAGCTGAAGAACTAGTAGTCGCAGCTACAGGAGGCTGAGGTGGACGGAGACCACGTCCTCTACTGGTGGTAGTGGTAGCCCGGGTAGCCCGGGTAGGCGGTGTCACCTCCTCCTCCTGCTCCTGCTCCTGCTCCTCCTCCTCCTCCTCCTCCCCCTCATCCTGCACTAACCAATCCTCAGTGGGATCCATGAGAGGCCTCTCGGTCTCAACCCTCCATTCAGCAGTGGTGTCAATCCCATCCAATGAGATGGCTTCCGTATCAGGTGTCTTCTCTAGTTGTTTCACCCACAATCGAAGATTGTAGTAGACATAGACCATGTCATTAAGTCTATGGGACTCCAACCTGTACAAAGTTCATGAAATAATAAATTAATAATTAATAATTAATATTATAAAAAAAATATTGTTTAAAACTTTAATGAATTCAAAAATTTATTTGGAAATTTGCAATATTTTAAATGTTTAAGTGTTAACCTATTGCGCTTCTTGTTGTGTATTTTTTCAAATACACTCCAATTGCGCTCACATCCCGAGGAGCTGCATGTTTGGCTGAGGATGCGTATGGCAAGATTTTGCAAAAGGGGTACTCTGCCACCATACATCTTCCACCATGCGTCTACAACAAAATTACAAATAAAATTTTAAATAAACATAAGAAAAAAATGGAATTTGAAGAAACAATGAAATTTGAAACAAAGTTACAAAGTACATACTACAAACTAAAAAATACCTGGCATTTTAACCGTCCTATCAATGACAGCCATCTCAAAGCCAAATAAGCTACCTGACAACTTATATTGCTCAATTTGTCTAGAGATCTCCATACGTTCTTCTGAAGATCTCACCATCTTCTGGACACAGGTTAATAATCCTTCCACGACCTCAACATCAAAATTAAACCCACATGCATAAGAAAATGCAGGGTTCAGGAAAAGCCCAGCAGCATGAATGGGACGATGGAGTGTGTTGTTCCATCGCTCATCAATGACGTTCCATAGAAGGAGTTGTCTCTGGAACCCATCATCTCCCTTGTCATCATAGTAGGACCGAATGGCTTCTTTGGCCCTATCCATGGCTTCATACAAATAGCCCATTGCGGGCTTCTCACCATCAACCAACCGAAGAACCTTTACCAAAGGTTCTGTAACAGCGCACACCTCCTGCACTCCCGCCCAGAAGTCCTCCTGGTATGAAACTACTCTGCAGACGGCCTCTCCTTCTGGTTTGCGGCTCATTGACGAAGCACGCCACTCCTCTGAAAGAAACATTCTCTTCAAATCCCACATAGAATTCAAGAGGGATTGAAGAGATATGAAACTCGTCGCAAACCGTGTAATGGCGGGGCGCACCAACTCTTTGTTGTTGGTGCATTTTCTCATCAAGCTAAGCACAGATGTGTGGTTGTAAATAAATTTTGTGATGCTTTTTGATGAGTCAACAACCTCTTTGACAAAGGGAATTTTCCCTATGTCCTCTAACATCAAATCAATACAATGGGCAGCACAAGGTGTCCAAAATAAAGCAGGATGCCTGTCCATAAGCATTCTACCAGCAGCAACATAATTTGCAGCATTGTCCGTTATGACTTGGACAACATTTTCTACACCCACCTCCAAAATAAACACATCCAGCAAATCACATAAAGTTTTTGCATCTTTGATTTGATCAGTTGCATCAACAGATTTGATAAACATAGTCCCCTTGGGACAACTAACCAAGAAGTTTATAAGGGTTCTCCCCTTTTAGTCAGTCCAACCATCTGACATAACAGTGCATCCTGTTTGTGCCCATGATGCCCTAAAATCCTCCAATCTTTGGGTGCAGTCACGCTTTTCATCTTGAAGAAGCCGGCCTCTGAAATCATAAAGAGAAGGGATTTTGTACCCCGGGCCAACACTGGCAATAGCATCAACAGTAGGTTGGAAAAATGGATTATTCCTTACAATGCTGAAAGGAATATCACTCCAGAGGAGAAATTTTGTCATCAACTTGTCAGCTTGTTCTTTTTCAGTTCTTTTTAGCATTGAACCAATAGTTGGTTGTGAACCAGGTGTGGTTCGAGGAACAAAATATGATGATGCAGCTACCGGATTGACTGACGCTGCAGTAGAACCAGTGCCACTTGGCCCACTTCCTTCAGCTGACCTTTTTAGTTGCCTTTTGAGTTCTTCTTTGGCCTCTCTAGTGTGCTCTAATTCTCCCAATGCTCTCATGGCTTTTTGGATAATTTCAGCATTTGTATTTAGACAGGGCCCCACATCATGTCCAGGGATTTGTGCAAGGTGGAACTTCAACCTGTACACCCCCCCGAATATTTCCTTTCCACACAACTTGCAATACAAGTTTTGTCTATCATTCGGAGTTTTAGGGTCACCATATTCCCAGAAAGGATCCAATTTCCTTGGCATGTTTGTTTTTGAATTTGCAAACCTATGGAAAAATAAGGATTAGGAAATAGGAATTTAGGATTACAAAATACAAATTACAATTTAGCATTTACAAAATTACAAGTTAATTATTTCCAAAATCCCAATTTCTAAACCCAAGTTACCCAACCAAATGCCAAAAAACAATGAAAATTCAAAAAAAATAAACAATGTTTAAAAAAAATGAGAAAATAAAAATAAAAAATTGGTTCTCATAGTCATAACAAATAACCCATCCCAAATCAATGAAAAATTTCAAAAAATTCTTTAAAAACAATGAAAAACAAAGTTTTTATAGAAGCAAAACAAAAAAAAATTAATCTACATACCTTTTTTACGGACAAATTGGTGATCTTGGCTTGGATTCCTCCTAAAAACGCTTGGATTCGCTCCCAAATCCGCCGGAAACCCTTCAGCTCCTCTCCCTCACCTCTTCTCCTCCTCCTCCGCGCGCAGACAGCAAAATGACATAAAAAAAATCGTGTTTTGCCTATTAAAAGCCCGCTGCCCGCGCCCTCTGCGATTTTTTCGCTAAAAATAGCGATTTTTTCGAAAAAATTGCCGATTTTTTGGTGTAAAAATCGCGATAAAATCGGCTGGGCGAAAAAATCGCGATTTTCCGATAAAATCGCGATTTTAACAACACTGGTTACTACCCATATACACTTGTCATTCCACCAAAAAATTCGAATTTGGCACATAACGGAAGAAGAAAATGATGTCCACTTGTCAGAATTCGATTTTTACACTTGGCATTGGAGCTCCATTCAACAAATTCGAATTTCTCTTTGGGATTGTCACCTCATGTCACTTGTTTAATCACTTCTACATTGGGATTGGCTCCAACGCCATTTGTCATTGTCATTCTTCATTGGGATTTGCTCCCAACTCTTTATATAATAGAGCCATGGGCTCTCACATTGTATAAGATTGTTACTAGCTATTGTGCTTGCGGAAGCGCTGCTGCTTTGTACACTTTCAGAAATATCAATAAAGACTTTAGGGTTTCATTCATGAAGTGTTCCTCCTTTTCGAGTGTGATGAATTTTTGAGCATTGGTATAATTCCTTTTACTCATGCTTCAATTTAATTTGCTTCCATATGCTCTTGTAGATTTGTTAATGTAGAGCTATCATGCATTGACATCTGATTTAGAAGTATGCTCTAGGTATAAAATGCTCTAGTTGGTTTTAAATAAATCTCTAGAGTTTCTTATCATTGTTTATTGCTAAATCTATATGGAACTAATTATTGATTGAAGTTTTGTAGAGGGAACATCTTGTTGGGATTACAAAATCAAGCGTGAGGGTAAGTCTTTGGAGAGACCAACCCACTCTTGATGCATTCTTAAAAGAGCTCTCATTTGTTCTTTGAACCTTCATAGTCTTATCTTACAAAGTGGTTTTGCAGGGATTCCAGCACATAGCTTGTACACAAGCCGAGAACTTCTAAATTTAAATCTCTTTTAAAAAACATTGTACTTCAATTCTTTCATTTGCTATCTAAGAGCTTGAAGATGGCTAAGCAAAGACGAGAGTTTACTCTCACTCTTTAGCTTAGCCTTTTGTAAGTGATAATTGTACATATACATTTTATCTTGCTAATTTTTCCATTAATACCTAACTTATTTTGCGGCCATTGTTTGGATTGTTTGCTAACCCTTGTGTGGCAGATTTTGACGAGCAACTTCCCGCAACATCTAACAAGTGTTTGCAGGAGCTTTGGCAAGTGTTGGGGGTTCGATTTCCAAGGATGTCGTGAGCCCTTTTGAGGCTTATTTTGGCCAAGTCGAGTTCACTAGAGGGCTGCCCATTTTACTCTCTAAGTCGTGGGCATTTGGAGGAAACTCACACCTTGTTTCCCTTGCATATGTTTTGTGAGATCTTGTCACTACTTTCTCAAGAAAAGAGATCTAGTGTCCAAGTTTCAAGCAATTATTGTGATGACTCTCCTTGAAGTATAGTTGAGAACTTTGAAGAGCCCTCTTCTCATTGTAATATTAATAAAAAATCTAACTTGCTTGTGGGAGCTTGGGATATCTCCCATGGCATCCTATCTCCCCATTTAGAGAAAGGCTTCTCTTGGGTGGATTGACATTTGCATGGTTTAAGCTTTCATACTTCATTCATTTACATGCATAATTTAATTGGGAATTAACACAACCTCACTATCACATTTCATTCAGTTAAAGTTTGTTACAATTTCATTTGAGTTTTGCATTTTCTTTCTCATTGTTGCTTGGCACTACAAGCTTACACTTTACTTTGGGCAATTCATCATTTACATGCAAGCATTTTATATTCTTAACAAACTTTGATTTGTTTCCATTTACCTTGGTAAATTGTTTTATGAGCACTGGAATACATGCTTCAATTGTATGCTACATTGTTATCTTGAATATTGGAGCAATTTATTGTCATTGTTTATTTGAAACAAATTTTACTTTCAAGCAAATTACTTGTATTATTTTAATTCATTGATGAAACACATGCAACACTTGTAAGCTAATTTTATTCCTCCAATTGAAGTTATAATTGCAACTTATGTTGAACACTATTTCATTTTCAAGCATTGCAAATCAATCTCTTTGAATCATTTGCATGTATTATTATTTTAATTTAGGGAATTAACACAATTTGCATTTCATCTAGGCATTTTAGTGTAGAAAGGCCCCAAGTCTCATTAAAATTTTACCTCCAACATAAGTTGATTGAAGTAGACATCTTAGGGATCCTCTACTCCTCACTATGAGATCCATATCACTGGGCGAGGGTAAAGTCTGAAGATTAAAGAATTAAATTGTAATCTTGTTGTAGAGCTAATTAATAAATTAACCAAGAGCACTTTCCATTACATTTACATTACTTGTCTCTTGATGGTTTGAGTTTTCATATGCAAAGTCTATTCCAAAAGCAAGTATTGTAATCATTTCAAACAAGTGTTTTCTTTTCATGTTTCAAGTCTAATTGCATATTCATGTTTTGGTTTAGCACTTCCTTTCTTTTACATTTCCAAGTTAATTAATAATTTTTGGGTTTTGGCAAAATATGTTTCACATGTTTTAATTTATAAAGTTGATTATCTCAAAAGCATTTTGTATCTTACATATCTTGTGCTAACAATTCTTATTTACATTTCAGGGTTACTTTGTTTTCTCTTTTGAGAGCATTGGATTTTACTTTGAGCAAATATGTCTTTAAATTGTTGAGCAAATTGCTTATAAGGCACTAGTTTTATGGTTTTTAATCATATTAATGATTGGCATTGTTATTTCAAGTTGCTCACTTCGTATTTGCCCATAAATCTTTAAAAGTAATACATTTTTACTATAACACTCTCCTAGAAACTCACATCTTTTAACTTAACTTTTCATTAGGGACCACCCCCCTTAGCTAACCTAAGAGATAGCTCAAACGGAGAGAGTTGGGAATAGTGTGACAGCCCCTTCTCTGAGTTCCCTGCCACCAACCACACCTTGTGGGGTTGAAGGCTTTTTCTCATTGACTTGTAGGTAGGTGTAGGCGGCAGGGTCAACAGGTCACTGTGCTCGATCCAAGTGTCTGTCCTCTTGCTTGTCCTCCTTAATGCCCCTGTTGTTGTTGGACTAATGGAACATCTATTGATTGATCTTTTGTTGGCATCTCTCAAGATTTCTTGAAAGTTCTATCCTCCATGAACTTTGCATCTTGTCTTACTACAATCTTCTTATTGTTAAAAATGTAGATTCTATATGCCTTTGAAGTCTCGTTATATCCTACGAGGTACCCCTTTTCTGCAGTTTGATCCAATTTATTACACTTCTCGTCTGGAACGTGACAATATGCCACACTGCCGAATATCCTCAGATGACTCACCTCCAGCTTCTTCCTTGTGAAGACACCTTCACATGTTTTCTTCCCCAATGCTTTGTGAGGAATTCTATTCTAGATATACACCGTTGTGCTGCATGCCTCTACCCATAAGAATCTAGGCAAGTCTTGGTCATACAACATAGCCTTTATCACCCCAACAATAGTTCTATTCTCTCACTCTGCTACTCCATTCTGCTCTAGATTATATGGAGCTATCCATTCTCTTTTGATGCCCCTTTGCACAGAAATCTGTGAAGTCTTTGTATGTATACTCTCCACCATTATCTGAACACAATACCTTTATCTTTTTCCCTGTCATGTTCTCTACGAGAGCCTTAAACTCTTTGAACCGATCAAAGACCTCATCCTTGGTCTTTAAGAAATAGATCCAAGTTTTTCTAGAGTGATCATCAATAAAGGTGACGAAGTATTCGCCGCCACTAAGAGCTCTTCGCCGTCACTAAGATCTCTTGTGCACATTGGGCCACAAATATCTGAGTGTATCGATCCCAAAACGCCTTCCGCTCTGTTGTTACTTTTGAAAAAAGATGCTTTAGCGTACTTCCCTAGTATGCATCCTCTGCATACATCATCATGCTCAGTACTAAGGACTGGAACTCCTGTAATAGTCTCTTTGAGCATCCTCAGTGCTCCATGGTGTAAGTGTCCCATTCGCCTGTGCCACAATTCATTCAGTTCTTTTTCACCATTATGATTGCTGCCTGTCAGTGCCATTGGAGACTCGAGCTGCAATCTATACAGTTTGTTGCTTCAGGCTCTAATTTATCTCTTCTTCTTCCAGCTTGGATGTTTGACGTATACTTTCCTTCCAATGAAGTATACATCGTATCCCTTGTCCTATAACTGGGACACTGAAATCAAATTCATTCCTAACCCGAGCACATGCAGAACATTAGTGGCTCGGATGTTGGTTCCTGCTTTCGTTTTAAATGCTATGGAGCCTCTCCCTACTAGAGTACACTTCGCTTTGTTTCCCATAGTAATCTGGAATTCCATTTACTCTTCTTGATAGCTCGATAAATATTCTCGTACTCCAGACATATGGGTTGAAGCCCCGATACCAAACCTCTGTTGACGTTGAACTTGAGAAGCATGTGAATTCTTCTTCCAATCTAGAAGATAATTCAGAGACATATTGATTTTCCATCCTTCTTTGTGCTAACCTTCAATGGTTGAGATCTAACCATGAGATCAATGGCTCTCTTTTAATTAAATTATTAAGTGACCCACTTTAGTCATTTTATTAATTAAAAATCACTTTAATAAAAGAATGTTGGCTTTATTAATTAATTAAATAAGTGAACTTCTAAAAAGGCATAGGATACATTTAAAGATGATTTCCATAAGTCGACACCTCATGTAAATACTTGTTTGAGCTACAAACACTACCACTCCCTCGTAACGAGGAAGGTATTCTCCACCACTCCAAGTTTGTCCCGAAACCAAACGAACTTGCCCTTCACCAAGAACTTGGTGAAAATGTCAGCCAACTGCTCCTCTGTAGAAATATATTGGAACTTAACTGCTCCCCTCAGCACCATGTCTAGAATGAAGTGGTATTTGATCTCAATGTGCTTTATCTTGTCATAGAACACTGAATTCTCGGAGAGTTTGATACAACTTTGGTTATCGCAGTGGATCACTCTCGGCTCAAGCTTCTAACCAAACAATCATGTGAGTAGCTTGTGAACCCAAATGGCTTCACAACTAGCTAGACTAGTCACCATGTACTCTGCCTCAGCTGAACTCAATGTTATTGAGGTTTGCTTCCTACTAAACAAGGAAATGATTGTTGACCACAAACTAAAGTAGCACCCAAAGGTGCTCTTCTGATCTGTATCACTCCTTGCTTAGACTAGTCGCCATGTACTCTGCCTCAGCTGAACTCAATGTTATTGAGGTTTGCTTCCTACTAAACAAGGAAATGATTGTTGACCACAAACTAAAGTAGCACCCTAAGGTGCTCTTTTGATCTGTATCACTCCCTGCCCAGTGTAAATCTAAGTCATGTAACAGCCCAAAATAAACATGTAATTTAATCAGCTAATTAACATCAAGTTCAAACTATGAGTAGTACTTACATGTGGTTGAAGTCTGCTTACTGCAACAAGGTTTTGGGGACGACTCGCCACCCAACCGTAGGCTCAATTATGCAAGGACTGAAATTTGTTGAACCATTTAAACATTTGCCTTGATCGGAGAAGTGATGCAATTATTAAACTGTATTATCATCATACAAATGTCATCAGGAATTGATTTAAATTTACATACCCTTCCCAAAAGAATTAGCGTCAACAAATTAATTACCACTGTTTATATCCATTTGCATCATAAAAAAGAATTTAGGAATTGAGACCCTAAAATTCGCAGGCATATAAAAACGAAAGATCTTGACAAGAAAATGCAACAATTGGTTTAAAACGGAGATCGTTCCAGATTTATAAATGTTAATTGATTTGAAGTATCATCAGGAAGAATGTATTAGCCTTGACGTTAGCAAAAATTAATGGCTTATCAGAGTTATCATGTGATCTAAAAATGAAAAAGAGGTTAATGTGTGACAAAAAATATCAGATTCCTAGCTTGCAGCATCATCCGCTATTGCCCTAGATTATGTGTGATTTGAGTCAAAGTTGAAAATCCATCGAAATTCGCTTAACAGGTTGACACTAGGTATTACTTGCACAATGTGGGGAAGTGTCCAGGTTTACCCATGAGGTTTTATTTTGGGAAAAAAAAGTGAGTCAAACTATGGCTACTCTCCATCCACCCAATTGTTTGTAATCATGAGTGTAGATCACTTATCTTGAATCAGCAATTGACTGTTGCATTTAGATATTAACAGTTGATAAACAGCTTAAATCAATAAAATGTTGTTTCGCTTTATATGTTATAGCTTCTAATTGATTTGCTTATTATAGTGTTCTTTATCTCCTAGATCTTGGCATCTAAATAGTTAAAACTTGAATACAAACTTTTTATCATCATTGTTATAATGACACGTCTGGAAAAGGTTTTCAAAGCTAGATTAGGGTTGAACACATGACAACCAGCAATTGCTAGAATGTAATGACAAACGAATAATGCCATCACAGAATTATGCCAAGTCCAAATTTTCCATAGAACTCGTCATTTTTAATCTTCGTTGCCATGAGAAGTGATATAAAACCAGTTGTGTCAAGAGAATTCTCAAAAAAGAATCAAATGTTTAACATAAATTGAAATTCTATGCTGTAGAGTGCAATATTTTGAGTATCTGTTTAAGCAATCATAACTTATGTTAGAAGAAAAAATTAAATGGACTGCCTTTAACAAAATAAATTGTTAAACAAATTTCTTAAATGTATCTTGGGATTCTTATGACCATTAAATGATTACTCTAAGGGCTTTAAGAAATCAAACAACCAAAGAGGTATTCTAACAGAAACACACCATAAAACAAGAAGAGACACCGCCACCTGACCCAAAACCGGATCGGATGACTGGGAAGGTTATCCCTCCCCAAAACACAAAATAAAATCATTTTATTAATAAGATGGCCTGCCTGCAAGCGCACCCATGAAGGCAACACCATATCAACCCTTAACAAAGCTTTAATAGCTACCGGGTTTTACATTCATTAATTACAACATAAAAATCGAAACAATACCAGGAAACTCGGAACAAACCTATTGTCTACAATACATTTTAGCTATAATGATTTTAGCACTGTGAATTCTTGACGAGAGAAGGAGCTTCTTTTGGTGCTTGGACTTTGAACAAATATGCACTTCATTTGAGGTAACCTTGAGGTACCCTGGATGTTACACAAAGAGATTACACAAACCTAAATTCCAAAGCTTTTTCCACCAAAGAGTCGTACTGACTTCTTGTTAATTTGGAATTTATTAGTAATATAAGCAATGAAAGAGTGTGATCTGCAGAAGCTAACGAACTGACAGCGGATCATTTACCATTAAGCCGTTAAAAGAGTGTGATCTGCAATAAAACAATCATAATGACGGAGTAAAGAGATCAACCTGCATTTATATTCTAGATTTCCTATAAAAGGTGGAAAAAATTTAGCACATGCAAATAAGTCCCTGGATCAAATCCGGTGAACAACTTTTGAAGAATTTTTTTTTTTTGTTAGAAGGAAAATCGACAGAAGGGTAGAGATGATCATTAATTGGGAAAAGAGATTCATACAGCCCTAAAATTCATTGACTTGTTCTTGTACAAGTCAATTTTCCGCGACAATCTCTCAAATTGGGATTTTCAAAACATATCGCAATAGATGAAAGGCAACGGCTCAGATTCTTTGAATTTAAAAGGAATTAGAAGCGATGATCCCATACTTTTCGACTGCAAGAAATAATCCATCCATATCACATCCAACAAACCCTAAATGAATCCAAGCAGAACCTAGTTCCACACCTACCGAATGAATGTTACATCTTTCTATCGAAGTCAATCTATAGGCCTCTATTAACGAAGATCTCTCTGTCTTTGCTTCAATGAAGGTATCTATCTTTATGTGATAAAAGTGGTGATTTCCATGCGAGTAATTACCATGCCTTTCTATAAGAATAATTACCAAAGATAATGAAGTTCCAATCAATAGAGCCATGAGCATATATTCAGTTCCGCCCCAGCAACACCATCTTCGTTGTTTCCTTGATCCATTAAATTAATATTTACTATATCATAAGTCAATCATTTCCCTCAAGATTTTAAAACAGCGCACATTGTCCCCTTAGTAAATCATGTTGATCGAATCAGTCCCTAACCAAAAACGTTCAAGAAATTCTATCATATGAGGTTCTCAAAGGTAGAAAAGCTTCTAAATTCACTGAAAGCATACAAACTAGAATTAATAAAAATACACTCCCGACTCTCTTTTCGCTTAACTGTAAATCCAGTTATTTAATCACCGTACCTATCATTAACCATTCAAGTCACCATAATTACCCAATACCCTATACATCCATAAAAATACCATAAAAGTAAAGGATAAGCATTCAATATCAACCCGTCTGCAACAGATTAAGATAATATACATGATAGTCTAACATTGCACAGAGACGCAGAAAAACATAACAATAATGTATAAAGCTTATGTAAATTAAACAAAAACAGCTAGAAGGAGCCCGGATATGAAAAGGCTGGAGCCGAGACCAGCTCCTAGAACTCCAGACTTACGTGGAATAAATCACAAATTAGCAGAGTTGAACCGCTTAGATCAGCAGATCAAGGATTTTGAGGAGGAATTGAAGAAGTTGGATAGCACAGACAGAGCGTCGACAGTTTGCAAAGAGGTATTAGCTCTTGGCCTGACATTTGTATGGAGCAAATTGTACTTCAAACTCCACAACGCATAGTGCTTCAAGGAACAGATTCATAATTTTATTTAAACATGTCAATCATATTTGTCTCATAATGATTCAAGGAACAGATTCATAATTTTATTTGAACCTAGCAATCATATTTGCATTTTCAAGGAAAAAAATAAACAGTGAGTTGGTAAATCTGCATATTTAGAACACGGAACTTGAAAAACTGTGAGGGATTCTCATTGTCATCATTAATCCATGCGCAAATTTAGCAGTCTGTGAGACGCAATAAATAAAAACCAGAAAGAAAGTCCAAAACAAAAACTTATGAAAGTGCCTTGCCAATAAAACCCTTGTCTTTTTGCAATAAGTCTGCAAGTTTCTACCAGCGAGAGCCTTACCAACAAGAAAGGCAAACCAAAATAGAATTCCAATATTCATGCCAAAAAAAATAAACTCATATTGGTTGGGAATTCCTTCAAAACAGTAAATTAAACCAGAAGCACTTCGTTACTAAATATGTACATGATAAGATTTGCTAAAAAAGACATGCGGCCTCCCGGAAGTAACGATCCTGTAACTTTCAAAACAAGTCGAGTTAAAAATCCCAACAAACTACCTGGGAAGATGTAGATGTTATTTTTAAATACTTTCCTTATTTACTTGATTAAAATGTGTGCTAGTGCTTACTTAGCTAAGGCAGATACTTTTATCCAACAACTAAATCAAGATATTTCAGTTTGTGATGCACATGTGGTTCTTATAGAGATGATGTATCATTATGATAGTAGTGATATGCATAGGTATTATGATGTTATGTCAAGGTATATTGACATATTCATTTACTATGTGATGATAGGTATTAATGTTGAATACTCATGATGGATATGATATGCATAACGTGGCATAGGAATTATGATGCTATAATATGAGGTTATTGACATGTGGTTCATTTAGTAATTGAGCCTACGGTTGAGTGTAGAGTCGTTCCCAAGACTTTGTTGCAGTTAGCAGAAGAATTCAACTAGCGTTCAACTAGCATTCCCCAGGTAAGTTGTCTCAACTCGTACCTTTTTAAATTTAATGTTAATTAGTTGATAAATTACGTGTTGATTATAAATCGTATGATTAATCTAATTAATTACATGTTTTTGCTTTGGGGCTGTTACAAGTCACTGCAACCTTGCACCATCTCGACCAAGGTATTGCAATCCATGTCCTATTGTGCCCTGCAAATATTTGAGCACGTGCTTTGGTACAACCCAGTGAATCTCCCTCAGTTCCACCATGAATTGGCTTAGGGTATTAACACCAAAGTTGATGTCTGGTCGAGTGTTGACCACATACATCAACGGGTTAATCGACCGCTTGTACTATCTGGAGTCTGCCAACTCTATAACTAAAGAATGAATTTTCTTCAGGTTCATCACCATCAGAGTGACCATTGGTCTGGTATCCCCCATCCCAAATCTCTTCAAGATCTCTAGAGTGTACTTCCCCTGTCCGAGGAAGATCTAGTCTGGTTGTTGCCAACCTCACGTCCAAGAAAGTAATGCATCAATCCGATATCCTTCATCTCAAATTTTGACCCTAGATCTTACTTGCAACATGCAATCAGTCTCTCTACACCTATCAGAATCACATCGTCCACATAAAACAACAAATTGAGGGGCTCAGGTCCAACCAATAAGAAGTATACATTGGGGTCTGCCTCACTCTTGGTTAAACCTATGCCATGCAGATAGCTATCAATCCTTGCATCCCAGGCCCTGGGTGCCTATTTGAGTCCATACAAGGCATACATGTGTGTCTCTGTCATGGACCTCAAACCCCTGTGGCTGCTCGATGTAGACTTCTTCCTCAATGATGTCATTGAGGAAGGTGGTTTTCACATCCATCTGATGGATGCTCCATCCCATCTCAGAAGCTATCGAAAGAACTGCTTGAATAGAGGAGTATCTAGCTACAGGACCTACTCCCTCTTTCTGAGAGAACTCGCAAGCCACAAATATGGCCTTGTATTTCTCCACACTACCATCTGTTACATGCTTTACCTTGTAAAGCCACTTGGAAGTCACAACTGACTTCCCCTTTGGTCTTGGCACAATCTCCCAGACATCATTCTTCATGATGGAGTTGTGCTCCTCCACCATGGCATCTCTCCACACTTGCTGGTTGGTTGCTTCCTCAAAGTTGGAAGGCTCTAAGTCTATGATGTTGGTCATCAAATCCATGTACATCGAAAACTTTTGTAGAGGTCTACTCTCCCTAAAAGTGGTCTTGGGAGGCTCAACATGCTCCTAAGCATCCCACAATGTCCGCTCCGCCCACCTAGGCCTCCTAATTGATGTCGAAGGAGCTGATTTTTCCTTTTGAATTGAAGGTTGGCTATCTCTGCTACTGGAAGTCTCTGCTCTTGGCTCCTCCTTTGGTTCCTCCTCTTGAGGCCCCTCTACAATTGTTGGTAGGTCCTAAGATTTCCTAGATGCCAAGTTCTCCTCGAACTTGACATCTTGGCTCAACATTATCTTCCATTGATCTGTCAGGAAGACTCTATAAGCCTTTGAATCCTTGTTGTATCCCACCAAGATGCCCCTCTCACCTGAGGATTGCAACTTTGTCCTCTTTTCCACAGGTATGTGGATGTAGACTAGACAACCAAATATCCTGAGATGTCCTATCTTAGGCTTCTTGCTTGTGAATGCTTCATTTGGTGTCTTATCCTCTAGAATCCAATGTGGGCTCCTGTTTTGCAAATACATAGTTGTGTTGCATGCCTCAGCGCACAAAAACATCAGCAAACTCTGATCATGGCCTTCACCACGATGATGAATAGATCGGTTCTTCCTCTCTACAACCCCATTCTATTGTGGGTCGTAGGCCACACTATCCTCTCCCTCTTGATACCTGCCTCCTTGCAGAAAACTGTGAACTCATTAGAGGTGTATTCACCCCCGTTGTCTGTCCTCAACACCTTGATCTTCCTTCCTGTCATGTTCTCCACCTGAGCTTTGAAAGCTCTGAAATGACTAAAGACCTCACCCTTGGTCTTCATGAAGTAGATCCAGGTCTTCCTGGAGAAGTCATCAATGAAGGTCACATAGTAAGATGCGCCCTTTACTGAAGATATTGACATAGGCCCTACTAAATCAGAATGGATCAAATCCAAAATGCCTTTGGATCGAGTCTCGCTGCTAGGGAAAGATGCCTTAACATTCTTGCCAAGTGCATACCCTTTGCAGACCCCCTGCTGGCCCAAACTGGAGTCTGGACGCCCAGTGACCATTCGTCTCAGTAATGGTAGAGCTCTACAATGGAGATGTCCCATCCTCTTGTGCCAAAACTCACAAATGCTCTCACTAGTGTGCACTAGTGCCTAAGCAGGCTGACCCTGAAGTCTATACAAGTTCCCCTCCCGAACTCCAATCCTCACTACAATCTTTGGACTAGCTCCCTCTAGGCAAATGAACACTTGCCCCCTCTGGAAGTTAACCTCATAACCTTTGTCCTCCATGACTAAGATGGAAAAAAGGTTCTTCTTTAGGCCAAGTACATAAAGTACCTCTTACACATCAAAGGACCCTCCTGACTCAAGTTGGAACTGAATTGTCCCTTGTCCCTTCACTGCATACTTGGCATCATCGCCAAGCTCAATATGGATCCCTGAGTCGTCCTCTGCAAAACTACTGAATAGCTCTCTAGCCTTTGTCATGTGGCAAGAGGCGCCATTGTCCAAGTACCAAGCACTTCTAGCAATGGTGTTGGTAGAAAGGCAAGACACGAGTGAAAAGTCACTCTCGAACTTGGAAGCAAGCTCGCTCAATTGTGTCTCTGTTGTCGTTGCAACTATTTGTGACTTCCCCTTGCCCTTCTTCCTCTGTGGACACTGAGAAGTAAAGTGGCCATTCTTATGGCAGATATAGCATTTGATCTTTGCTCATATCTCTCTTTTGCCCAGACTGTTGTCCCTCTCCCTGACTATCACCCTTCTTGATGGAAACTTTCCCTTTGGTCTTCTTCGTCTTATTGACCAAGGCCAAGTTTTCATTTGTTGCTCCTCCTCCCTACTTGTTGGTCCTGGACTCTTTACAAGTCTCCTCTTGGATGCAGTCATCCCAAAGTCTCTCCCAATTGGGAAGATGTTCCGAGCACAGATGCCCATGATGAATGGTTCCCAAGCCTTGGTGAACCCATTCAAAGCAACATTCACTAGCTTTACATCCAATATAGCTTCTCCAATAGCTACAAGTTGGTCACGGATCTGTGTGATCCTCATAAGATAGTTGGTTACATTGTCAAAGGGGTTCCTCATGCACTCTCTAAGCTAAGTTTTTAGAATCGTTTTACGATTCACGTTATCACTTTGAAAAAGTGATACTAAGGCATCAAACATCTCCTTAGATCTGGTATTTTTTGCAACATGCAGAATCAAATGATCCTTAATAGCTTCAAGGATCACCCTTTGTGCCTTTATGTCCTTATCCCATGTTGCCTACACTGCAAGGTCTACTATTGCTAGTGTCTGCATGCTCTCTAAGGTCTGCATTGGAGCTAGAGGAGGGTCGGACACGACTTCCCACAAGTCTTGCTCCTTCAAGATCACTAAGATTCTTGCCTTCCATGGCAAGAAATTTGAAACCCCATCAAGTCAATCCTCAACTTTCACATTGGTTATTATTACCCACCATTTTGTGGGTAATATCCCTAGGAGAATTTTTTTCTCCAAGATGGTCCTCAGCCAACAGTGCCTTGCAGCCACCAGCTAGCTCGTTGTACCACCCTCTCCGCCACCTGAGCCAGCCATGTGGTCCCTCACCCATGTGCCATGATCGTATGTTTGAAGGTGGGCCTCCCGAATCTAAAGGTATGCCTTGTCATTTGGGAATTGAGTATTGTAATTTGCTTATCACGGACACTTTTGGGCATGGATTAATGGGGAGATTCAGCGGAAAGAATGGGCTAGGTCTGTGCTTTTGTCCTCCAGACCCCTTTTAGGAATTGCCCTTGGATTCTAGTCCCGTGGGATCTCTTTTACTGACCATTTGGTTCCAGGGATGGTATTTCACGGGAAACCCTGATTTTGGTTGCATGGTTCCACTCCCTAATCCGCTTATATTACCCTCTTTCCATTCATTACTACCCCATCCATCATTTTTCTCAACTGGGTCCACATTCCTCCATTGGGTCCACATAGGGTTAGCTTGCCCCTTCCCCTTGCCACACCTTGGGTCATGGCCTGGAATGAAGCCCAGAGGTTAATGCAGCTGAAAAGAAAGTTAAAAGAATATATGACCACATTCAACAGGAAAGTGTACCACAAAATGCAAAAGATGGTCAGGACAAAAAGAAGCAACCACTTTGCTTCCCACTCTACCCCTGTGGATCCACAAGTTCACCCAAGAAGAAGCAACCAAACACCAAAACCTCAAACTTTCCTAATTGTCATAAGAAGGAACAAAAAATTGTTTCAAAATGATGTGTCCCCAAACTACCCTAAGGACACTTTCAACAAAGCCCCTCCCAAGCAAAAACCCACACCACCTCCTCCAAATGAACCCACCTTGAAGCCTCCACAAGAGGAACTCCAATATTCTCTCAATGTCTTATTAGGGCTTTCAAATCCTCAAACCTTAAAGTTGAATGGCTACATCAAGCACTGAGAGGTGATTGTCTTAATTGATAATGACAACACCCACAATTTTATTCATTAAAAAGTGGCCAAAGAAACCCATTGTTATGTCCATGCAATGAACAATTTTCAAGTTATGATAGCCAATGCCAATATGATGAAACCTGGGGGCATCTGTGAGAACGTGAGACTTCAAAGGACAAGTATCAACTCAAAGTCCACATATTCATTATTCAAATGGGCAACTACGATGTAGAACTTGGAGAAAAATGGCTAAGAATAATGGGTCCAACTTACCATGGATTTAAAACTTCAAAGAGTTAAACATGAGCTTCACCAAGGAGGGCCATAAACATACCCTCAAAGGGCTCCATTCCAATGCCCCTGAAATTGTGAGTACTAAGTTGCTAACCACGTGGAAAAGATCTTTAAGAAAGGGCACTCATTTCCTAATTTAATGCCATCCAATTCCTGGATAGCCCCCCACAAGAAATTCACCCTGATTTGCAGTTAGTCCTAACTTAGCATCAATGGATATTTGAAGCTCCCTATGGCTTACCCCCTTGCCATGGTGAGCATGATCATGGCCTTTCACTAATTTGGTATAGACAACAACCCAATGTGTATCCTTATCGATGCCCTTTTTCCCAAAAGAATGAAATTAAAATTAAAAAAACAACAAAAAAGAAAAAAAACATTCAAGAACTAGTAGAGACCAACTTCATATGTCCCAATGCTAGCCCTTACTCATCCCCATTAGTCATGGTCTTAAAGAAAGAAGGAAATTGGCAATTGTGCCATGATTTTCATGCTCTAATAAGTTGACCATCAAAGACAAATTTCCCATCATAGTTATTAATGATATTTCGATGAACTTCAAGGTGCTAAGTTCTTCACTACATTGGACCTCCATTCCAAGTACCACCAAATCAAGATGAAGGTGGACATTTCTAAAATAGCTTTCCGCACACATGAAGGACAAAATGAACTTTTGACGATGTCTTTTAATCTTTGCAATGTTCCATCCACCTTCTGAAAGCCTTATGAACAAGCTCTTTTGACCCTTCCTATGCAATTTTCTACATGTATCTTCAATGATAGCCTAATTATAGCAAAACCTAGGAAGCACATGTGGAGCACATTGATAAAGCCCTCCAACTCCTCAAGGATAACTAGTTGTTTTTGAAACATTCCAGATATGGTTTTGGTACTTATAAAGTGGAATACTTGGACCACATAATTAATCAAAATGGGGTGCATGTGGATCCCAAGAAAATTAATGTTGTGCAATATTGGCTACACCTCAATACTTTGAAGAGCTTACAGGGTTTCTTATATCTTGCATGTTACTATAGCAAGTTTGAGAGGAATTAAGTAAGAACCATCACTTCATTAACCACCTTGAGCAAAAAGAATGCCTTTGTATGGAACAATGTCCTAGTGTAGGCCTTTTCAACATTAAAAAAGCCATATGTACTACACCCAACTTAACAATGCCCAATTTCACTAAAAGACATTTGTTTTAGATTGTGCGGCAACGAGAAATTGTATTGGAATTGTACTAACGCAAGAGGGGTATCCATTGGCATTCACCAATAAACAATTATTTGACAAAAAATTGGGAAAATCCACCTATGAGAAAGAAATGATGACCATCCTTTATGCAATGGCTAGTTGGTCCATATTTCATTGGGAAGCACGTCAAGATCAAGATGAACCTTTCTAATTTGAGGTTTTTTTTGGAACAAGGTTTTCATCCCCAAAATAGCACAAGTGGGCCACTAAGATGGCAGGGTATGATTATGAGATCACATACAAGAAAAGCAAAGAGAATGTGTTGGATAATGCTTTGCCTTGAAAATATGAGGAAGGATCTCTCTTTGCTTTATCCTTACCAACACCAAATTAGCTTGCCTAAGTTATCGGAAACGTCTCAAGAAATTGCCTGAAACATCATTCTCCATTTCCAAAACAAAAATGGGTACGGTCTGTGTACGAAACGTCGTAAAAACATATTTGAACCATGGTTAAGAGGGAGCGGCCCCCCCTGTCAAATCCGCTCCCGGAGGGCGCTCCGAGTAGGAGCGCATCGAGAGCGCACTCCCTAAAAAAGAAAATCACTCCCTGTCTTTTAAGGAGTGATAGAGGGAGCCATTACAAATTTTTTTTGAGTGTGGCAACCTAATGTTCAATCCAATGGCCCTAATGTTGATATGCAGTTCATCGTAATGTTAAATTCTTAAGGTAAAAGGATGAAAATAAAAGATAAAGGAGAATGTCACTTTTACTTGAATATTTGACATTACCATGAAATGCTTCAAGATGTTTGAGAGTGGTTTCGACCTCATTGGATTTCATATGGAGAAAGTAGAATTTTAGATCTCACTCAAAATCCAGCAGACTTGTCATTTTTTCAGGATTTCAGGATTGTAGGGGATTGCAATGTTTCCATTGGATTTTATCATGTACTACGGTATGGAACTTGTATTTAATCAAGAGCACCAAGCCCTCTTTGCGGGGGAGACTCCCAATGCTCAAGAGTAACAAGGTCGTTCGACTATGCAAAAGGAGACTCCAAATAAAGCACAAGACAAGAAATTAGAAATTTCTCATGGCAAGAGGGTCAAGTAGTAAATAATAGATTTACTTGTCTTTTCTAGTTTCTAGTACTTTTTATAACTATTGACTCATTCATATTTATTATGGTATTTTTAATAAACAATGTATTTCCTTCCTCTTCTAGTAATAGGGTTGTCAATCTCTCTAACTTTTCTTTTGATCCCCCTGTCTTTAGTCTTTTGGAGAAAAGTTTAAATTTTGCTCTTGCTCCTAAAAAGATCTCCGTCGACGATATCATCTATGACATTGAATATGGTATTAGAGACTTACCGGATGTCACTAAAGATATCATTAGTCAAGACTGTGCAGTTGTCCTTAGAAAGGCAAAGCCCCCCAAGAACAACATCAGCAAACCTGAGTTTGATGATCTCAAATCGTTAAGCAATAATAAGAATATTGTTGTTCTCAAAGCCGACAAAGGTGGTCTTGTGGTTATTCTTGATAAAGTTGATTATCATCAGAAGATGTTGGACCACCTCCATAATAGCGGGATATACCATAGATAACTCAATACAGATCCCCAGAAGAAGATTTCCAAAAGTGTGGCTCTTGCTATAAAGGCTAGTAGCTTGGTCAGCTCGTTCAGTCATAAGCTTATAGAAAGTTGTCCTCTTACCCCCAGAATCTATGGCCTACCAAATATTCATAAGAAGGGGCTCCTCTGAGACCCATTGTCAAAACGATAAGAGGGCCAACTTATCTTCTTGCTAAGTATTTAGCCCAAAAGCTTAAGCCCGTTGTTGGCCATACAGAATCCTTCATCAAGGACTCTACATCGTTTGTCAATGAGTTAAAGAGTTTCAAGCTTAATCTGGATGACAAGCTTGTGAGCTTTGATGTGGTCTCCCTCTACACTAATATCCCTATCAATGGGGCCATCGAAGTCATCAAGCGCATTACGGATCCTGATACGACTAATTTAGTTGGCATTTGTCTTACTTCTACTTTCTTTTCATTCGATGGGGAATTCTATGAGCAACCTTGCAGTGTCGCCATGGGTTCCCCACTCTCCCCTACGGTAGCTAATCTATTCATGGAGGATTTTGAACCAAAGGCCTTAGCTTCTTCTTGTCTTCTGCCTAAGATGTGGAAGAGGTTGTAGATGACACTTGTGTCATCTGGTCCCATGGTAAGGAAGAGTTGGAATTGTTTTTCCTCCATCTTAACAATCAATCTAGTTCCATAAAGTTCACCATGGAATTTGAAAGTAATGGTAGTCTACCCTTCCTTGACGTCCTCCTCTCAAGGAATGATGATGGCTCTTTTTCTCATCAAGTATTTCGTAAGAAAACTCATACGGAACAATATCTTCATGCTAATTCTCATCATTTCCCAGCTCAAAAACTTGGTGTTCTCAACACCTTAGCGACTAGAGCTTTAAGAGTTTCTGATGACAACCATCTCAATGAAGAGAAAGCACATCTCCTAAGTGTTTTCTTTAATAATGGGTATAGTAGACACCAATGTACTAAGGCTTTCCTCAGAGCTGAAAAAGGTCCTAGTGCTAAGAAATATACCAAGGATCGATTTTCTGGTGTTCATCTTCCTTTTATCCAAGGGACCACTAACAAGATTGCGAGGATCCTAAGGAAGCATAAGGTGGCTTCAACCTTTAGGCCTTTAAATACCATCCAGAGCTCCCTTAGATCTGTAAAAGACCCAGTGGACCCCAAGAATATGAAGGGTGTTTACGTTATCCCATGCTCTTGTGGGACAGCGTACATTGGTGAGACTAGTCGCTCGATTAATCGAAGGATTCGTGAGCATGTTGCTGACATCAAGCACAGGAGGACCCGCTCCTCTACTTTGGTAGAGCATGCAAATAAATCTAAGCATCACATCTACAACAAGAAGGCCCAAGTCGTTGCTAGGGTTAGTCATTTCCATCATCGTATATTGAGGTAGGCCCTAGAAATTGAAAAAAGACCCAATAATTTTTAAGTTTTTTAAGTTTCTTTTTGGGATTTATTTTGTTTGTTTGTTTATCTATATAGCTATTGGTGTCCTTTTTATAGTATTTGTTGTTGAATTATTCTTCATTAAAGTTTATTTTCTTGATCCTTCGTGTTTTCTTAAGTATTTCATTATCTTTTTAGCATTTTTGTTATTTTTTTAATGGGCATTGTCCCATATTTTATTGTTGACCCAGCTTTATTTATTGATTACTTTTCTTTGAATATATATATATATATATTGTTTTTTTTATTTCTTTATATATATATTTCTTTTGACTTGTGTATATTTTTTGTTTTATATGATTTATTTTCCATTAATTATTTTTAATTTAGTTTATTTTATTTCCATTAATTATTTTTATTTATTAAATGATCTTGTCTCGATTAGGGTCTTGGCTCCTTTTTAATATTTTTGACTTCCCTCTTGTTTGGAGTTTGACTTTGATTTTTTAATTCTTGTTAGTTTTTTTTTTTAATAAATTAATTTAAATATTATTTTTCAAAAACTAGCAGTTTAATATAGCCGTTTCTTTTCAAGGGGAGTAAATAAGGCGGAGGCTGGCAAGGGGATGGCATTAATGCCAGTCCTCTCGGCTCGAGGGAAGCAGGTAAGCATGCGAGGGAGGAAGGAGGTTAAGTGGAAGAGTATGGCGGGTTTGCAGGTTACAAGCGCGTCTGGTTCTGTGACCCTCCTCTGTGCTCGCCGCAAGGTGAAAGCAGAGCCGAGGTGGGAACCTGGCAAAGGTGAGACGGCGGAGAGCACAGGGAAAACGACGGTGAGTCCTCTGTTGAACGTTTGGTTGACATTCCTTGCTGTTAGCGAGGTGAATTTGCAGGGTCATTGGGTACGCCAGATGCATTTGCTTTGTCACTGGGTTGGTAAGGTCTGTGAGGAAGATTTAGGAATTAGGAGTGCGTTCTGGCAAGGGGCACTGGTCGCCCGCTCGTGGAACGAGCCCTCAGGACTGGTTCTGGTTCCTGAGCGAGATTGGAGGCCGCATTCGGACCTGCCACTGGGAGCAGCGTTGATTTGGGCGACTATCCAGAGCATTGACGGTGACAGCATGCCGCGAGACAGGCTGCGAATGGGTAGCAGGAGAGGAGGAATTCAGGGACGCGCTCCGCCGAGAGATGACCATCACTCCCCCTCTTCCTCAATTGAGGTCACCTCCCATCCTCGTTGGTTTCAGGACAGCAACGACGAAGTGGGAGGGCAGAGGGAGAGTAGCCCAGCTGAGGGAGACAGTCGCAGGGAGCTTCCAATTCTCAGGTATCGCCTCCCCTGTCCGCATGTTAATTCCTCTCTGATTGTGACAATTGAAGTTGAACATGATTTGGAGCCTCAGCAACAAAAGCAGCACAACAGCAGGGATGAATCCCCTATTGCCTGCCTGCCCATGGGTGGAGAGAGCGGAGGAGTTCAGCCTGTGCTTGTACCGGGGATGGGATGGTCTGTTCCGTATACTGAAGGAGAGAGGAAACTGGAAAGACCAGGCCTCCATATGAATCCAGACGCAGGCCCCTCGATTCCCGTAAACCTTCATCCGCCGGATTTGAGCAAAGGAAAACAGAAAATGGAGGACTTAGATTTCAATTTGGATTATGTTGCTGATTCCCTGGTGCATGCGGCTCCCTGGCCAGGTCCAAGGGAACTTGCCAGAAATGACAGTCCTCACAAAATCATCCAGCTCTCGGATTCTGAGAACACGCTTCACTTTGGATGCCGAATTAAAGAGCAGCTCCAGTCTACGAATGAAGAATGATGTTGCTATGGTATTTTTGGATTTTTGTCTCAATTTCCATATGTCGGCCTTCCTGTCCAAGTGTCCAATGTATGTGTTCAGTGTTATATGTCTGTGTCCAAGTGTCAATATGTTTATGTGTTTCTTCTGTTCAGTCCCGCCATGGACAGTTTATCAGTGTCATGTAATAGAGCTCGCGGGTGCTGCAATGTGGGCAAGGCCAAAGAGACTGAGAAATCTTAAACCTTGCCCTATGTAATCTTTTTGTATATATGTTTTACACAGTTAATAGAAGTAGTCATATTCAGAAAAAAAAAAAAAATATAGCCGTTTCTTATTAATATTTGTTTTTAATAAATTAATACACTAATATCATAATTTAAATATTATTTTTCAAACACTAGTCATTTAATATAGTCGTTACTTAATAATATTTGTTTTTAATATATTAATAAATTAATACCATAATTTAAATATTATTGTTCAAATATAGTCGTTATTTGAAATTTTGGTCTCTGCATTGCTCTCCATTTAAGCCTTTGCCATGGTCTGCCTTTTCATCTAGTCCTGATGATGAACCACACTAGTTGGTTCGAAACACGTTGGCCAAAAATTTCTCTTATGTGATTTCTACCGAAAGACCTTGCTTAATGTATGACAATTTATGTTTGAAGTTTGAAGTTGGCATTTATAACTCCTTGGTAACGAATTATGAATATGATGCTTCTTGAAAGTTGAAAGTTGAAACATTTTATTTCATATTAGGTATTCTTTGTAATAGTTTGGTTATTTCATAATGGTAATGGTTACAAGTACAACTTTAGTGATAAATGATAACAAATGTGATATATTGAATTTTGAAAGCTTGAAACTTTAAGATTCATGAATCATGAGACTCAATATGTTGTATGTTACTAACTTGTGGACGTGGTTGATGAAGATTATAACTTCTAGATGATTGATGTTATATGGTTCGATCCATGCTTTTATGTTTTTTATATCTAGTTCATCATTCTAGATGCTTTTGTTGACATATATGCATCAAAATATATATTATATAAAAATTCGCTCTCGAATTGAGAGCTTTTGAAAATGTCGCTCCGCACTCCCGCTTTCTTTCCCACTCCCAAGTAACCTTGATTTGAACTGTATTAGAATTTTGGAAATTCCTAATCCGGTTTTGGAAACATTTCTATCGGTTTTAAAGTTTTTTGATCCATTTCCATATTTCTGGAAACGGATCCACCCATAAAAGGTAAATATCGAGAATGGAGTTGCGCTTTTTTCACCAGGAGAAGTAGGGAAAGGTCAACATTGAGGGCCTGACCCCTTCTTAACCTATGTAACCTTATTTCCATTCTATTCATGCCTTTTTTGTGGAGACCATGAGCACAACCCATCACTAGCAACTGCGTGGAGACTTGGAGTTGGAGGAGGCCCAGGCATTATAGTTCCCTCATATGTCCAACTTGGAGTTGGACTCATTCTCGCCAGTCATTACTTGGAGATTGGAGTAACGAGTTGGAGGGTAGATACGCATAGCGAGCCAACTGCCAGCGGCATAGGTAAGTTAAACTTAAAACTTAACAATAACCACATATTACATATGCAGCATACTATGATACTTGCATTCGAGATTTTTGGAAATATCGAAAAATGAAAAATGGTTTAGGTTTAGGTCTGTTCATATTTCGTTTTCGTGTGATGTTGAGGAAGGAGAAATGAAATTCAATAAGCATTTACTAGTAAATGTGATTTCAACAGCGTTCTCAAGCGTTTAGTCCAAATTTATATGGGGGTTAGGCATGAGGAAAGGCCTTATTAAGCTTGGCTTCCAAGTTCCTACATGATATACTTATATATAAATGATTCAAGTTTATCTATAATTCTCTTCTTGTTGGATGGATAACTCTAATAAAGTGTTCTTTTGTTGGATGTAATATATGCATAAAGAACTGGGCCAATTTGACTTTGTAGGGTTGTTCAATGGTTTAGGACATATATTACAATTGGAAAAACCATAATCTGTCAATTTTAATGTTTAGAGAAAAATAATGAAGCACAATCAACATTTCCAATAAGATGTTTGCCTAAAGTACTTGTATTTATCTGTAATGTTAGCATCCTATTTCTGACAAATTTGACAATGTGGCATTTGATGGAAGATTTATTAGTTTTTACCTAAACAATTGCTCTTCTAATTTCAAAAATTTATTTTGTTTTATTTTGTAGTTTCCATTTACATCATCATCATGGCAACTTCTTGTTCATCCATTCGTAATGAAGTCGAAATTGAATCTGCCACTAAAGTTGATCCAAAGTCACCACTTTGAAATATGTAACTGTTGTAGGGAAGATCCAAGGAGGTGGGTCACTGGCATGGGTTTGCAGTGAGTGTCAAAAGGAGTTTAAGGGATCATACACCCGAGTTAAAGCACATTTACTTGGGTTAAGAGGCAATGGGATTCGAATATGCATTGGCCCAACTAAAGATAATGGGACAGAGAAAAAGGTTTAAGCAAGGAAAACTTGCAAAATATTAGAAAGAACAAGACAAAGCGAATGCTAAAGCAAATGAAACAAATCCTGCTTCTCAATTCAAACAACCAACAAAGTTGGGAGCATCTTCATCAAAGCCTCCACTTCCCTCTTATGTAATTTGCAACCCTGGTTCAAAGCGGTCTAATTTGGGACCGTTTGAAAAGAGTTTTAAATTTTAATAATGGTGCTCGAGAAAAGGCAGATGCAACTATAGGTCAATGCATTTATGCAAATGACCTTCCTTTTAACCTTGTTCGATGATCAATCTCCTTACTGGGCAAAGATGATCAAAGCAGTGAATGAAGCCCTAAAAGGGTACAAGAGCCCTAGATATTAGAAGGTCCACACTACATTATTGAGTGTTGAGAAGTTAGATTTGAAGGCTAAATTAAGCCCCATTCATAATTCATGGCGCATTTTAGGGGTGTCCATCATTTCTGATGGATGGAGATATCAAAAGAATAGGCCTTTGATCAATGTGATTGCTCAAAGCCCAAAGAGGGCATTTTTTTTAAGGCAGTGGATTGTGAGGGGTAGCTAAAATATTCTCAATTCATTGTTGACATCTTGATTGAAGCAATTGAATTGGTAGGGCCAGAAAATGTTGCCTAGGTAATAACTAAAAATGCAACGGTGTGTAGAGCAGTGGGCCTAATTATTAAAGGCAAATATTAGCACATCTTTTGGACCCCTTGTGTTGCACATTCATTGAACCTCATGTTAAGCAAGATGGGGAAGCAAATTGAGTGGATTCAAGTTAATTTGAAGAGGCAAAAGAAATTCAAGCCTTCATCACAAACCACCACATGTCCCAAGGCATATATAGGGAATTTGCAAAGTTGGAGCTCCTTAAAGTACCTAAACTTTAAAGTTTATTTCATAAATTATAATTTTTCTTACTCTAAATTAAAATATGTAAATTGGATTCTCAAATGTCATGATTCGTGAATCATAATAAGTATTCAATAAATTATGATTTTTCATTATTGAAACATTGGAACTTGCAGGTTGTCGAAACTCATTTTGCTTATCACATCATATAGTCTTAACAAAGCTTATGCAAATGAAAGAAGCATTACAAACAATGGTATGTAGTTCTCTTTGGAATCAATGGAGGCAATCCCAATCTGAAAGAGCACAAGCAATGAAAATGTTGGTTGTTGATGATGAATGGTGGGATAAGGTGGAGTACCTCTTGGCATTTACTAAGCCAATTGTGAGTTTGATACGCATGTTTGACACAGATATGCCTAATTTGGGAGAGGTGTACGAGAGCATTGACTCCATGATAATGAAGATAAAGGTGGTTATAAATGCCAACGAGAAGGACCTAGATGAAGTTTTTTACAAAGAAGTAAAAAATATATTGACCAAAAGGTGGAACAAGATGACCACCCCATTGCACCTTTTGGCCTATGCAGTGAATCCAAAATATTATTCTGCAGAGTTGCTAAGTGATCCAAAAAGAACTGCACCAAACAAAGACCCAAAAGTCTCACAAGGATTTAAGAAAGCCTTTAGAAAGTTATTTGTAGATCCTGATATTTAGATTTGGATTCATTCATAATTTGCTCATTTTGTAGGATCAGAGGGTTTGGGTGCAAATCTTGATTCCATGAGAACAAGACCAGATTAAGTCCAATTGATTGGTGGAACTACTATGGTGGAGAACTTTTGCATATCCAAAAATTGGCCATCAGGATCGTGTCACGGGTTGCTAGTTCCTCTTCAGCAAAAAGGAACTACAGTACATATGGCTTCATCTATTCGGTGAAGTGAAACAGATTGGGCTCCAAGAAGGTTGAGGAACTAGCATATGTTCATTCGAACCTTCACCTTCTGTCACACAAGAGTGACGAATACAAATTTCGGCCCACCAAACTATGGGATGTGGAACTAGAGTTACCTGACTTGGATATGATCATATGACTTTGAATGACATGTTTCATATGACTTTGTTTGATGAAGAGGCACCAATAGTTGAAGCTTCAAGTGGACATGGCAGCAATGCTCCCACTCCTGGAGAAAATGTGGATCTTAATTACATAGATCAAGACATATTTGATGATATGTAAATGTAATTTATGATGATGTTTTAAACTTTTGAACAATGAACATTGAATACCATAATATGTCATATGATAGTAGACTGTCAATCATAATTCATTTTGTGCTTTGTACTATGTAATGTGCATTATTGATTTTGGTAATGATGTTGATGATTGAAATTTGAAATAGCAACTTAATGATATGTTGAATGTTATAATAATCATTGATGATGATGGCAATGTTTATGCTAGATTGATGATGATGATTATGTATTTTTAAATATAGAATCTAGATTCTAAAGACTAAAAGATGAATGGTAACATATCCGTATTTTTTGAAAATTTGTCATATTCGTTTCAAACCCCGTATCCATTTCAGTGCAACTTAGTAGCTTGCAGAGACTTCACATGAATTGTTGAGTAATGGCACAATGGTTCAAATCATCCAAAGACTTCAGGAGGACCCCAACCCCCCTGCAAGTTATACCTAGTAGCAGGATACCTTGAAATATAATGGGCACATATTTATGATGCAAGTCATTGTGGCATTTTCGCTATAACTTTCATTCTGCGACGTTTCAGAAGCGAAAAAAAAACCCCATTTGAGACGAAATGGCACTGAACCTCGGGTCCAAATTTCAGAGCTTTTCGTGCTATATTTGCGGAGATATGATCTGAGGAAGTTGGTCTTTTTGCAGACTCCTGAATTACATTCCAAATAGGTGACCTAGGGAAAATCGTCATAACATTCTCTCTGAGCATCGGATTGAAATTTCGTAAGAAGGTACAGAAAGAGGACGGACTGTAGTTTCTTGTATAAATTTTTCAAAGCTAAAGGTCGAAACAGGGACACGTGGCATGTCGTACAAGTTCGCTCCACTGAACTAGTTTATAATCAGGTCACTGTGGGAGATTTGGTATAACTCTTCCTTGGAGAACCCAATTTGGATCAGACTGGTGGCATTGGAAAGAGGACACAGAAGGCTACTGCAGGTCACAATTTCAAAATTGGATGATCTGAAATTACAGAGATACAACAGATGCAATATCAAACTCCTACAAAGTGAAAAAATGTGTGTAGATTTTTTTAAATTTTTGCTTAAGCTTGGTTTGAAAAATTATTTTGAAGGAATTCAAAGGGCATAGTAGAGCATTATTATCGGTAACTGATGCCGCGAGGAAAGAAAATGCAAACACCTAGTAAGCAACCTAAAAGCTCTAGCATGACTCATGAAGAAAAGGAATAAATACTACATGATATATCAAAATTACAAGACCAAGTGCAACAAATGTCACTCTCACAAAAGCTAACAGAAGCTAAGATAAATGGCGTGGAATCTAAGATAAAGGGCATGGAAATTAAGATGAATGGCGTGAAAGCTAAGATGGACGATTTGAAGATAGATTTGAAGAAAGATTTGAAGACAGACATGGCAGATTTGAAGACAGAATTGACAATTTTTCTACAAGAAATACTTACTAATGGTGAAAGAGTAGTAAAAAAAACTCATGATGCGAACAAAAGAAATGTTAATCATGATTTCATAGACTCTAATGTTAGATCGAAGACCCACCATATTCCAAAAATCGATATGAGGAAGTTTGATGACAAGGATCCCGCAACATGGATATTACAGATGGAGCAATTTTTCGATCTCAATAATGTGCAAAACACACAAAAGGTACGCATTGCAACTTTATATTTGGAACCAAATTAGTTTGTATGGTATCAATGGCTTTGTTCTCGTAATTCTCGTAAACAAATTATCACTTCGGCAATTTTTACGGAAGAATTGACAGCACATTATGAGGATACAAAAAGCAACGCTTTTTTTAGCCAATTGATAAGTCTCAAACAAAAGGGTTCAATAATGGAGCACATTGAGGAGTTCCAAAAATTGAACATAAGGGTAAAAAATATTCCAGAGGAGCATAGGATTGATGTGTTCATAGGGACTTTAAAGGATAATATCCAACATGATGTTTGCCTTTCTGATTCATTAGAGAAGGCATTCAAGTTAGCAAGAAAAATGGAAAGCAAAATTATGGCAACCGGGAAGCATACCACTCACAATTATAAAAATGAAGTGTTGTTGCCCCTAATCTTCCACAACCTATAAGGTTAACACTACAAAAATTGGAAGAAAAAAGAGCAAAAGGGCTTTGTTACAGTTGTGATAGCAAATACACTAAAGGTCATAAGTGTGTTGAGAAGAAATTATTCTACATAGATTGTGAAGAGGAAGAAGAAAAGGAGCAAGAAAGGTCAAAATATGAGGATATACTCCAGGAACAAAACCTAGATAAAGAAGAAATGAATCCGACCATATCTTGTAATGCATTGGCGGGAATTACCGCTCCTCAAACCATCAAGATAGAAGGGCAAATCAAGAAAAAAAAGGTAATAGCGTTGATTGATTCAGGAAGTACCCACAATTTTATTCATCGTAAGGTAGCAAAAGAATTGAATTGCTTCCTATATCCAGCACCAAAGTGTCAAGTGATTGTTGCAAATGGAGAAACAATAAATTGCTCTGGAAAGTGCCATAATATCAAGCTATCCATGGGAGAATATGTATTGACTAGCCCAATGCTTTCCATTCCAATGGGAGGTGCTGATGTTGTACTAGGAGTCCAATGGCTACAATCTTTGGGTACAATAGCTTTTAATTTTCAAGAACTATTCATGAAATTTTCTGCGGAAGGAAAGGAAGTTGAATTAAGGGGTATTACAAGGAAACCGGGAAAGATAATCAGCTCTAATGGTATGACAAAGCTTCTAAAAAAAGAACAAAGAGGTGTAATTGCACAATTATGTTCACTAGATGTTTCCACATCGAAATCCTCTATTTCTCCAGATTTCCAAAAAGTCTTGGACAATCATTCCAAGGTATTTGAAACTCCCAAAGGTATCCCACCTATTCGTGATCATGATCATGCTATTCATCTGATTCCAGGAAGTGTTCCTCCAAACATCAGACCGTACAGATATCCCTATGCCCAAAAGAGTGAAATTGAACGTATGGTTGCAAAAATGCTAGATGCTGGTATAATTCAACCTAGTCAAAGTTCTTTCTCTGCTCCAGTAGTATTGGTGCACAAGAAGGATGGATCATGGCACATGTGTCCGGATTGTAGGGATCTCAACAAGCTCACTATTAAAGATAAGGAGGAGGAGGAGGACATTTCCTACAACATTGTTCTCACTCAAAGATCCATAAAGTCTTTCATGTGTCCAATTTGAAGAATGTAGTAGGGCCAAACTATGGAGTTTAGACTAGCCTTATACAACTTGATGAAGAAGGGTCCATTTGCATTTAAATGGAAGCAAGTATTGGCCATGAGAGAGTAACGTATTTCGATGCACTATTCGGGAATGCAACAATCCTTTTTTGAACCCCATCTTACAATATAATTATGTTAAGTGTTGTTGTGGGTTTCAGCAACAATACTTTATTAAACTTATGTGCTGCTATGTGTTTCAGCAGCGATGCTTTATTCAACTTATGTGCTGCTATCAGTTTCAGCAGCAATACCTTATTAAACTTTTAATGATGTAATTATGTTTTGATGTTAATAAAAGAAATCGTTAAACAATGGATTGAAGGGTTGGAGCACCCATACTCACCACAATGGCATGAGTGGTAATTGGAAATGTGGGAATTGGTTGCTTGCTGTAATAAGTTATAACCCTTGTCATAATTGTTGAGCTGAATCCGAAATCCATCCGTTTTTCAATTTCCAAGAAGACGGTTAATGAGGGGGTTGGTAGTTGACCAATCGACTTCCCATAATTATGAGGGGAAGTTGGAAATGGTACAAACTGTCAATGGGAAAACACCCATCTCGAAATTGCTACCTTAACCCATGAAATCCCATGTTGAGGGAAAAAAGCGCAATCAATTTGTGTGGCAACACAGAGGAAATTGCACAAATGGGTCTGGGGGTAAAATAAAGTGAAATTTTGTGCAAAACTCATTCTAGCAGGTTGCAAAAACAATTGGGGCCCATTGTACCTGTTTGTAGTCTCAGAAGTTGAGCATAGGTGTCCTTAAACTCCAGCTGGAAAAAAGAGCTTGTTTTTGGATGTTTGTCGTGCAAGCACGGAAGCATTGAGAGGGGAGGATCTTGAGGGATTGTTGGGGCAGTGAAGAGACTTCCTTTTGCTGTGCAAGCCAACTGAGGAGACACCTGTGACTTTGAGAAGGCTCTAGGCTCAGAGGGTTAAAGGAAAAATTCTGTTGATTCCTGGTTATAAAAGAGAGTGGCTTTCATTCTTCCATCCTCTGCTTTCTCAGAGAAAAATTTCTCCTGATGGCATCATGGTTTGGCCAGGGCCAGGGCAGCTACCAAAAATCTAATACACAGCACAGCATATGTTTGGGTGGCAAAAGGCTTACTCTTCATCAGTTGCAGCAATGCAGACAACATTCATCATAACTGGTAAGTGTTTCTGCATTTTTAAATCTGTAGTGTAGTATTTGATGCATGTCTTGAAAATGACATATATGATCATGCGAATTATTTATTGCCTGCTGAATTTGTAAAATGGAATGAGGTGTTGGATATATAAGTGGCTGTATGTGTAAAATTTGTGGTCAAATAGAGGCAGTGGACCCTTAAATGACATTTCCACTTAAATTCCCTTGGTGACAGGGCAGTAATAAGTCTTGTGGCAGAAATATATTGGCTGGAAACTAATATTTCTGCAAGAAATTCCTTGAGTGGCTTTGAAGGATGATTCAGCTGAAGTCTGTAAAAATACCAGTCATGCAGGGAAGTCTTTGACAAACTTGTTCAAGGAAAGGCTGCCATAAATGGATTACTGGGGCTTGACCTCAAAAATAAAACCTTTAAACTTAAGTGAAGAGTAAGTGAATAAAGTCTTCACAGAACATCTGAAATTAAATGTTAAAATGTTCACTAAATAACTCATGGACGTTCATAAATCTGCTTAGGGATTAAATTGGGCTTGTATGGAAATAAAAAATCTTGCAGAATTTTCGGCAGCACTGTAGTATTTCCTAGAACTATCTTATAGTGAACTGCTGAATGATGCCTTACATTTTACTCTAAATCTCTTTAAAAGGAAATGATTTCCTGTGGTAGGTTCTATGTGCAGCAAGGGGCAAATAAAAGTTACTTAGAAGATGTGAGCTTGCCTATGAATTTTGTTGTGAGGATTTATACTTTATATGAACCTAATGGAACAGTTCCCCATACATTGTAGTTGGTTATGTTCAGATTTGGATGACTGTTTCATATTAATGATAAATATTTATAAATTTCATTATGTTTATCAGACTTGTAGAAGTGCGGCAAAACTCAGCAGGTGTTGCTACAATAAAACACCTGTAGTGACTGAATTGCCTAAGTCAAATGCCGTAATGGTCAGTGTGATTTTTTGTGTACAGGCACCCTATGTTGAAAGGGATAAAGCCACCCAACATCTCAAATACCTAGATTGTACTTTGAGAGATATAGGATATTTATCAAACTTGTAGGTGTTGTTGCAGAAAATATCTGTAACTGCTTGTTTTTGTTATCGAAAATGTTTTTTGATGCCTGTTGTTGCAGAAATATCTGTAGCTGCTTCCTGTTGTTGTAGAAAATGTTTGTAGATGTTAGTTGATGCAGGAAAGATCTGTAGCTACTAAATTGTTAATAAGTCAAATATATGATGAAAATGTAGATCAGTAAGCTCTTCTCTTTGGTTGTTGATATGGAATTATATTATCAAGATTGATTGTGTATTGATGAAGAAGAAGAAAAAAACAATACCCCAATACAGTGGAGGATATACAACCCAAAGATGCCACCTGGGAACCAATCATAACTTTACAGCAATTTCTATACCTCCAGTCTTGAGGATAAGGTTGCTTTTGAGGGTGAGGAGAAGGGCATGTTAGTGTTCCCTGCACTAACCCGCCATACTTTGAGGTACTTAGTTGTGAGTTAATTAATATACAAGACCATCTTATTTGAATAATCCCATTAGATTGTTAGTGCATAGTTACTTAATGTAAGAGTCATTTGAACACATGTCATATTGGGGGAGATAACATCCCATTATGTAGATCGAACAAGGGTCAACTGGAGAGAGCGAAATGGCTTCTGCTACACCAGCGATTGCACTCCGCACCCCCTCTTTCTCCTCCTGCGGGAGTTCCTTCAATGGGACAGCTCTATCCGCTGCATACATCAAGTCTTCGTCCCTTACTCCTTCCAAGTATCCCATCTCTTGCCGTGTTCTCAAGCAGGCTGATGCAGAAATCATAACGACCCTCGCCGGCAAGGTCTCTCCCGCAGATACAGCCTACGGCAAAGCAATACTCAGATCTGACAAAGACTCCACGGTATCGACCTCACCGCAAGCAGATCTGCCCATATATAGGCTGGATCTAGAGTCATGCTTATCTTCTGGCTCATACTCTAGATCGGATCTCATTGTTTTAATGAATACGCCCTTACAACAAGTGGATCTGCTCCTGTATAGGCTGGATCTGGTGATTTGCATATATTCGGGCATCTACCCCAGAAGGGCTTTAGTTTTTGGCGATGAGGAAACCCCATTGCCATCCCTACAGGCTGAAGACAAGAAGGGGACAGGGCATCCACACAGATCTAAGAAGCATGGCTATGCTGACCCACCACGGCTGCTACAAGTAAAGGATTGTGATTCGAATCGCCCAGATCCAATAGATCCAGCAGCCCTTATAGCAGATCGACCCTTGTCAAGGATAGATCTACCCACCACAGATCCAGATCCGGATCTAATACAATTTTTTATCAAAACTTTGCCAAGAAGGACTATCTGCAAGCGAACCTGGAAGGGGAGGTTGATAAAAGAATTGAAGTATGAAATCCAAGTACATACAAGCATATCAGCAAGCATGCGAAGCTTGATATATGCAGGATCAATACACAGTACAGGATTATGGAATTGTCTCAGATTCAACCATCATCCTAAATTCGAAATTGAGAGGTGGATGTTCTAGATCTAGCTCAAAGGGCACAGATTCCTTCAAAGATGCGGTTAAAGGGAAGGGGGAAGCCAGCACCAAACTAGCGGTTAAAGGGAAGGGGGAAGCCAGCACCAAACTAGCACCGCCACCAAAACTACCTAGACCCTACATCGTGGAGCAAAAATCACAGATACCAGCCTTGGCAATCTCTCTACCTGAGGTAAATGAGCTTTACATGGATTTCTATACTAAGGTTGTCATATGCAGATTCAATGGTTTTTAGCCTAAATTAGATGCATTACATCAATGGATCTACTCCACATGGTCAACAAATTGTGATATCCATCTTCTAGGGGGTTTTTTTATTTCAAATTCGACAATCAAGGATAGGGGGAATATGCCCTCAACGAGGGACCATGGTTCTGGGGCAATGCAGGACTTTTCATGATTCCTTGGTTCTCAGGGTTTGATGCCACTACTATGGTGGTTTCTAAAATGCCTATTTGGGTCAGGATACACAACCTCCCACTACATTTCTGGCATCCCAAAGTATTAGAAGGAATGGGGAATTCGATAGGCAAATTTCTCAAAACAGATGTGGAAAGAGTCTCAAGAGGCATATTCACCTTCGCCAAAATATGTGTTGAGGTAGATCTTAGTCAAGGATTACCTGACAACATTATTCTGATCCATAATAATATACAGTGGACTCAACCACTAGATTATGAAAATATGTCACTCTGGTGTCGTGGCTGTCAACAAACAGATCACCTTCTCAGTACCTGCCCACAAGCTAGAAAAGACACCACAAGAAATAAGAAACAATCACAAAAACAAAGAGGTTGGCAACGCACAGAGCATCCAGATGAAACAGCAGAAAAAGAGGAGACAGCAAAGAACACTGCAGACAATATGGAGCAGACTATACAAATCAATCCATAGAAGGACAACACAGAGCACAACTCTGCATTAATACAGCGACCCAGCAGCACGAGCAGCACACAACAGGGAAAGAAACTAGTAGCAGTAAACGAATCCATGGATCAGAGAGATCGGATTTGGACAAAGCATATCTTACAAATACCAATGAGAATCAAATGTCTATTGTAACTTCCATGGACAAAGCATATCTTACAAATACCAATGAGAATCAAATGTCTATTGTAACTTCCATGGACAAAGCATATCTTACAAATACCAATGAGAATCAAATGTCTATTGTAACTTCCACTCCCAACATTGGTGGTTGGCAAAAGTGGAAAAAAAGAAAAGTAGGAAAGAATAGATTAGTCAAATCGGGACTTGCTATTACTGCATATGCTCATTAGCATCTACAACATGTAATTTTGCTCTTTTTGAATAAAATTACGATTTTTCCAGGGGAAAAAAATGTAAGAGTCATTTTTATTAAATAAAGCCCACGAGGTGGCTGGTACAAATTAATGGTGCGACCACAAGCAGTTAGGCTTTTGCTAGTAACTAACTATTTATAGAGCTAAAAGGATATTTAATGTTTGGTCAAGGATTGTTATCCTAGGAAAACTATTTATAGAGATAGAAGGCTATGTAATGTTTGATCAAAGAATGTTATTTTATTGAAGGATAAGTAATGTTTGGTCAAGGATTGTTATTCTAGAAAAACTATTTATAGAGATAGAAGGCTATGTAATGTTTGATCAAGGAATGTTATTATATTGAAGCTTTGATCATAGGAGATTATTCCCTCCAAGAGGCCTGTGAATATTGCTTCTCCGCACTTACAATTATCAGAATCTTGTTCGTGTTATGTTGTTTAGGATGGATTAGAAAGACAGTGTTGCATTTCATACATCTGAATTTTTCATTGACAAAGAGTAAAGTGAACTCACTGCAATTGCCACTGCCAGGCAACCTATCAAGTACCAAGCCGAGTACAGAATAGACTGTTATCAAGTACCCAATAGAATAAAGCACAATTCAGAAGCAGAGTTCCACATGTTGAAAATTTCTGAAATGGCGACTCAAGCACATAATAGAATAGAGTATGAACAGAATTTTCCAGGCTGGAAATTTTTTATATTCTAGCACACTGATGAAAGCATTGATCAGCATGCCTCTTTCCCCTCTAGCTCCTCCACTGACAAACAACGTCAGATTCTCTTCAGCTGATTAGACTAAACTAATAGTGTACAGTCTCGTGTGCATTTTTGGAGGGCCAACAAGGGCTTAAGGCAAGTGGCTTGCATATGGGCTGGATCATATGTGAAAATACTGCAAATGCTACCAGTTATACTTTAACACGAGTGGCTTATATTTTTAAGTAAGCAGCACTAACGAAATGCATCCGGGGGGGGGACAAACGCTCTGTTTAAACAAAGATGAATGTGTAAGTAGAAGACATCTATCAACCCAATCTTCTACACATTTTCTCGCAGTTGCAACTAAAAGAAGATAAAAACTTGCAGCAGATTTATGTAAATGACCAATACACATCGGAAAACCCCAGATTGCATATAAATTCCAGGCTAAAACCTCACATAAACAAAGTTTCTTCAAATTGGCGCTCAAAATTGCCAAGTCAACAACAGAAACCCTCCTATTGAAAATTGCAGATTGTGCAGTACTGTTGCTTATACTTTAGCATAAGCAGCTCTAAAAATGCCTCCCAAGGCACAAGCATCCTGTTTAACGAAAGATAGAGAAAGGATTGGCATTGTAGCCCGAAGCCCATAGATGCTCCCTTAAGACTTTAAGTTCTGATCATTAACTACCTTCAAGAGGGAAGTGATTTCATACACTTTATTGAAACATGTGACCAACCGGACTGACTTAATGGCCATGACCAGCCTAACTTATGTACCATGACACCCTCTGCTAAACAGCAGCTCCCTCTCGAGAAAACAACCACATGAAGTAACAAGAATCAATCCCTGGTGAGAACGTAGTAGAGCCCCACTTTCATTGACCCCGCTGACCTCTCATGGCTCAAAGATAAAGAGAGTAAGAAGTAGAAAGGTATCAATTTCATCTTTCTCCACAGTGTCTGACAGAGGCAGTGCAAAATCTCTATAGCAAATTTATGTGAATCACCTATATAATGACATAAACCCTCATTTATGTGAATCACCTATATAATGACATAAACCCTCAAATTGTCTCTCAATTGCGTCTAGCTCAAGTGACCATAGAATGGAGAGTGTTCCTCTCTACCCAAGTTCTATTTCCATATGTGACATATTGAGCTCTATTTCCATATGTCGCATGTTGAGCTCATAATGAGTATATTGCTGTAACATGTGCCTTAAAGAATTTAGGGTGTACCCTGGATACCATCCTCATAATGAGTATATTGTTGTAACAGCTTTGAGCCCTGTTGTTGATGTGGTCTTGTGCCCTGAAGAATTTAGAGTCTACCATGGATGCCATACTCAGAATGGGGAAGTGCCTAGGGGTTCCTGGAAAAGAAAGATTAAAAAAAAAACAAAAACTCTGGAATTGCATAAAATTTACGATTTAAAACTTCTCTCAAATAGCAATTCCTTAAATTTTCCCTCAAAATCACCCATACAACGACAGAAAGATAAACAGAGAAGTAGATATACATATCAAACTAATCTATTTACACTTCTCGCGGCTGTAGCTAAGATAAGCTAAATCTTTACAGCAAATTCATGTATATCACCATTACAATAACATAAACCCTCGGACTGCGTATAATATACAGGCTAATACCTCAAACAAAGAACATTCCGTCAAATTTACACTCATAATCACCAATTCAACGACATAAACCCTCAAATTACGAATAATTTACAGGCTAAAACCTCATATAAACAGTGTTTCCTCAAATTCGCAATTAGAATCGCCAACTCAATGACAGAAACCCTCTAACTGCATAAAATTTAGAGATTACGAACCCCAGAGAAGTCCATTTCCGTCAAATTTACACTCAAAATGGCAATCCGACGACAAAAAACTTGAAATTTAGCGACTACAAGCCACTAGACACTTAATTTCTGTCAAAATTAAACTCAAAACAGCAATCCGACAACAGAAACCCTCAAAGTCCATAAAATATTCAGATTACAACACCCTATGAAGTCAATTTCCGTCAAATTTAAACTTAAAATCGCCATTCGAACTCCATACGGAGCCCTTCCCTTCCAATTTACACAAAAATAACGAAAATTTCGCCTATCAAGTAACGGCCCGGTCAAACCGTCCAAAATCGGCGAAAATGATATTATCCACAGAAATAGCAAACGCAAAATAACGGAAAATACAACTTCTTTTCTTCCATGAAAAACAATCAAAGGACTGAGAACAATCTTCTGCCGTCCGCCGACATTAAGTTTCCACCAAATTACGCTCTAAATATTTCAATTTCCAGGCATTTGTGGCCAAGTTTAAGCACTCGGCGGTGGTAAAATAAAATCACAGAAGACGGGAAGCTCAGCTTACCTTTGACCGCCTCTGCTAGACTTTGCTGGTCCCTGGTAGCAAGATCACATCAGCCAATTAAGAGAAAGATTTCGCATACGGAAGAACCTCCAAGCTCCAATCAAAGCCTTTAAATTTGCTTAGCCTTTCCAGTTATCTACATACGTAACATACCGCGTCTTTTTTAATTAATCAAAAATCAGTGTCTTCATATTGTAATTAATATTTCAATGGGAAATAGCAAAGAAGCTCGTCATCGAAGTAGTCCATTTTTTTCTTTAACTTATCTGTAATCAAAATTTCCATTTCTATTTCCTTTCTACACCACCCTTGATACTCTTTGGGAAAATCTTGAAACCTGATACTCGTGACAAAATCTTCAAAATGTTTGACTTGCATGGCTTCTTGTCTCCTCGTATTCAAATATATAATAATTCTTTAAAAAATGCTCCATTCCTCAGGCATTGTTCACTCTATTTATAGGGTATGTAAAATTGTTTATTGGATTGTGGTGCACGGTAGGTAAAAGCGTGCGTTCTGATATACAAGTTTTCTCTCTTATAATATAATAAACATAAACATAATAGATTTTCTTTGTTCGGTCAAAGTAATTAAATCTATACATTTAGATATATTCAAAATAAAACAGAATATTAATTAAGGAAACGTTAATAATATTATACTATAATTTTAGGATATAAAATTTATTATTTTGTTTTATTTCAATAGTTCTAATAATATATTATTGAATTTTTAACATAATTACATCAAAATTTATTTGTCTACGCCTTGCGTTTAAAATCAACAAGTGTGATTCATCCACACTTGTCAAGTGTGATTCATCCACACTTGTTGGTTTGAAACGTGTGGACAAATGAATTTTGATGTGATTATGGTTCCAAACTGTCGACAAATAAATTTTGATGTGATTATCGCCCAAAATCTGTTTCAAAAATTGGATATGGATCACACAAGCCTCAAAGGGCCACTGCAACTAAGGTTCATCATTTTAATTACATCTTGTCGTAACGATGAACCACACTTGTTGGTTCTTGTTGGTTTGAAACGTCTCAATGTGATTATTGTCGAAAACCTGCCTCAAAAATTAGATATGGATAATTAGAAATTAGATAATTTTTATTAAAAAAAATAATGTATTGATGTGTATTTTTTTTATTAAATATAAGATAATATTATGAATATAAGGATAAAATTGTATCTCGATTAGATTTTCTGAATTTCGATTTTTATGATTAGATTTTTTGACTTTTATTTATTTTAATTGTCTTTTTTAATTTTGTTATTTATGTTTAAATCAAATAATTAAGAAGATTTAGATAAAACATTGTATATTCATTTATATCATTTTTTACTTTTATTTATTTTAATTGTTTTGTTTAATTTTGTTATTTATGTTAAATCAAATAATTAAGAAGATTTAGATAAAATAATATATATTTATTTTTATCTTAAGTATGCCTCAATTTGTTAGGATAGCTTGAACTTATTTCCAAAAAACAAAACATATATTGAAAACAAAATTCTTAACGTCTTTTTTTCTTTTTTCTTAAATAGTAATGTCCTCTTAACTCATCTTATTTTGCTCCATTTTTTTAGTCGTTGTTAACTCATCTTATTTGTTTGGAAACACCATATTCTTAAGAGGGTTTAGATAGTCTTGCTCGGCCATGGCTAGCCATATTAAGTTAGGTCTGATTCACTTTTAAAAAGTACATCCGTGAATAAAATCTTTAGTAATTGATCATATACTTGTCTATTTACCACACATTTTTGTGTTTAGTAATTTCCTTCTTTTATTATTCAAACCATTTTATTTAGTTCTATTAACATATAAATTTTATTAATAATAGCCTATATAAATATGTCTTTGTAAAGAAGATACATTTTTTTTTATAGACGGTGGTCAGGTGCTCTGTTAAGGTACTCCTTGATGTGAAGTTACTGGTTCAATTCCCCGCCCCTGACCGGGGTGATATATTGAACATGATGAAGGTGTAATCCCACCAAGCTTACAAAAAAAAAACTTTAACAAAATAAATATCTTTTAAATTTAAAAGTGTCCTTGAATCTATTGAGTGCATATCATTCTCTCACATTCATTGTGAGCTCAACCAAAAGGCAGATAGTTATATAAAAAAGCAATGACGTTGCAGCTTAGCTTCTTTAGCTTCTATGAATGTATGAATTGTCAAGAAATAGAAAGGACAAGGTTCCGTTTTTAAGGCTAAAGACCCCTTGCATCTGTTTCATCCATGTCTTTGTTTTCAATATTTAAATATAAAGTTATATATATGGATTTTTTTCTTGATATATTTGTAAAGCTTTTGTGAAATCAAAGGTTCTATTTTGATATGTAAAGAATGTTTAGGCACTAATAAAACAACATGAAATACCGAGACTAAGGTGGAAAAATCAAGATTAAGGTGGAAATTTTTTTATTGTTTTTTAATTATGATAATCAAATATTTGTTAAATCTTCTTTTTCATAATTGTCAAATACATTCCATTTTTAATCAAAAGGTTCCACATACACCTATATAACCAAAGTTGATATTATTTTTTCGATGAAGATGTTGAAAGAAGGTGGTGATGTTATTTTTTCGATGAAGATGTTGAAAGAAGTATTAAAAAAGGTTATATATATATATATATATGAAATTTGTTGTGAATTAAATAATGAATAAAAGTTAAAATGTAAAAATATATCTAATTTAATTATATGATTTTTTATCAATAAAAAGGAAATGTTAATTAGTTTGGCAAATTTGTAAAAGTTTAAATTTTTTAATTTGACTATTTTTATTTAATAATGTAATTATCTAAGATATCCTATTCCATAATTTTTTTCCTTTTTATAAAAAGCCATTTTTAAGAATGGTTAGTAGTTGATGGTCCATTACAAATTGTACAAAAAGGAATATGGAGGGGGAAATTCCCTTCCATTCATGTGGCCCCCATGTTGCATGGTATTCCCCTAACTTCAGGGGCATATGTGTATGGCAAGGCAAGTTATTATTTTAAGTGGCCTAAGTGGTTCCAACCAATGGAAATAAGTGGGCGTTCAGAATCTTCTTGTGCAAAATTAATCTAACACCCATATTCGTCCTTTGGCACAAGTTAAATTTGCCTTAGATGAGTGAATTCATGCTTCAACCCTCGGAGATGATGTCTATGGAATGGGATAGATGGTGGAAAAGGGATTTTTTTGCATTCCAAGGGAGCTCAATTTTACAAAGTCCCTCATGGGAATTTTCATATTAGCTAGTCACTAATCCGTCTCTCTCAGGTGTGATGATTTCCATTTATGGATTTCATATGACATTACTATCCTCGTGTTTTATGTTAAATTGTTGGTGATCTGAATGAGGTCAAATCCCCCTAATCAGTGGTAGTTTGTTGGGAATGTGGTGTATGCTTATCTCTAGTCTTTCGGGATGGATTTATCTTGGTATACTTGGGTCTCGACCTAGAGGGAGCAGGAATATTTTGAGTCTTTTGTGCCTGTAATTCCCTCTCTCTAGGTGGTCATTGGTGCTCCTATGCTTACCATGCCTTCCAGGGTTGACGTTTCAAATTTACTTCGGTTTATTATGGTTTTAGATTTGGTAATTGACTCTCATATTTGTGAGGCTGTGATTTTAGGAAATTGAGATGGTTTATGTTATTCTATGGCTTCCCCACTCTGGTTTCGTCTCCCCTTCCTTGATTTTAAGTGATGACAAGGATATTGTATTCATGTCTGGAAATTTAGTGGTTCTGGTGGTCTTTGTGTGGGGAACATGTTCTTTGGACAAGTATCAGACCACCACACCCCCTTTGTATGAGGTTTTGAGTTGTTTTTAATAAGAGGTGGCCCCCTCATCCTAGCTCATGTGTTGTGTTGTTTCTGCTTGTACATCGCTACCCATCTTGGAAGTGTGTCCTTCTTCTATTGGTTGTATGGCGATTACGGGCCTTCAAAAAATCCTTCCACTTGAGTGGGCAGAGGCTATAGAATAATCACAACAAGAACTGTTGCATCTCTATATCCATCATCAACAGAATATGTCGAACTTAAATGTAGCTATGGAATTATTAATGGAACTCATAGTTAAACTACAAGGTCTTGAGGATGAAACGACATCCCTTCACCAATAATTATGCAATCTTCAATTTTTTGTAAGCTAGACAAAACAAGAAATTCCCCCATGAATTCTTCATCTCAAGTCATGCAAATCCTATAATATCAAAATGCTCCTTCTCACGATGAGATTAACCAAGGCACTGATGCTTTCCCTCCTCCTTATCTTTAGTATATATGCAGTTTAAATGTATTAAAATTTTAGAGGTTTTTTGGAGGCTATATGATCATAGGCCAATTAGTTTTGCTTTAGATGTAGTTAGAGAATTTTGGATGTTCTCTTTGGACAAGCCTTTATCTATTAACACTCTCAATAGTGATAGACTCTATTTTTGTATCTTTTGATACAAGGCCATGTCACCAAACATGGATTTTTAATACAAATATTCACAGTTCCAATTTTAAAAAATGTAATTGTGTAAGACTAAGTTCTCTTAATAATTATATGGTATATTAAGTTTTGGAATATAATGTTATATATTAATTTGACGTTATTAATTTATTTTTTTGTTTTTTTAATAGTAACTAGTGAATTTTTACTAGTAAAATATGTGCTAAATGCACAATTGAGTTACATGCATAGCCCCAACGTTTATAATTTCTAGAATGACCTCAAAATGGACACTACACAGGCCATCTAGACTACTCTTGAACCAATTTACAAGAAAGCAGTAGATCATGTAAGTAAACACGCCATAAAATACCCCCAATATTAAACAATTTTTTGTAAGGATACAATAACTACACTACACGAGGATCTTGAAAATGAGTAAAAGAAACTATATCTAAAGGAGGAACAACTGGATTTAGGTATGAGAGGAGGGTGATGGATGGAAAGACTAAATTCGCCAAGGAGTAAAGAGACCAAGTATCCCTGGTAACATTTTTCTAAAGCACCTCCAGTTGTTGTCATAAGCTATCAATCTTGTCATCCATCATCAAAATCATATGTTTATGCTTGATCAAGATTTCCATGGTGGAGCTTATTATCCTATCATATGATCAAAGTTGATTTGGAGCACACTGATGCTTTCCTATTGTTTGGAAACTTCTCAAATGGAAGCCCGATATTCCTTCCACCTCATGACCTGTTTAGAAGCCATGGTTGCCATCTCTACGATGACAGGGCATCCCATCACCTTAGACACACCAACCCTTGCACCTTGAGGAATGATCCACAAACCATCAAATAGATCGCAAACCAAAATCCATATGCATGGAATTAGTCTTGCATGAGCCATTAATTTGGAAAGCCTCATGCAAAGAGGCTTTGAACACAAAGCCCATACCAATTCCCATGACAAACCATTAACGTCTGGGTGCCACCCCAACTCTTCTATACCAGTGAGACTAAACATCCCAAAACCTTACATGATGAACTTCTTAAATGATCTCATCATGCTTCATGTTGAATAGAAGTGTGAGGTGACCACCCAAGCACCCAAGTGATGATCGAGAATGCAACCAATTAACAAAATTAAATAAACTATAAAATAGGATGGAGCCGAGTAAATTGATTAACAATCTAATTTTTAAATGATTATAAAATAGTAATAATAATTCCATTTGATATATGGAGGCAGGAGCGAGAGGGGTTATCCTTCACCCCGATGGAGAAATTGAGAAAAAATTTGTATGGGGTTTGGGCATTGCCTCAAACAACCAGACTGAAGTATTAGGACTTTAGCAAGGGATGGAGATTGCAGTGGCTGAGGGAATCTGTCAGTTAAGTGTATTTGGATACTCTCTCATCACCATACAAAAATGCTACAAATTGAAGAATTGTAAGGAAAAATAATTGACGCCAATGTATCTAAGAATAAAACTCCTTATGGATAAATTTGAAGATCTTGACTTCTACCATATTAAATGAGAAAATAATCAATTGGGAGATAGCCAGGCTTATATAGGGGTCAAATTGGCTCAAGGAAATTTGATGGAGGGGCAAGGTAGATCATCAATATGCCATATCCCATGATTCCATATATCCTAAGGACTTCGATCTTCGTGAATGCCATTAAGGTGGAATATGTTTCTGACAAGAAACATAATTTTAGTAATAACTCCAAGGCACTAAGGAGCCTCAACAATCGTTCATGTAGATTGTTGGAACCCATTAATCGAGTTAACATTTGGGATAACACGAAGTGTCTAAATCGGTATACAGATAGTTGGAGTGGCCGCTCGTACCATCTTAGAGGAGGATCGGTCCCTCACATTCGTGTGTAATATCAAACCAACAAAAGTGGTAATGGAATTATAGTTATTCTTATAGCAGTGGAAGGAGGGTAGCATTAAATGTGAATGGACTCATCCTACTACAAATATGGAGCCAAATTTAGATATAGAGGGTTGGCTTAGGAAGTTACAAATGTAGTGGCTCTCCATTAGATTTCATCAAGTCGAAGGTATAGCCTCTGCTTCGTGGAATAACGTCAATAATCCTTCGAATGAGCAGCTGTATGCATTAAAAGAGGAATTTGAGGAGATAATTACCAGAATTGGGGAGCAAATTATCTCTAAAGCTCATTCCCACTTTGCATTGGTCACAAGCCAACTTGGAAGTTTAAAAAAGGATGTCAAAAATATTCAGGCAACAATTAATTTACCTGTGACTAAGCTAGAAAACCTGGACTTTAAAGTTGATAGCTCAGAAGTCAAGGTGGAGTCGGTTGTCATCAATGTCTTAAAGGAGGCATTTGATCTCAACGAGCATGTTGAGAAACAATTGGAGTCAGGCAAAGGTGACTGTGCACTGACTCCCTTGCTCGATGAACTACAGTGTCGTAACAGGAACAAGGACAGAACATGGCAGAAGTGTCACTCCAACAAGTAAAAGCAGACAATCTGGGTATGGAAGAATACAATTGGACTCATAAGGAAGACTATAGATAGTTTTCTTTCAATGCTTAAGTTTTATAATGCTATGTAGCTTTGTTAAGATTAATAAGATATTTTTTTTGAATAGTTATAAGAAAAATATTGTAATTAATATATAAAACATATCTCTAAATATCAAAAAACAATGATTAAAACAATTTTGAAACACTATTGAAAATTTGATATATTTTAATGTAATGACACTAGCCAATTTTCAATTTGATTAATAAAATATTAACTATTTCTTTAAAATAATAATAATAATAATAACATATTTTCAATTTGATTAATAAAATATTAACTATTTCTCTTAAAAAAACTTATTGCATTTTATAAATTACAAAAAAAAACTCAATCAATTAAAAATAACATATTTATGGTATACATTTGTGCTCTATCTCATTCAAATTTAACATTCTTAAAACGCACATAAAAACAAAAACAATAATGTTATATTAAAAACTTACACTTTAATATTCATGATATCATAACTCCATTTCATTAATTAAAAAACATATTTAATAATTAATTTAATAAAACCATATTTTTTTCCATGTTCTAACTATCTATAAAAGTATCAACATACATTTACTTAAAAGAAAACTTGAAATAATTTCTTAAAACATAGGTTGCCAAAAGTGAGCCTTATCCTACTTGTAACGTATGGACCTTTCGTCCACCTTTGTCACATTTGCCTTAATAGAATCTTCATTGTCAAAGAGTCTTGGAATATGCCAATAATATCCCTTTGAATTAATCTTATCTATTTCACGGCATGAAGCAACCCTCGTTGATAATGTTTCTTATTGCTTTTAAGCGCTTTTTTTTTTCCAATGTTATAGGATTTTTTTTTAATGTTATGAAAAATTGTTTGGGATGCTTTTTAAACACTACATATGTAAAGGTGTGATGAGCATTAAGTTAATAAAATAATTTTTGAAATATAAATGATAGTATAAAATAATTTTAATTATTGAAATTAAGTTTTTATAGGCCCAAAAAAAATGGTAAAAATTATATTATTGAAATTTTTTTGACGTGTTTTGAACCATTCAGTGTGATTTATTGTCAGAACAAAATTGTATTTTGACGATGAACCACACTAGATAGTTTAAAACGTGTCGACAAAGATTTAATGATATGATTTTTACCGAGAAAAAAATAAAATTATATATATATATATATATATATATATATATATATATATATATATATATATCTTACTTGTCATAATTTAAATTAATTAATTTATTATAATTTTTGGATAAGTATTAAGTTAATAAAATATTTTTTTAAATAAAATAATACTATAAAATAAACTGAATTAATTAAATTTTATAATGTAATTTTTTATTTTAAAATTATTATAAAAACCTTTATATATTGATTAAATACAAACGATATATTTTATATTTTAGTATTTATATGCATTTAACATAGGGTAATGTTTTTTTTCTCAGTAAATACTAATTCTATTAAAGGAGAGTAACAGTAAAATTACAAGGAGGATGAAGCCTCGAAAGAGAAGAGCTGCATGCTTTCAGCCTTACAGAACTGTCCCATGATTGGGAAGATTAGTTATGGAGTTCATAAAACCAGATATAGGAACATGAAGACTAAGAAAGGACCCAAAAAGAGAATCAATCCCAGTGAAGTTAACTTGACCAGCAACGAAGACTGGGGAGTCTGTCCAAAATAGCATAAGAACCTCAAACTACCAAACCGCATGGAACATAGACAAAACCAGAGAGACAAACCGCCTGTCCGCCTCAACAAAACCAGAGAATCAAGGAACTGGAGAATATGAGTCAAAAAGAAATCAGTGGAGATGTCCACGGGAGCCAGGTGTTGTCACATGACCACATCCTGGTCCAGTGGCTCCTCCACCACCGGACACTCGTTACCATACCAGAAGTCTTCGTCCTTAGCTGCATCACCATCCCCGCTACCACCTGGAGGAATCGAAGCCGGAAGAGTGCTGCCTGAGTTTTCTTCAACAGCTATCGATGCTGAAGCCCCGTGGGGGCTGTCACCTGGAGACAAAGCGACACCCTTAACCTTGTCTGTTGCCTGCAATTCACTCTGCAAATTGGCCTGACCATCCTCTTCCTATTGCCGCTCAATACCATGGCTGCCCGCTATTCTGAAGCCTCCCTGAGAAGATTCCGCCTCAGTGTGAGCTGAAGCAAGAGGCATAGACTCCTCCTCCGAGAAGATAATGGAAATATTTGCAGAGATGATAGGCTTGATTAAGCTGCTTTGGAACCTAAAATGATAATTCTGAAAGGCGTGATACGGATATGGTCTGTGGGAGGGGCTAGACGGAGGCGTCATTGCTTGAAAGGCAGGGGGATTTGACGTATTAGCAGCTTGAGCGGGTTGAGAACGGCTACGACCGCCACGACTCCCACCATTACGGCTCCTCATTCTATGCCTGACCATCACTCGATTGCAAGAGAAGAGGTTAGCTGACCGGATGGTAGTGTTGGGAGGATACAACCTGCAGGGGAGAAAGCAAACTATAATCCCATAACAGGGCAAACCAGGGGAGAAATAGCACTGGATTTCAATCGCCAGAACCAGAGAACAAAACGTAAGGAGAAAGGCTGAAGACTCCATAATTAATACCGCCTAAGCCTTGAATCTACCGAGGTGAGCCATTAATTCATCCTTCAAGCGGACTTGAGTTCGTGTAGGGTGAGCCTGCTTGTGCCTGACGCCCTCCTGGATATGGGCGCTCATCTTCATTTGACAGGACAAAACGCCAGCTTCCATTAATAATATCATTAATTTTGAATTGATTCACCTGCATCCGGGTAACATGGGGTAATGTTAATATGGAATGAATACATTAAATTAAAAATAATATTAATATTATTAAATATAAGTTTACTTTTTTAGTTTAATGAATTAATTTAATTGGTTGAGTGCTTTGAACTTTTTGTAAAAGGGATAAGTTCAATCTGTTTAATGAGTCACCTTTGTTGTGTACATATTATGGAGAAGGGTCTAAATATTTTGATGCGATGTTGTTGTTGTTGTTTTTTTTTTTTTTTCAAGGAGAAAAGCCTCCTCATCGGATGATTGAGTGGTTGACATAATGAGATGTTAGCCCTTCCAACTGACTTCAAATCTCATACGGGGGCATCTTTGACCCATTATGATAAAGCTCAAGGGTAGGCTCCCCCACCCTCGTTGAGTCTCGACTCTTGCTAAGTCATAAATTCCTGGCATATCTGGCATATGGGATGTTGGATATACTCTTGATTTTATAGTGATAGCCACTAGGTTTGGTATTGGGCCTCATCCAAATTACTCCAACGAGTTACTGACTCACCATTGTAAAAAAAAGTTATAAGGAGAAAAGTGATCATACTAGCATTATTGTGTCAGATCCCATCAGAACTTTGCAGTTAAGCGTGTTTGGGCTAGAGTAGTATTGAGATGGGTGACCTCCCCCGAAGTCCTAGTGCTGCACCCTCCCCCCCTTGTCTTCTCATGGGACGACCGAGTGCTTGGCACAAAGGGATGTTATCCCCTCCACTCATTTTCAAATCCCACAGGGAGTGCATCTTTGGCCTATTGTGATAAGGCTTGAGGAGTAGGCTCGCCCACCTTTGTGGAGTCTCAACTCTTCTTAAGTCATAAATTCTTGGTATAGTTGACTTATGGGTTGTTGGATATACTCTTGGCGTTATAGTGATAACCACTAGTTTTGACCTAGTGGTTACTCCAACGAATTACCGATTCACCATGATTTATTTTTTAACCTTGGCAGGACTACATGTTCATCATGTCCAATATATCACCGCAATCGAGGCAAGGAATTGAACATGTGACTTCACATGAAGGAGTGCCTTAACATAGCACACTATCACCATCTATCCAAGACCCCATGGACATTGATTCACGATGATTTAAAAAAACAAAAACAAAAAATAAAAATAAAAAAACACAGGGAACAACAAAATACCTCACGTAACCAATTATGAATGAGACTTGTATTTATGAGATGTTGACATGAGTAAACTAAAACAAAACTTAAGGAAAGGTTTGCACCTTAAAATATTTGATCCCGCTCAGCGCTTAATAGTTTCAGAGTTAAGATGGATCTAGGCTAATTTAAAATATCACACATATATATATATATATATATATATATATATATATATATATATATATATATATATATATATATATATTTTTTTTTTTTTCCAGCTGGTTCACGAACCCTGGTCAGTTGATCCGCTACTCCAGGTTCGATAAATCTGGGTGGACCCCACCCGAAGGGGGTCCACCCCTCGGTCACCACAGACCTAACCCCAAGAGCTTTCGGGTTTCGACCCTGTGACCTCCCATTGGCGAGGCCCCGACTTGACCGATTGAGCTAACCCTTGGGGCTTCTATATATATATATATATATATATATATTATGTAATTTAACCGAGTCAAAATGTTTTAAATAATAAGTATAATTATTAATTTTATTTTATTACTAATTTTTAATTTTAATTTTATGTAATTTGACCTAGTAAAAATGTTTTAATTGATAATTATAATTTATTTTATTTTTATGTAATTTCATCGAGTTAAAATGTTTACATAACATAACATAAAAAGGAAGAGCGAACTTGGAGACGATGGTGATCCTGTGCGGAGCTAGGGTTTCGAGCAATGTTGCTACAAGCTTGAACGTCGCCAACAAAGGGTTCCAGGGGCACTACAGTCGAAGTTGGTTTGGTATTCGAGATTCATCCCTCTGTGATTGCAAGAATGAGGGCTTAAGGCCTCACATTGTAATGGGATCTATTGAAAGAGATGTAAGTGAAGTCGTAGGTCAAGTGCATATACACTAGTGGACGCAGCGAATCAGCAGAACCGGAGAGACCAAGGCATTTCATGGTGATTGGATTGACATGGTAGATGTAGATCCACGGTTTTCTAACGATGGGTTTACTAAGCAGAAAGCCTATGTAAGGGACACTTGAGCCACAAAATCACAAGAAGTTACTATGCAGGCCCATGAATCTATTTTCTCCCACTGAGTGTGATTATGATCCAGATCTGGGATGGGAGGCACGAAGGTACCAAGTTTTAATCAAAACCCTTTATGGCTGTGAAGTTTCCCAACCGGATTCAGTAGTGGATTTTTGTATTCAAGTTTTTGCAAAAACCCTATATGGGAGATTGATCCTTACTGGGTGTTGGGCTACAAATTCAATGTTTTACTTGAAGCAAAAGATCTAAAAAAGTTGGGTATCCTGATGGAGTTTCATAACCTGATTTATGCAGGTAGATCTATGCAAGATGACCTTCTGCGGCAAGACTACAACATCGAATGAAATTCATCTATCATCATTAATATGCGGCTTAAGGGAGGCTTGCCTAGTCCCAATAACCCTAAGGGACTAACTTCGTTTAAGCATGCAGTGAAGAGAAAGGTTAAATCACAAAATAAATCTAATTAAAACATCAATATTAATGGATCTTACATCGTGGAGCAAATGGATCAGAACCTGGAAATGGCAGTAAAAAGTCCAAAAGTTACAAAATGGTTCTCCACTCTACAATCTCGTGCGATCATCTGCCAATTTAACGATTTTTGGCCCAAAAATTAGGATTTACATCATTGGGTCTGTACAAATTTGACCTCAACTTGTGAAATCTATTTATGTTCCAGGGGTTTCTTTGTTGTGCAACTTGATAGCTTGAAGGATGTGTTTTTCATCATAAATGAGGGTCCATGGTTTTGGGGTAGCGTGGACATTTTTACAACCCCATGGTTTCTAGGTTTTGATTCCAACAATATGGTGGTTTCCAAAATGTCAGTTTGGGTCAGATTACACAACCTTCCTCTTCTTTTCTAGCACCACCAAGTTGTAGAAGGAATTAGAAACACTTTGGGGAAGTATGTAAAGATGGATTTGGATAGAACCTCAAAGGGGGTCTTTACCTTTGCTAGGATCTGTGTAGAAGTAGACCTTCGTAAGGGTAACCTTTCCGTATTCACCTGAATCACAACAGTCTTCAGTGGATTCAACATTTAGACTTTGAAGATACGACATTCTGATGTCGTATCTGCCTTCAAATTGGACATCTCCAAAATAATTGTCCATGGGCAAAGAAAGATTCGAAACGAAAAAAGAAACAACCTCAAAAGCCAAAGGGTTGGCAGTTTCAGGGGCATATATCCTTGGATGAAGAGGATGACAGAATCCTATGGATGCTCAGAAAACACAAGAAACCCTTGAGGATGAAGGGATTGAGCAGAAAGGAACAATGATTCAAAGCATGCAAATGACGGAAGCAACAACCACCACAGTTCCAGTGCAACGGATCGAAGCGCCTCCCTTTGAAAAAGAGATGGAGGATATTAAAAGAACCCATGCATCTGAAAGTTCAGACTCAAACAAAGAAATCACTTCGAAGGTGTTAGAGAACCAAATGGAAATTCGGGAAGATAATCAACTAGTAATTGTAAATGCCACTCCCAATCAGGGAGTTTGGCAAAAAGTAGAGAAAAAGAAAGGCAAAAAAGGGTAGTTAAGTGTCTTACATTTAGCTCCAAAATGTAATTTCATAGTTGGTTCTTTTGTTTATACTTTTTATGTGCTCCTGTGTTTATTAGAGGAATGTTTTACTGGAGCTTAATGTTCGTTTTTTGTAAGCCTTGTGGCTGACATGTTTGAATGCTTTCGGGCATCTACAAAATATAATTTTGTCCCTAATCCTAGGTTGAATAAAATTACGAATTTTTCTTCGGAAAAAATAACATAAAAACACCTCTTCCATAATGGGATGGAGATCCCTCTCAACATAATAACCCAAAAAATAGAATCACTTAAAAATAAAATAATAAAATAACAATGTAAATCTATTTTAACTTTTAAATCATGAAAAAATTAATTTTAATTTCATATATATATATATATATATATATATTAAGTTAGGCACTTTGCATTATGTCAAATGAGGATTACATAGATTTTGCTACTAGTATGACTGAAGGGAAACCAAACTAATAACATAAGTTCATAGTCTTGAGGTTGCTAAGACCTCGTCTAACTAGAGTATAGTGCAAATAAAAACTTATAAAAACAGGTTGGTTGTGTCAAACCTTAATTGTTGGGCATTAGATAATCCAATGCTCCCCGTGTATTTCATGACATGTGCTTAAACGCCTCTCAAGGATCCATTACCTCTGGTGATGCATCTATTTACTAATACCTACAAGTTTTGGTGTAACAACAATCATGACTCAAACAAATGGTATTAGAGCCAAAGGTCTCGAGTTCATATCACACCCGACTCGCACAAGGGGGAGATTGTTGGGAATTCGATAATCCAACGCTCCCCGTGTGTTTCGTGACATGTGCTTAATCGCCTCTCCAGGATCCATTAACTTTGGCGATGCGTCTTTTAACTAATACCTGCAAGTTTGGTGTAACGACAATCAATGTAATACAATTATATACTTATTCTCTAATTATTTGTTAAATTTATTTGCTAATTCAATATTTATTATATTAGTTATTTAAAAAAAATCATGTGTTATAAATTTTCAACACTTTAAATACATTATTTAGATTTATTGTAATTTTATTTTAGTTTTGAATAATCTAAATATTAATTTTTCAAGAAGGGTGTCTAGGAGTAAGTGTTTCCCTGCCTTGATATCATGTTAGTTCACATGAAAGGGGGTTGTGGATTCCATTATACTTGGTGAATTGTATGCACTCTTGTCACTTCATTGATCATGACACGAAGTTGACATAAGCTTAAAAGTCATTTGAATATTGCAAGCAACATAGGGATGTACTACAAGACTCAACAAGATAATTCTATCACATTGGTAGAGTTGGAGGAAAATATTGACAATTTAGACCACAAGTTTACCATTCTAGATAGGAGAGTAGCCACCATCTCCTTCTTAGATTAGGATAGTGACCAATCAACGCTGATGCCTAGAGATTTTTCCCAATAGTTATTATGACTCACTAGTTTTTTGCTTGTAGCACTAGTAATCTTTTTTATCTTTTCATGTCGATGTATGTTAATGTTAGAGTCATGATTGTTGTTACACCAAAACCCACAGATATTAGTAAATAGATGCATCGCCAAAGTTAATGGATCCTAGAGAGGTGGTTAAGAACATGTCACGAAACACCCAAGGAGCATTGGATTATCCAATGCCCAACAATCTGCCTCCGTACGAACTGAGTGTGATTCGAACTTGATACCTTTGGCTCTGATACCACTTGTTGGAGTCATGATTATTGTTACACCAAAACCCGCAAATATTAGTAAACAAACACATCACCAAAATTAAAAAATCCTCAAAAAACGATTAAGCATATATCATTAAAAAAACACAAGAAACATTAAAATAATTAAAAAATAGATATATAATTTTATTACATTTAAACATGAATATATAAAAATTCTTTAACTTTTTACACATGAAGAAAAGAATGAAATATGAACCTTTTTAATTTGCTTAGAGCATTTCGTTGTTTAAATTATAAAATTTGTTTTTAAATAAATATTATATTATTATTATTTTAGCAATAAAAATTAAAAAATATTTAAATTAAAAATAGTTATATATAATTATTTATGAAATGATAATTAGTCATTAAATTATGATAATAATATAAAATAAGTTTAATTTTAATTTTTAAAAATTAGATTAATAATAAAAAACTAAATCAATAAAATTGTATATTTAATCTTTTTTTTTAATAAACAATTTAGGTACAAGCTTAATCACTTAAACTATTATATAAGGTAGATATGTCATATAATTAAATAAAGTCGGTTGGTTGATAAATATATGTTTACTCTTTGTTATTTGACGTGAACATGTTATTTATTAAAGATGAGGATAGTTGTAATTTTGGAAAATCGATAATTTTTAATTATTGCTATTTAATTAAATAAATACATTTTTACATGAGATACAGTTATTTTATTATAAAATTTTTTTGAAAAAAAATGTTATTTATTTTGTTGATTAAATTTATTTTAAAAATAAGTGAAATTCAAAAATTAGTGAAATTCAAAAATTAGTTTTGTTATTGTTTGTGATTGACCAAAGAAATCATTTTTAGTAATCTTAGGCTTTGTGGTCATGTGCCATGTGTTGGTCTTTGAAGCAATTCAACAGAGTGAAGTGGTCGTGAATGGGTTGGATCTAGATATGGATGGGTTGATTGCAGCATTTTTAGGCGTCATTGCCTCGGCTTGATTGCAGGATTTGTTGACCTGATTCTCATTGGTGGAGTATATTTCTTTGCGGAGATAAGCTCTTTTGGTTGTTAGGTTTTTTACTTTTTGGCCAGGTGGACCATCATGGCCGATCTAACCGAGCATTCTCAACTTTCTCAGGAGGTCACAACATTCAATAACCTAGTAGCAAATGACCCTAAGTTTCAAAAGGCACCTCCTTCAAAGTTTGTCGAGAAGCTTGATGATATCCCGAAAATGGTGATTTCAACACCGCAAGCTCGATTGAGGGCTCTTCAACAAGCAGATTGGGGTTTGGTAGAACAATTTATAGGCCTATGGCCTTTTCCCTGATCTATTAGATCATGGATTGAGACTAACTAGAAACCTAAAATGAAGGAGGAGGTGGTCTCTTCCTTTGTCGGGAAGTGTTTTATTTTGAACTTAAGAAGGATCATGATCTAATTTTCAGAAGTGGGCCATATTTCATGGGGCCACAAGGGCTTTATTTGAATCATCGGAACCCTAACTTTAACATGAACTGTGATATCCCCATAGTCATTCCAGTTTGGGTTAAGTTACCATACCTGCCCCTTCAATACTGGAACGATGCCACCTTTAGGCTCATCAACAACTCTCTAGGAAAATACATCGATTGTGTTAAGGCTCAGGAGGGTTTGTTTCCTTGTGCCAAAATTTGCGTTGAATCCAATCTAAAGAAGGACATTTCGATAACATTAAAGGTATGCATGGAGGATTAGACTCACATCTAGGAAGTTGACTATGACCAAACCCCTTCAAATATCAGATCTTCCATGAATGTGGACATTTCGCCAAAAACTGCATTAAATCACCAATCAATCAAGAGATTTAGGGAGATCAAGGGGATCAATGACAACAACCTAAAAGACAAAAGGGCCCCAACAGACATCACCCCCCTCAACAAGGGGAGTCTGCTTAGCATCCTAAAGCTACGACGAATACCAACAATACCAGTGCTAACAAAGAAGGTACTAGCCAATCTGGAAATCACAAAGGTGAAAACAAAAAGTTTGAAGAGTTGGAAAATCTCAACGAAGAAGAGGGAACCTCTCATAAATCTTCAGAGGCATACCATCAAAATCCACCCTCTCTTAGCCCTGAGAAAATTCTGGAGGAGGAAAATAAAACCCCCAAAAATTCCCAAAATATGTTAGCGGACTCAGAGGAAGAGGAAGTCACTTACCTCTCATCAAAGGAAGTTATAGGTCCTGCACTAATGGCTAGTTCAGTCGACGAGAAATCAGAGGCTGAAATGCTAGAGAAGTGGAAAGAAAAACTCGAAACATAGGAAGGAAAGCTAACAGGGAAATCCGCACAGAGAAAACATAAAAAAGATAAAGAGATGGGATACCAGAGTACCATTCCTTGCCAAGTAGTTGATCATGGTAGCAAATAAGGGAAAAAAGGTGTAAAAGCATGCCCCTTGAAATGGGAAACCCATTGTTAAAGTAAGTAATGAATATCATCTCCTAGAATTCCAGAGGCATCGGATCTAACAAAAGAATAGTAGAAGAAAAATCATTGATAATTAAATAAAATATATATGTATCCCTCCTCGAGGAGACTAAACTTGATGAGAATGATCTCTCATCTAAATAAAACAAGATACGGAATAGGGGCCACCTCCTTTCGGTCAGTGACCAGGGTGCACTGGGAGGTTTATGCACATTTTGGGACCCTGACCAACTAAAGTTATTGGACAACATAAAGACGCAACAATGGATTTCCATTTCTTTCAAAATATTAGCCCTGAATCAGGTAAGCACTGTGATTAATCTCTATATGCTTGTTAATTTTCGTGAAAAGCAAGAATGTTGGAAAACACTTATGGATCTAAAAGTTTCAAATTTTGGAACTAACTGCATCATTGGTGGATACTTTAATACGACCCTCCGTCAAAAGGAAAGGAGAGGGGGCATGATAGTTAGGGATCTTTTCAAAGAATCCATGGAGGATCTAATTAGCTCCCTTCATTTAATAAACATTAAACCTCCTAGATTGTGATTCACTTAGAACTACAAACAATCTGGGCGACGGCACATCGTTGCACGATTAGATATATTTTTGGCCTCTGACAAATTTCTTTCTCTGAATCTTAAGCTACAATCACTTATCCTTCCTTGTAATGGATCAGATCATTATCATATCATGTTGAAAATTAATACTCCCCATAATTTTGGTCCCATTCCCTTTAGATTTTCGGTGCTCTGGCTCCAATCTTTGGGCTTCTCATAAGTGGTTGTTACTTTTTGGGCTCAGTGGGTGGATGGCAGCCCAATTAATATTTTGGAAACCAAAATTAAGAGGCTCAAACAAGACATCAAATATTGTTTAAACAAAGTAAAATCAAACAATCAAATTTCCCTCCTAGCCTTGGAGAATTAAGTTGAACGCATTCAATCTTAGATAGAAGTAGATTATGTCTTCGAAGATCTCTTGCATCAAGAAGTAAAAGCCTTCCAGTCTTACCATGCGTCCTAAAACACGAAGAGGAGGATTGGAGGTTAAAGTAAAGGAGTGTATGGTTAAAATAATGGGATAGCAACACTAATCTTTTCCATAATCAAGCAAAAAATAGGGAGAGAAAAAAAAACATCTCAGAAATCCAAGTCTAGGGGAAAAAATTGACGATTTCCAATTAATTCAAGAGGTTCCCACTGCTCACTTCAATAATTACTATCGATCCTTTGATCAATTAAATGAGGAGGAGGATCTCTTAATCATGGAACATGTCCCTAGGTTAGTTGCGAAGGAGATGAATGATCTCATCATAGTTCTCCCCTCTGCAGAAGAAATTAATCAGGTTATTTTTTCCATCCACCCGGACAAAGCCCAAGGACTAGATGGCTTCCTTGCCCTTTTTTACCAACATTTATGGGATATAATTCACAGGGACTTGGCCAAAATGATAAGATATTCAATCAATCATCTCTATATGGTGTGGTGTGGGGGGGGGGGGGAGGGGGGGTGGGGATTAAATTCTTCCTTTTTAGCTCTCATCCCCAAAGAGAAAAATCCTTTTTCCTTCGCCAAGTTTCGACCGATCTTACTTTGTAATGTCTCTTACAAGATTATCTCTAAGCTATTGGAAATGCGACTCAAGAAAATTATTTCACTCATAATCTTTGAAAATCAAGGAGTTTTTGTCTCGGGGAGACAAATGTTTAACAATGTAATTGTGATCCAAGAAACAAATGATTCTAGTTGGCGGGGCTGGCTAGGGAATGGTTATAAAACTTGACATGGAAAATGCATTTGGTAAAGTCTGACACAGTTTTATTTTCAAAGTAATGAAAAAGATGGGCTTTCATGATCGATTTATTCAATGAGTGGCTCTGTAAATCAATTCTCCTTGGATCACTCACCTTATAAATGGTAGAGGAACTCATTATCTCAAGGCATCGAAGGGGCTAAGACAAGGTTTCCCCCTCTCACCATTATTGTATATTATAATGGTTGACTCTCTAAGTATGGGACTAGAGTATGAAATAAGCACATATCAGTTACCGGGGATTCGTTTCTTTGCTAGTAACAAAAGCATCAAGCATGGATAATTTGCAAATGACATGATTCTCCTTGGTGGATCTTTGGTTGTGATTGCTAAACGATACAAAAAGGTTCTAAATAAATTTCTTGCAACATCTGGAGGATTGTTAAATGAGGCTAAATCACAAATATACTCTTGGAACTCAACACAATTCAACAAAATAAAATTGTAGAGGAGCTTGGTTTCAAAGCAGTTGTAGATTAGACGAAGTTCAAATATTTGGGAATTTTGATATGCTTAAAGAATCCTTCCTCAATATCATGGCATAATATTAAAGACAATATCAAAAATAAAATTGAGAATTGGGGAGCTCACTGGCTTAATCTGGACGGAAGAATAGTTCTAACTAAAGCAATCTTATCAACTATTCCCTTGTTTCAATTTTCTTCTCTATTGACGCCCAAGTATATCTTGCACTGATTGGGGGTTTATTTGCAAAAATTTATACGGGAAGGGGGTAAGTCTTCCACCAAAAAGTTTCATCTTGTAAAATTGGCCACAACTCGAGCCTGAAAGCTTCATGGAGGCCTAGGTATCAGAGATCCTGCATTGATTAATATTGCACTTGGGGAGAGACTAGATTGGCAAATCAGGACTCAACCAAATTCTTGGTGGGTACAAATCCCGAGGCAAAATATAAACAATCCAGGCAATTCTCTCCTATCTAGAAGCTCCTCTCGTTCGCTTCCTTTTTTATCAACTCACATCTTAACTGGCTCTTTGGGAATGAAGAAACTATCAGACTATGGGAAGATTCTATTCTCCACTATATCCTACTGGAGAATGTGGAGGAATTAGGACCCCTAATGGTCCATCTATGTCTATGAGGGATAAATACTCCGACTCACATCTCTCAGTGGAATAATGAAGGTCTTTGGATGGATTGGAATTTGGGGGATCTCCCTGATCATATTATACCCCTCGGTGAAGACTTAAAAAGGAGGTTGGCTGAAAGTTCTCCCATTAGTCAACATATGCAGGACAAAATGGGCTGGAAAGCCTCATCCTATTCAATCAAGGAGGGATGCATGGACCTTCTCTTCCAATCTCAAATTCCTCCCTCCGGAGCAAAAAATGGACTCCAAATGCCCTTCCTAAAGTTAATATCTTCTGCTAGCTACTTCTCCACAATAATATTTTGACTTCGGAGAATCTTAAGAAGAAAGGTATCCAAGTCCCCTCGAGATTCACCCTATGTGAAAATCATGAGGAATATATCTCCCATCTCTTTCTGGATTACTCTTATGCTAAGACGATTTGGTCTATCGCCCTTAGTCCTTTATACCATCGAATGTGTTGGCCTTCTGGCCTCCAATATTTCTTTTCCTCCTAACATAGACACTATTTGGGCTCCCTTTAGACCAAATCTTCCTTTATATTTGTTTTTCTCACCCTCCCCAAATTAATTTGTTGGAAAATTTGGCTCTCTCGAAATTATATAATATTTAAATGTCCCTATTTGTCTGCCAAATCTATAGCTTGAAATGCCCTCTCCATTTGTCTTAAACTTAACCCTCTCCTTAGAGACTCCTCGATGATCTTGAAGATCAATGAGTAGGCTCCCTTTCTTCTCCACCTCCATCTATCTTGGTACCTTCTCCTAAATTGCACCCTCCTATCTAGAAGCTTCACTTATCTCCTGAAGAATTGGATGATGGGAAGAAACAACAGCAAAAAAGGGTTCTTCAATTTGATGAGGTCTCCAAGAAAACTCCAGGGGTGGCAAGAGGGAAGGATATTACTTAATCTTGACGGAATAATAAAGATTAAATTTGCATGGGGTCTCGAAAGGAAAACTAACAATCAAGCTGAAATATATGGTCTCCTACAAGGTTTATGCATTGATAAATACAAAGGCATCAACAATATTATTATTCTTGGAGACTCACTGCTTAGAACCCATTATCTCATTAAGGAGAGCAATTTGAAGGAAAAATCCATGGCCTTGGTGCTCCAAAGAATCAGAGGATTGGTTGATTTCTTTCATTCTAAAGAGTTCTACCATATTATCAAAATCAACAACATGGATGTGGATCTGTACGAAAATAAGGCCTGCTCTCTGGAAGAGACTAAGTTATAAATTAATGACTTCAGTAGTTTCTACCCAATTCCCTAAGAATATATGATCCTCAATATATGGCTTTCCCCTTGGCCACTCCCTTATTTGAATATTTTTCTTTTCAAATTTATCCTAGGTACCCCTCACCCTCCTTATTTCCTTCCCATTCCCCTTCCCCTTCTATGCGACATCCTTTATATTCTCCTCAGATACCTTGAAGGGTTAATGAATTGGTTACATGTTCGGAATTGGATCTCCCATGGCGTGGAATTACACGAGATTTGTCGCCATGCATATGTATTTCTTTTCATCTTACATGCTTACTATTACTTTATTCATCTGCCTCGTCCTTGGAATCACCTTCCACTCATAATCGTTATGGCTCTCTTCGAAAGTTGTACTGGAAATTTTAATGATCAACTGATGAGAATCATGTGGATGGATAGGGGAATTGGGGATAAATTCAACTTTCGCCTTTCTCAAGTTCCATTCATGACTAAGTTTATATCTCATATATGGTCCATCACCTTTTTGGCTCATTAATTTGGTAGCAGTTCTGTGTCTGAAATCCATTATGGAATCCAGGCATCTATCTTTTAAGAAACTTTGTGAAGAGCTCTGCTTATGGATTCAATTTCCCCTCCTATATGTGGCACAATTGTGGGTTCGACACTCCAATTCATGGGAATAACGGGGTTCTCTGATTCGGAAGCCACTCTGACAATGCTTGACCTCACTATCTCTATCGTCCTTAGGTAGACCCGAGCTCTACTGCATGATGTTAATCCTTGATTTCCAATTTCCAATTTGGTTTTCTACCACTGACAACGCCTAGATGGAAACTCCAGCGAAGTTGGATCCTTTCTTAGTGCTGTAGGTTCTAATTCATGTTTATCAAAGCGATTTGAGGCTCTGTCGGACATCGCTCCAACAATATTATGGTCTTCCTTCTCACAAGTTTTGTGGAAGTTTTTGGTTCAGTGGCAGTGTGATAATTCTCGATCTTTTGTCTATCAGCCAACCTTTGTCTCCTCTGATAGTTTGAAATAAATTTTATTTGGCTGGTGTTGTTCCATATATGCTTGGGGTAACATCAATTGGAGGCCCAATTTGTTTGAGTATGAATTCCCATATCCTCTATCAATTCGGGTTGATTATCTCTCACCTAAATTCACCTTGGGGAGGTATGGTTTGTATCCTTATGATATTTGTAGCTTTCGTAGACTCAATCCATGTGTCCTAAGGAATTCTAACTCTAATTCCGAGACCTCCTCTGTAGCAAGCCTTTTCTCACATTATTTATCTGCTCATGAATCCCTCCAGAGGGTTGATTACGACTTGCAAGTTAAATTTTGTCAACTGTATTACTCACATGTGGAACACACTAATAACATCATGGATCTCCAACATCATATCTCTCACCTGGTGGATGAAGTGGATGCGCTCCGGGGTATAACAATGGACCTCAAGCTCAACAGAGATACTTTTATAGGTCAAGAGTGGCTCCAGGAGGATCTAGACAAGCGGGACATTGATCTCAACAAGCCATCGATGAAAAATGACTAAATTCCATATAGAAGATTGAGCACTATATGTATCTTTTGCTCCTTTTGTTGTTTTATAAGTCTTTTGTATTTGGGTCTACAATTAAAGATTGTTGGTGTCTCTTCATGTAATGGGTTTATAGTCACTTTGATCCTGGGTCAATATTGAAAATTAACAATGTAATCCCCCACGTATTTGTTGCAATTAGGCACAGATTTAATACAAAGCTCCTAATTTTTGTTAAAAAAAAAGTAGTTGAAAAATAGTCTACGAGGCGTATAGTGAACTGTAACAAGGTGTTCGATTAAGGCACTTTGAGGTGTCAAAGGTCATCACTTCAAAATTCTATGCGCAAAAATCCAACCATGCTAAGTGTTGGTGTGGCCTAGGTCGAATGTGATCCTCAAGTGATTTTAATGGCTTAGATGCCCCTGGATTGTGGCTACTCAAACCACTATCAATCATCTCAAGGCTCATGTAACTTAGCAAAAAAATTAAGAAAAAAAAATGATTTAATATTTTTTAATAAATGATGTATTGATATTTTACTTTAGAAATTCTCAAAACACCATGTACTGAGAGTAGTAATGTTGTTAATTCTACCTCCGATCTTAATAAAGAAATATATCACTAATGAGATTAGAGATGAAATAAATTCTTAATTCTTAAATAAATAGATAAAATATTATTATAAATAAATAAATAAAATTTCATATCAATTGGGTTTAGGTTGGGTGCTTTGGTGGAAAATTGTTATCCTACCTACTGAGGTTTAAGTCTTGTAAGTTGGCATTCTGACGCTCTGGAATATAGTAGCTATGTTGCGCTCTTAAGTAAGTTTATATTGAAATCTAACCTAACCTAGTGCCAACATCCTCTCTCTTACTTTTGGACTAAAAAGAAAATTGACTTTCTACCACATAAAATACCCAATACCCAATTTTTTCCATATATTAAAAAATATCAATATTCATATATATTCTAATAAATATCTTATATATTCACATGATTACAAAAATACCCTATTCACATATGCCTACACATGAGAGATGCATTGTGTAAACCACACTTTTATTACATTCATAAGAGACTTGCCCCTTTTTTTTAATATTGAAGATATCTCTTTCAAGACTACATTGAAAACTTTGGAGGAAAAATGATTATGTCTAAGAATAAACAATATAATTATTTTATACTTTTAGATACTAAAATTAATATATACTATAATACAATATTGAAATTCATAACTAAAATTAATGAAAATTAAAAATTTAAGCATTTATATACATTAATTTTTAAATTTTAATTAAATTTATTTTTTTTAACTGAATTTAATTTTTTTTAAATTTTATCAACCATTTTTTAAAACTTGAATAATAATTAATATACATAATTTATTTTATAATATATTCATTAACATAAAACAATATCATAATAATAACCTAAATTTAAATTTTAATGATTATAAAACTTTAAAAATAAAGTTATTAATCAAATTTAACATCATTGACGTGACAACCTCTTGTTATTATGTTCTCATTATAAATAATTGTAATTATTTAAAAGATTGTGAAAAAGAGACATAGATTCCACTTGTTTAGGGGAGAGTACTTGAAGAAGGGGTGACTTTAAATGTATAAGCCATGAGTTGGTTGAGAAGTTAATAAGTTGATTGTGCAATAAATAAGAAAATGAAAGGTCCATTTGTTTCTTAGCTCTCACAACTAGCAACAAAAAGCAAAAATAAATAAAGAAGGAATGGGTTGCGTTGTTCAAGGTAGTTGACTTGTGTGGTGCCTTGAAAAAGACAGATGGTTAGTCTATTGAGGGGGCACGAAAACAAGTTGGGAGGCAAACAACTCATTCATGCATGCGTAGTCGAAAAATGGATAATGGTGAGCATTGGGAAAAATATTCCTCCGGGGGTTGGAGGTGTCATGGAGAGTAGCGATCAAAATCACAGTGATCGAGCTCTGGAAAAGGATGGACCAACGAAGGAAACCTTGAGAGGCTCACTGGGTGAAATATTATAGAGAGTAGTGGCTTGCCTAAACATGAAGAACCCATTGGAAGCTTGTCGATTAATGAACCTACTGGATTGGGAAGAGACACTTAGGTATTTGTGAGGGTTGATGAACCACGGGGAGTTGCCTTGTGGCTGAAACTATGGTGCTTGACTCGTTGATGAAGCACCTAGAGAGGTGATCTCTTACCCATCAATAGCTTATCCATCGATGAACGTTCCCTTAATGTCGACCCTCTTCTCTTGAAAGTGAGACGAGACTCTCTGTGCCGCAGTATCATGACATGGGTGTTAATCATGTTTGTAAAGTCTAGAAACACTGAGTGGAAACTTATGTAGCTTGTTGATGAAGTAAAGTGACCTTGTGACATCTTCTTTCACTTTGTCAATATTGATTATGTTTCCTCTCAAAAACACTCCACCTCAAACATGGGAATCTTGATAGAGAGTGAAATCTACAAGTAAAAATTGCTTTAATTTGTCAAAACTTAGGTGGAGAGTTGAAGTCCACTCTCAATCGACAAATCAAATCTCGTCGATTAAAGGTATTTCCAACCAACATATGGATGAAATCTCGTCGTTAAAGTTATTTCCGAGTTTACTCTGACATTGAAATTTAGCCTTAGTGTCTGATACAACATTGCTGCAAATGCCTTGCTGGTCTGTTTTTGTTATAATTTGCCTTCCACGCTATAAAATTTTCAGCACCAATTAGAGAACTGCGCGGTATACCTCGAGTCATTAAAATTTTCAGCACCAATCAGAGAACTGCGCGGTATACCTCGAGTCATTAAAATTTTCAGCACCAATCAGAGAACTGCGCGGTATGCCTCAATCCAAGTTTAAGCGCAATAGGATTTGACCATACATGTCATTCATTCTCCGATTCGGTGAGGTCAGTGCGAGGGGTTGATAATACTTGGTTATCACCATTGTGACGGCGTACTCCCGCGTGCGCACCGCCTTCTGCAAGGTGTCCCATCTCTGCTTGTTCTGGAGGCTCCAATCGGCCTGGCAACCATCAACATCTCCACGACTGTGCCATTCCCAAGCCGAACGACCACATGGATAGACGGCCAGATGGACAAACGAACACATGGAGAGTCGTATCCCGCTCCACGGTCAAAGTGCCACGTGGTAAAAAATAATTCGATGAAGGACGAGAAGGATCTTATTGGCTGGAATCTTCTCAACTTAACCTCACATAGAAACACTTTTGGTTTAATCATGGATGAGGATAAAATTTCTTTGCAGTGGTTTAATGAGGTGGAGGAGTTGGTCCGAAAGCTATGGAAATTCAAGTTATATTCCGGCAAGGATTTTTGTAAATTCAAGTTATAGTTGTTAAACTTCAAAATTTTAGTTGTGCTAGACGTTTTTGATGGTGCTAAATCCATTTCCATCATCAAAAACATGATTCAAACATTGCCTCTACAAGCTTTTTTGAAAATTTTTAACCCAAATTTCGGTCACTTTTAGCTGTCCAGGCAATTCCTTCGCCTCGGTAAACGACTGCAAGTTATTTTGGTAGAATGAATAATTTTAAATACAATATTTTTTTTCCAAAAGTTGTTGATGATTTTCTAGATTTGACTTGTGGCCTGAGGAGCAGCGATCGAGTCCGTCAAAGTTAACTGGGGATCGCATCCGGCTTGAGCCACACCAACCCTAAACTGACTAGATTTTTTAGCATGTCTCTTCCCCTAACACAGGACAAAACCACCATGTAAAACTTGATGCTAGGTCACCTTGTTAACAAGGCTAACAACGCTCATCCTCAACTGATTGTACTAATAGAACTTGACTTTAAATACAACATTTTAATTAAAAAAAATATTGTAAAAAAATGAAATATATTATTACTTCCTTATCATAAATTTTATATGGAGAAAAATGTTTCTTATTTATGTTAGGCGAAAATATTTATTAGTTTACATTATTAGTGAATCTTAAATATTGCGGGGATTTCAATAACATTGACCTATAGGGTTGAATTCCCATGGACATTTTAAGTGTAAACATATCCCTACCCTGTTCCATTACCCGGACAGGGACACCCTAAGACATTATTTAATCACAAAGAGGTTGACAAGAGGGAGAGAAAGAAATGTAAACCTAAAACCTAAAAACCCTAAAACCCTATTTATCAACACATTTCTCTCTCTCCTTTGTAAATCAAGTCCTGATGACGAGTCTTGGTCTAGACTCGAAACGTTGACAAAGAAAAATGAAAACTGTGGATTATCCGAGTTTAGATTCTAAAAAACCGAACCACAGAAATCTGCAATCAATTAAGAGGGAGAGAAGTTAGGGGATTCACTTTTGGTGTTGTAAACATTTGAGAAGGCAATGCTTCAAATTGTCTATGATTATTTGTGGATTTGCCTTCGATTAAGAGTTGTTATTCTGTAGACTGGTTGGGTTAGATTGAGATGAAACAGAATTTTACAATGGGCTCCGAGGCAATCTCAAGGTCGTTGTTATTGGTGTTGTGCCTGAGTTAAAAAAACATTGTATATTCATTTGTATCATTTTTTACTTTTATTTATTTTAATTGTTTTATTTAATTTTGTTATTTATGTTAAATCAAATAATTAAAAATATTTAGATAAAATAATGTATATTTATTTTTATCTTAAGTATGCCTCAATTTGTTATGATAGCTTGAACTTATTTCCAAAAAACAAAATATATATTGAAAACAAAATTCTTATTCATCTAGTCGTCTTTTGAACAAAAACCTCATTATTTATTATTGTCGTCTTTTTTTCTTGTCTTTTTTTCTTTTCTTTTTTTAAATAGTAATGTCCTCTTAACTCATCTTATTTTGCTCCATTTTTTTAGTCGTTGTTAACTCATCTTATTTGTTTGGAAACACCATATTCTTAAGAGGGTTTTGATAGTCTTGCTCGACCATGGCTAGCCATATTAAGTTAGGTTTGATTCACTTTTAAAAAGTACATCCATGAATAAAACCTTTAGTAATTGATCATATACTTGTTTATTTACCACACATTTTTGTGTTTAGTATTTTCCTTCTTTTATTATTCAAACCATTTTATTTAGTTCTATTACCATATAAATTTTATTAATAATAGCCTATATAAATATGTCTTTGTAAAGAAGATACATTTTTTTTTATAGACGATGGTTAGGTGCTCTGTTAAGGCACTCCTTGATGTGAAGTTACTAGTTCAATTCCCCGCCCCTGACCGGGGTGATATATTGAACATGATGAAGGTGTAATCCCACCAAGCTTACAAAAAAAAACTTTAACAAAATAAATATCTTTTAAATTTAAAAGTGTCCTTGAATCTATTCAGTGCATATCATTCTCTCACATTCATTGTGAGCTCAACCAAAAGGCAGATAGTTATATAAAAAAGCAATGACGTTGCAGCTTAGCTTCTTTAGCTTCTATGAATGTATGAATTATCAAGAAATAGAAAGGACAAGGTTCCGTTTTTAAGGCTAAAGACCTCTTGCATCTGTTTCATCCATGTTTTTGTTTTCAATATTTAAATATAAAGTTATATATATGGTTTTTTTTTTCTTGTAAAGCTTTTGTGAAATCAAAGGTTCTATTTTGATATGTAAAGAATGTTTAGGCACTAATAAAACAACATGAAATACCAAGACTAAGGTGGAAAAATCAAGATTAAGGTGGAAACTTTTTTATTGTTTTTTAATTATGATAATCAAATATTTGTTAAATCTTCTTTTTCATAACTGTAAAATACATTCCATTTTTAATCAAAAGGTTCCACATACACCTATATAACCAAAGTTGATATTATTTTTTCGATGAAGATGTTGAAAGAAGTATTAAGAAAGGTTACACACACATATATATATATATATATATATGAAACTTGTTGTGAATTAAATAATGAATAAAAGTTAAAATGTAAAAATCTATCTAATTTAATTATATGATTTTTTATCCATAAAAAGGAAATGTTAATTAGTTTTGGCAAATTTGTAAAAGTTTAAATTTTTTAATTTGACTATTTTTATTTAATAATGTAACTATCTAAGATATCCTATTCCATAATTTTTTTTCCTTTTTATAAAAAGCCATTTTTAAGAATGGTTAGTAGTTGATGGTCGATTACAAATTGTACAAAAAGGAATATGGAGGGGGCAAGTCCCTTCCATTCATGTGCCCCCCATGTTGCATGGTATTCCCCTAACTTCAAGGGCATATGTGTATGGCACGGCAAGTTATTATTTTAAGTGGCCTAAGTGGTTCCAACCAATGGAAATAAGTGGGCGTTCAGAATCTTCTTGTGCAAAATGAATCTAACACCCATATTCGTCCTTTGGCACAAGTTAAATTTGCCTCAGATGAGTGAATTCATGCTTCAACCCTCGGAGCTGATGTCTATGGATTGGGATAGATGGTGGAAGAGGGAGTTTTTGGCATTCCAAGGGAGCTCAATTTTACAAAGTCCCTCATGGGATTTTTCATATTAGCTAGTCACTAATCCGTCTCTCTCAGGTGTGATGATTTCCATTTATGGATTTCATATGACATTACCATCCTCGTGTTTTATGTTAAATTGTTGGTGATCTGAGATGAGGTCAAATCCCCCTAATCAGTGGTAGTTTGTTGGGAATGTGGTGTATGCTTATCTCTAGTCTTTCGGGATGGGTTTATCTTGGTATACTTGGGTCTCGACCTAGAGGGAGCAGGCATATTTTGAGTCTTTTGTGCCTGTAATTCCCTCTCTCTAGGTGGTCATTGGTGCTCCTATGCTTACCATGCCTTCCAGGGTTGATGTTTCAAATTTACTTCGGTTTATTATGGTTTTAGATTTGGTAATTAACTCTCATATTTGTGAGGCTGTGATTTTAGGAAATTGAGATGGTTTATGTTATTCTATGGCTTCCCCACTCTGGTTTCGTCTCCCCTTCCTTGATTTTGAGTGATGACAAGGATATTGTATTCATGTCTGGAAATTTAGTGGTTCTGGTGGTCTTTGTGTGGGGAACATGTTCTTTGGACAAGTATCAGACCACCACACCCCCTTTGTATGAGGTTTTGAGTTGTTTTTAATACGAGGTGGCCCCCTCATCCTGGTTCATGTGTTGTGTTGTTTCTGCCTGTACATCGCTACCCATCTTGGAAGTGTGTCCTTCTTCTATTGGTTGTATGGCGATTACGGGCCTTCAAAAAATCCTTCCACTTGAGTGGGCAGAGGCTATAGAATAATCACAACAAGAACTGTTGCATCTCTATATCCATCATCAACAGAATATGTCGAATTTAAATGTAGCTATGGATTATTAATGGAACTCAGAGTTAAACTACAAGGTCTTGAGGATGAAACGACATCCCTTCACCAATAATTATGCAATCTTCAATTTTTTGTAAGCTAGACAAAACAAGAAATTCCCCCATGAATTCTTCATCTCAAGTCATGCAAATCCTATAAGATCAAAATGCTCCTTCTCACGATGAGATTAACCAAGGCACTAATGCTTTCCCTTCTCCTTATCTTTAGTATATATGCAGTTTAAATGTATTAAAATTTTAGAGGTTTTTTGGAGGCTATATGATCATAGGCCAATTAGTTTTGCTTTAGATGTAGTTAGAGAATTTTGGATGTTCTCTTTGGACAAGCCTTTATCTATTAACACTCTCATTAGTGATAGACTCTATTTTTGTATCTTTTGATACAAGGCCATGTCACCAAACATGGATTTTTAATACAAATATTCACAGTTCCAATTAAAAAAAAATGTAATTGTGCAAGACTAAGTTCTCTTAATAATTATATGGTATATTAAGTTTTGGAATATAATGTTATATCTTAATTTGACGTTATTAATTTATTTTTTTGTTTTTTAAATAGTAACTAGTGAATTTTTACTAGTAAAATATGTGCTAAATGCACAATTGAGTTACATGCATAGCCCCAACGTTTATAATTTCTAGAATGGCCTCAAAATGGACACTACACAGGCCATCTAGACTACTCTTGAACCAATTTACAAGAAAGCAGGAGATCATGTAAGTAAACACGCCATAAAATACCCCCAATATTAAACAAATTTTTGTAAGGATACAATAACTACACTACACGAGGATCTTGAAAATGAGTAAAAGAAACTGTATCTAGAGGAGGAACAACTGGATTTAGGTATGAGAGGAGGGTGATGGATGGAAAGACTAAATTCGCCAAGGAGTAAAGAGACCAAGTATCCCTGGTAACATTTTTCTAAAGCACCTCCAGTTGTTGTTGTAAGCTATCAATCTTGTCATCCATCATCAAAATCAGATGTTTATGCTTGATCAAGATTTCCATGGTGGAGCTTATTATCCTATCATATGATCAAAGTTGATTTGGAGCACACTGATGCTTTCCTTTTGTTTGGAAACTTCTCGAATGAAAGCCCGATATTCCTTCCACCTCATGACCTGTTTAGAAGCCATGGTTACCATTTCTACGATGACAGGGAATCCCATCACCTTAGACACACCAACCCTTGCACCTAGAGGAATGATCCACAAACCATCAAATAGATCACAAACCAAAATCCATATGCATGGAATTAGGCTTGCATGAGCCATTAATTTGGAAAGCCTCATGCAAAGAGGCTTTGAACACAAAGCCCATACCAATTCCCATGACAAACCATTAACGCCTGGGTGCCACCCAAACTCTTCTATACCAGTGAGACTAAACATCCCAAAACCTTACATGATGAACTTCTTAAATGCTCTCATCATGCTTCAAGTTGAATAGAAATGTGAGGTGACCACCCAAGCACCCAACTGATGATCGAGAATGCAACCAATTAACAAAATTAAATAAATTATAAAATAGGATGGAGCCGAGTAAATTGATTAACAGTCTAATTTTTAAATGATTATAAAATAGTAATAATAATTCCATTTGATATATAGAGGCAGGAGCGAGAGGGGTTATCCTTCACCCCGATGGAGAAATTGAGAAAAAAATTGCATGGGGTTTGGGCATTGCCTCAAACAACGAGACTGAAGTATTAGGACTTTAGCAAGGGATGGAGATTACAGTGGCTGAGGGAATCTGTCAGTTAATTGTATTTGGATACTCTCTCATCACCATACAAAAATGCTACAAATTGAAGAATTGTAAGGAAAAATAATTGACACCAATGTATCTAAGAATAAAACTCCTTATGGATAAATTTGAAGATCTTGACTTCTACCATATTAAATGAGAAAATAATCAATTGGGAGATAACCAAGCTTATATAGGGGTCAAATTGGCTCAAGGAAATTTGATGGAGGGGCAAGGTAGATCATCAATATGCCATATCCCGTGATTCCATATATCCTAAGGACTTCGATTTTCATGAATGCCATTATGGTGGAATATGTTTCTGACAGGAAACATAATTTTAGAAATAATTCCAAGGCACTAAGGTGCCTCAACAATCGTTCATGTAGATTGTTGGAACCCATTAATCGAGTTAACATTTGGGATAACACGAAGTGTCTAAATCGGTATACAGATAGTTGGAGTGGCCGCTCGTACCATCTTAGAGGAGGATCGGTCCCTCACATTCGTGTGTAATATCAAACCAACAAAAGTGGTAATGGAATTATAGTTATTCTTATAGCAGTGGAAGGAGGGTAGCAATAAATGTGAATGGACTCATCCTACTACCAATATGAAGCCAAATTTAGATATAGAGGGTTGGCTTAGGAAGTTACAAATGTAGTGGCTCTCCATTAGATTTCATCAAGTCGAAGGTATAGCCTCCGCTTCATGGAATAACGTCAATAATCCTTCGAATGAGCAGCTGTATGCATTAAAAGAGGAATTTGAGGAGATAATTACCAGAATTGGGGAGCAAATTATCTCTAAAGCTCATTCCCACTTTGCATTGGTCACAAGCCAACTTGGAAGTTTAAAAAAGGATGTTGAAAATATTCAGGCAACAATTAATTTACGTGTGACTAAGCTAGAAAACCTGGACTTTAAAGTTGATAGCTCAGAAGTCAAGGTGGAGTCGGTTGTCATCAATGTCTTAAAGGAGGCATTTGATCTCAACGAGCTTGTTGAGAAACAATTGGAGCCGGGCAAAGGTGATTGTGCACTGACTCCCTTTCTCGATGAACTACAGTGTTGTAACAGGAACAAGGACAGAACGTGGCAGAAGAATCACTCCAACAAATAGAAGCAGACAATCTGGGAGTGGAAGAATACAATTGGACTCATAAGGAAGGCTATGGATAGTTTTCTTTCAATGCTTAAGTTTTATAATGCTATGTAGCTTTGTTAGGATCAGTAAGATATTTTTTTTAGAAGTTATAAGAAAAATAGTGTAGTTAACATGTAAAACATATTTCTAAATATCAAAAAACAATGATTAAAACAATTTTGAAACACTATTGAAAATTTGATATATTTGAATGTAATGACATTAGCCAATTTTCAATTTGATTAATTAGGCCGATAGGCCTTCCCTTTGAAAGAGACTTTCGTCGTCCCTTTGTTCCTCATGCTGACACCTGGCGGAATGGGCAATTTGCTTCGTATTTGTTCAGGCATGATTATCAGGCTGACACTTGGCGGAGTGGTTTCTGCAGCCGATTTTACAGTCAGTTGTTACCCATTTTACTCCTGAGTTCCAGTACACCACTTGGGTGCAGCACAATCCCAAGTCCAGGTGCATGCACCTGTCTGCACAAACTCACTCCTCCCTCTGCATTCGATAGGGTTTAGAGGTCTGTTCTCAGCCTGCAATTCTTGAGGGGGTCAAAATTTCTCAAAGCTCACGCGCTTTGTTAATGGATTCTCAGTCCAATTCTCAATGCAAGTTCAACGCATTTTCTTGATCTTTGTACATCAAATCCTTCAGACAAAAGTAAAATCGACAACAGCAATGTAGCGACTCTGTTTTTCTGAAATCCTGCGCGTGGTATCGGGAGCTCTGGAAGTACAGACGAGTGGCTTTGAGAGTTCTTTAGCCAGCCACGGCATTGAAATTCTGTGCATAAGATCCTCATTAATGAATGATCTGTTTCCCTTTATCTTTAGCCGAAGGACTAAATGGTAGACCCCCCTTTTTAATCTTGCTTTGAACGGAAACCCAAAGGGTTTCGATCCCATGATCTCCTTATACAAACCCAACAATACTTTTCTCGGCAGGTAAGTGCTCCATGATGGGCACCAGTGGTGCTCCCAAGAGGTCCATCCGACCACCGCGGCAAAGGTTTAAGGTTCCAGGATGGGCTTCCTTTGATGCCCAACAGCGAGGTGGGGTTCCTAAGGCTGACATGGACCCTTTCCCACCTTTTCCTCCAAACTCGTCCTCTTCTAATCATCTGCAGAGAAAGCCAAGTCAGGGTTCTGTTATGGACAAGAATTATCTGAAAGATAGAATGATGTCTTGGCTCTGGTGCGGCACTAAAATATTTCCTTTATGTCTCCAAATTCTAGAGGCAAACCCTGGAAAGGATTTTCTCAACTAATAGAAAAGGTTGCTGTTAGGCCAGAGAAATTTATTGATCCTTATCCTAATACAACCCTGGCTAGCACTGTTATGCTGCAGGGCGTGACAGAGGAACATTTGGCTGCAGATAAACTAAATGCTAAGGCAGCTGCAGAAATTCTTCAAATTAGAAATGAAAAACATAAGGACATTTGGAAGTTAGATCTCCATGGGCTTCATGCAGCAGAAGCGGTGCAGGCCTTGGAATTGCGATTGGAATTGGGCGCACCCGTTGTTTACTAAGGGAAAAAGAGGTGGTCACCCTTAGTCGGTGATGGTCATTGGGGTTCCATACCCACTATATAGGAGCAGCTGAGAGGCGAGGACAGGACAAGACATATCGTAGAAGGAAAAAAGTTCCAATCTTCTTCCTATCTTGTACTGTCCTCCTTACGAGTCGCTTTCATTCCACGCGAACTTTTTATACATGACAGACTCAGTCCGTATTAGACCATCAATTCAGTTCGTGTTTCAGGTCCCTCTGTTTATTTTGGGAGGTAAGATTCTCTGATCCCATTCTCATATTTCATATAAGTTTTATTAGTGGGACACTTGTTTTCAGGAGCTTTTCCATTTTATTTTCAGTGGGTCGTATCTGAATCTGGGATCCCGTGGACCCATTTACAATCCTATTTTTTACTATGCATTATCCTCTGTGTTTCTGAACGCTATTTTTCCAATTGGGGTAGGTAGAGAAGACGGCTAATACGTCTATAAGGAATGCGAGTGCAAGTTGTGGGGGCATCAAACTGTTTTGGGTGTCTGTGAGTGTGCAGATTTGGGTAAATGTGGAAGACTAAAGCGTTGTTGCAGTATAGCTTTTTGGGCTTCCTGCATTGATAATCTAGCGACCCAGTTTTTATTTTGTCTGGAATCTATAGTTCAATTTGATTTCTTGGTCACCTGGATCATTGATATGGAAGAAGCCAATGGTAAGCAAGCATTCTGGTTCTTGCCATTTTATTTAGCTGAAAGTTAATTTATTCCGACATAATTTTTCGTTTCTGGTTTTCGAGCTTGTTTATGTGATGGGCATGTGTGCACACACCCATCAGTGCCTTATTAGACGAGATATACGTACAAACCCCAAACACATATAATATGCAAATACCCATTCTTTAAACTGAAAACAGTGTGTTTCAATACAAGAAATGAGGAAATAGGAGGACCTTGTTATGACAATTTATCACATGTTTTCTGATGCAGTTGTAGAATCCAAGGATGGGACCATCTCTACAGCATCGGCATACACAGGTCATCATGAAGGTCAGATTTTGCTAGTTTATGCTTGATAACAATATTTTATGCTACTTTTCAATGGATTTGTTCTATTTGGGATCATGAAGATCGTTGCAGAAATCTGCATATAATATGCAGAGTGATGTTCTTTTACGGATTTTTAGACAAACTTTTGTTTTTCAAAGATGAATCCTGCGATTTGAAATCTAATCCACAATAGAAAAAGCCATGAGGCATGGATGGGGAAAATTATTTAGCAGCTTTTCAAGTGGACAAATTTTTTAGCAGCTCCTCAAATGAGTCTCGTATCTGCTTCATGAATTTCCTGTTTTTCGTTGTTCTTGCTCAGCTGTTAAAGACAGAGATATGAAATTCTTGACCAAGGTTGTTGAAGAAGCACACAATGCAGTTAATTGTGGCCATGGTGGGCCTTTTGGTGCGATCGTGGTTCGTAATGATGAGGTTATTGCGAGTTGTCACAACATGGTTCTCAAGAACATGGATCCCACTGCACATGCAGAGGTTTCGGAAAAATATTGGGGCAGCGTCTCCTCTTCTAGGACATCCCCGCAGTCTCAGTCTTCATGAAGAGGTTTCTCAATTTCTCATTATTGTACTGGAAGAGGCTAAAAGTTTCAGTGGTCTTGGACTCTTGGACATTCCTTCTATATTCAACCAAATACATTCTGGTCTATGGTTCTAGATTTCCTTCCCTTATGATTAAGGATAATATGAGTTCAATCTACAAATCAGAACACTTGAAATCACCCGAAAACTGGGCTTTAGGTAATGTACTGAAGCTTTTGCTCTCTTTTAAGTTATTTTCTCAATGCTTAGGCTTTACTTAGCTCTAAGTTTAAAAGGAAATTATTGTTTGTTGTACAGTTGAGAAGGCCAAGTTCTTTTATATTGCTGGCTTTTTCCTTGCAGTCTCGCCTGAGTCGATTCAACTTGTGGATGAACATGTAGCTCAGAAAGGGAAGGTAAAGTGTATTGTAATCACTTTAGTATCTGGAATCAGAGGGGTTATTGTGTTATTGGTTATTTGGCAAACTAACAATGTCCATGCCAAATGGTCTTGTATTTCATGTCGTGCAGATATTTATGATGAATCTTGCATCTCCTTATATCTGTGAATGTTTTACTAAGGCATGGAAGAAAGTTTTTCCGTAAGACCTACTTCTTTGCATTGTTTTAGTCTGATATCTAGATAGCAGATGATTACGCAGATAGAACTTAAAACATTTCTATTTTCATACCAAGTTGATTTGGCTTCTTTCTTCTATGATATCCGAATTCCCTCTGTTATAACTTATATTTATTATACTGTTTGAAATGTTTCATGATATTTGGCAATTTTACCTCAGGTATATGGATTATGTTTTTGGAGATGAGACTGAAGCAAGGACTTTTGCAAAGGCGCAAGGGTGGGAGGTAAATTATGTGATCTTAATTTCTGACCAATATACTTCTGAACTTGAATGGAGTAGATGTTTACTAAATCTTTTGCATTTTCTAGACTGACAATGTTGAAGAAATAGCCCTAAAGATGTCAGCACTGCCAAAGGCAACTGGAACTCACAAGAGGATAGCTGTTATTACACAAGGTGCAGATCAAGTAGTCGTTGCAAAAGATGGAAAGGTAATTATTTTTGATCTTTTGTCTTTTGTTTATAGCTGACATTGAGATTAAGAGAAGATTTTTCTTGAATATTGTACTGGAAGAGGCTAAATGTTTCAGTGGTCTATGGTACTGGTCTCAGGAATATAAACAAAAGACAAAAGATCGAAAATATATACCTTTCCAGCTTTTGCAACCACTACTGGATCTGCACCTGGTAATTATTTCTCAATTTCTCATTATTGTACTTGAAGAGGCTAAAAGTTTCAGTGGTCTTGGACTCTTGGACATTCCTTCTATATTCAACCAAATACATTCTGGTCTATGGTTCTAGATTTCCTTCCCTTATGATTAAGGATAATATGAGTTCAATCTACAAATCAGAACACTTGAAATCACGCAAAAACTGGGCTTTAGGTAATGTACTGAAGTTTTTGCTCTCTTTTAAGTTATTTTCTCAATGCTTAGGCTTTACTTAGCTCTAAGTTTAAAAGGAAATTATTGTTTGTTGTACAGTTGAGAAGGCCAAGTTCTTTTATATTGCTGGCTTTTTCCTTGCAATCTCGCCTGAGTCGATTCAACCTGTGGCTGAACATGCAGCTCAGAAAGGGAAGGTAAAGTGTATTGTAATCACTTTAGTATCTGGAAGCAGAGGGGTTATTGTGTTATTGGTTATTTGGCAAACTAACAATGTCCATGCCAAATGGTCTTGTATTTCATGTCGTGCAGATATTTATGATGAATCTTGCATCTCCTTATATCTGTGAATGGAAGAAAGCTTTTCCGTAAGACCTACGTCCTTGCATTGTTTTAGTCTGATATCTAGATAGCAGATGATTACGCAGATAGAACTTAAAACATTTCTATTTTCATACCAAGTTGATTTGGCTTCTTTCTTCTATGATATCCGAATTCCCTCTGTTATAACTTATATTTATTATACTGTTTGAAATGTTTCATGATATCTGGCAATTTTACCTCAGGTACATGGATTATGTTTTTGGAGATGAGACTGAAGCAAGGACTTTTGCAAAGGCGCAAGGGTGGGAGGTAAATTATGTGATCTTAATTTCTGACCAATATACTTCTGAACGTGAATGGAGTAGATGTTTACTAAATCTTTTGCATTTTCTAGACTGACCAGTCCCTTTTGTTTTGTTTCATGCATGTAATTTTGGTTGTATTTATTTCATTAGGAGAGATACAAGTTTTGATACAGAGGAAGTTATGCACATTACATAATGTACTTTTTCTTCTCCTTGTGAGGGATTTTTGTCTTGTTAGCAATGTACCATTCTTCGTCTGTTTTTTCTTTGCTGTTCTATCATATCCAAGAATGCACTCTTTCTTATAATTGGAAGTAATTTATATCTTACCAAGATTAAAATTGTACTCTATTATTCTCATGTACCAGTCACGTCTGTTTATTGTTTTTTTATTAGGAGTGATAAAAATTGTCATTGCCCATTGGTAAATCATAGAACAGTCTTCTGCTCTTTCTTCTCTATGCTGTTCCATTGTGCCAATGATGTGTACTTTTTTTATCGTTGTAAGGAATTTATATCTTACTATTTGGCTTCATGTATATCTTATATCTCACTACTCTTTCTTATCATTGGAAGGAATTTATTTCTTACCATAATTTATACCAATCTCTTGTTTCGCTTCTTGTATCATATTTTGTTATAATTGATTTTTATTAGGAGAGGCACAAGTCGTGATAGGGAGGAAGCTATGCACATGTAATTTGCCAAGGGACTTTCTGGTGTTTAAAAATTAAATTGCCACATATCTCCGCTGGTCTGTAATGAGCGTATTAGCTGTTAATTTGTTAATGTTTGGTTTCATGGCACTTTTAATGAGAATTATCGAGTAGACAAATTTTGCATCAAGTGCTTTTCTCTTCTTTCAAGAAACAAATGGTTCACGTTATCTTAGTGTCCTCTTTTTTTTTTTTTTATAAATGCTGAGATCATCATATTTGTTATCATTTCAGGTTACGTTGTTTCCAGTGATTTTGATTCCGAAGGAAAATATTGTTCATCCAAATGGAGCAGGTTTGGATATATTCTTTTGTCTAATGCTTAAATGTTTACAAAACATAGGTGTAGACAAGAAAATACTGAATTCTCTTCCCTTTCATTGTTGTTTTGGCAGGGGATGCATTTGTAGGAGGCTTTTTAGCTCAATTGGTGCTAGGTAAATCTGTTAAGGAATGTGTCGAATGTGGAAATTGTGCGGCAAATGTCCCTGCTAATAATGTGCCAAAGTTTTTGGTAGAAATCAATAGGGAAACCAACAGGCCTGGGGCCCTTACCAATTTCCATTGAGTACACAACTGATCTCAGTTCTTCCTGGACGAGGACCCATGTTTAGTCAGCAGCTGCTAAAAGGTCCCTACTAATAATGTGCCACAGTTTTTGGTAGAAATCAATAGGGAAACCAACAGGCCTGGGGCCCTTACCAATTTCCATTGAGTACACAACTGATCTCAGTTCTTCCTGGACGAGGACCCATGTTTAGTCTGCTATCGGGATTTGAGATATCAAAAGGCTCTGTTAGCAGGTTTTGGTGGTAAGATTTTGCTGTTGTCTTAATACACAGAGCTGATCTGAGTTCTTCTTTCCAGCCTTATTCTAGATGTCCTATTTGCTTCTCTTCTCCCTTCGGTAGTTGTGTGAAAGAAAGCAGTTGTCACGGACCAGAGCTTTCCCCCTTCACGATTCATTCATCAGACAGCACCAGTAGGCTATGATATCCTCATGGCTGTGCCTTTATGGTCCTCAGACCTTTCTATTCTTTTTCCTCATGGCTAAGATCTTGTTTTTAGATATATAGGTCAATTTTTATAGGAGATTTCTTTTGCACTCCCCTTTGGAGCAATTGTATGTATGTGGAAGGAAAAGCAATTATGATATCGCTATTGATTTGCCAAACCATTGTTATGTACTTTTTCAAGTCTGAAGATGTGTAACTTGTGGTTTAGCTTGGTACATTCTCTTGTATACCAGTTTACTTTGAATTAGTAAATATCATAAGCCCAGTAGCGATTTAAGTGTATGTCTGCATGGCAAACTGCATTGGGCTTGAACTTTTCTAAAAAATTAAGTTGTATTTAAAGGAATATGGTGTCCAAAAAAAAATAGAACTCCAAACATCAAATCTCTTTTGCTCCTTCTAGGCTTGAACCAACATCTCTTTAAGAGAAATTCAACAATTCTAATTTAATAATCCTATCGGCCTCTCTTTGTACCTTTTGGGACAATTGCTAGTAAAATATTAACTATTTCTTAAAAAAAAACACTCAATCAATTAAGAATAACATATTTTCAATTTGATTAATAAAATATTAACTATTCCCCGGATGCGGGTGTTTAAAGCGATGGGACGGGAGTTGGAAGCTGGCCACATGCCGCTCCACGGGCATCACGTGGCACTCCATGCGAGAGGACGACGAGATCAATCCCGGTTTAATACAAAGGGACGGGGGACGGCAGCAGTGAATGCCCGGAGAGTGCACTCGATCCAGAGCATTGCTGCAGTAATGGCGGATGGGAATTCGAGGTGGGTAGGTGACGATGAAGAGCATATATCCGGTTTGGAGCAGGGAATTTTGGTCGTGTTGCATTTGTCTGGCCTCTCTGCCGTTGAAGCGGTCCCTTCTCAGGCGGTTGGGTATACTACGGAGCTGGTTCTGGTAATCGACAGTCTGGTTCACTTGGCAGTTTGCAGGGAGTCTCATCTCATTATGGTGAGACCCAGACAGAGGTTGCTGAGCCGTCGTGGTTCTTCCAGAGGCGGGGGTTCGAGCAGACCTGTGAGAGATGAAACGAGGCATTGCTGCCACTGTAATCTGGCAAGCTCCATTGGAGCCATTCCCCTGCACTCTGGCCAACATATGGATGCCGGGGCATCCAGCTCGGCCTCCTTGCCAGCCTTTGGCTCCACTATTTTCAACTTCACCAGCTCTACGGCAAACCCGAGAATTAGTGCTCATGTTTCCATTCTGTTCATCGAGAACCCTCCTGAGGTGGATGATCCCATAGAAGCTCGGGAGCATGGGATGCAGGACTACCATGGGGATGCAGAGCAAGCTCCGACAGCTGAGTTGGAGCAGGAAGAAAAGAGCCGGGCCAACGTCGAGGAAAATTCCAAGCATTCCCAGAATGCTCCTAATGCTACTACTGGGGAAGCGGAAGCGACCTCGCCTACTCATGCTGAGCCGGATTACTACGGCTGGTACCCAATTGTGGAAGAGCAACCGGATGAGCCGAGTGAATAATCACGCCGGCGCCCTTGCTCTACCAGGTCGCTCCAGACTCAGTTGCCGTCTCCTGGTTTGTTGTTGTTTCAGTCAATGTTTTTTTTAGGATGTCAAAGCTGTTGGTTTTCTGTGTCAATGATGAAAGTACTTACTGTTTCCCCTGCGCGGGACGACTTGAACAGTTCTTTTTGTCTAAGACCCCTGCGCGGGCTTCCGTCTATGGACAGTCTTGGAACTTCATGGAACCACCCCTGCGAGGGCTTGCTATGAGGAATTATGTCTGGGTCTTTGTCAGTCTAAGTTTTTGTCTATGTCTGGTGCTCCTCGAGAGCAAGAGCATACTGGTCCTACCTGATGTAATTTTGCACTATGTATATATTTAATAGATTAGTCTTCTTACCGAGAAAAAAAATAAAATATTAACTATTTCTAAAAAAATTATTACGTTTTATAGATTACCAAAAAAACACTCAATCAATTAAAAATAATATATTTATGATATACATTTGTGCTTTATCTCATTCAAATTTAACATTCTTAAAACGCACATATAAACAAAAACAATAGTGTTATATTAAAAACTTGCACTTTAATATTCATGATATCATAACTCCATTTTCATTAATTAAAAAACATATTTAATAATTATTCTAATAAAACCATATTTTTTTTCCTGTTCTAACTATCTATAAAAGTATCAACATACATTTACTTAAAAGAATGCTTATGGAGACTTAAATAATTTCTTAAAACATAGGTTGCCAAAAGTGAGCCTTATCCTACTTGTAAAGTATGGACCTTTCGTCCACCTTTGTCACATTTGCCTTAATCGAATCTTCCTTCAAAGAGTCTTGGAATATGCCAATAATATCCCTTTGAATTAATCTTATTTATTTCACGGCATGAAGCAACCCTCGTTGATAATGTTTCTTATTGTTTTAAGCGCTTTTTTTTTCCAATGTTATAGGATTTTTTTTTAATGTTATGAAAAATTGTTTGGGATGTTTTTTAAACACCACATATGTAAAGGTGTGATGAGGATTAAGTTAATAAAATAATTTTTGAAACATAAATGATAGTATAAAATAATTTTAATTATTGAAATTAAGTTTTTATGATTTATATTATGAAAAGCAAAAAAAGGTAAAAATTATATTATTGGAATTTTGTTGATGCGTTTTGAACCATTCAGTGTGATTTATTGTCAGAACAAAATTGTATTTTGACGATGAACCACACTAAATGGTTTAAAACGTGTCGACAAAAATTTGATGATATGATTTTTACAAAAATAATAATAATAATAATAAATAAATAAATAATATATATATATATATATATATATATAAATAAATGAAAATTTATTATAATTTAAATTAATTAATTTATTATAATTTTTTGGATAAGTATTAAGTTAATAAAATATTTTTTTTTAAATAAAATAATAGTATAAAATAATTTGAATTAATTAAATTTTATAATGTAACTTTTTATCTTAAAATTATTATAAAAACTTTATATATTGATTAAATACAAACGATATATTTTATATTTTAGTATTTATATGCATTTAACATAGGGTAATGTTAATATGGAATGAATACATTAAATTAAAAATAATATTAATATTATTAAATATAAGTTTATTTTTCAGTTTAATGAATTAATTTAATTGATTAAGTGTTTTGAACTTTTTGTAAAAGGGATAAGTTCAATCTCTTTAATGAGTCACTTTTGTTGTGTACATATTATGGAGAAGGGTCTAAATATTTTGATGCAATGTTGTTGTTGTTTTTTTTTTTTCTTTTTTTTTTTTTTTATAATTATAAGGAGAAAAGCCTCCTCATTGGATGATTGAGTGGTTGACATAATGAGATGTTAGCCCTTCCACCTGACTTCAAATCTCGTACAGGGGCATCTTTGACCCATTATGATAAAGCTCAAGGGTAGGATCCCCCACCCTCGTTGAGTCTCGACTCTTGCTAAGTCATAAATTCCTGGCTTATCTGGCATATGGGATGTTGGATATACTCTTGATGTTATAGTGGTAGCCACTAGGTTTGGTATTGGGCCTCATCCAGATTACTCCAACGAGTTACTGACTCACCATTGTAAAAAAAAAGTTATAAGGAGAAAAGTGATCATACTAGCATTATTATGTCAGATCCCATCAGAACTTTGCAATTAAGCGTGTTTGGGCTAGAGTAGTATTGAGATGGGTGACCTCCCCTGAAGTCCTAGTGTTGCACCCTCCCCCCCTTTGTGTCTTCTCATGGGACGACCGAGTGCTTCGCACAAAGGGATGTTATCCCCTCCACTCATTTTCAAATCCCACAAGGAGTGCATCTTTGGCCTATTGTGATAAGGCTTGAGGAGTAGGCTCGCCCACCTTTGTGGAGTCTCAACTCTTCTTAAGTCATAAATTCTTGGTATAGTTGACTTATGGGTTGTTGGATATACTCTTGGTGTTATAGTGATAACCACTAGTTTTGACCTTGGGCTTCTCCCAATTTACTCCAATGAATTACCGATTCACCATGATTATTTTTTTTTAACCTTGGCAAGACTACATGTTCATCATGTCCAATATATCACCCCAATCGAAGCAGGGAATTGAACAAGTGACTTCACATGAAGGAGTGCCTTAACATAGCACCCTATCACTGTCTATCCAAGACCCCATGGACATTGATTCACCATGATTTTAAAAAACAAAAACAAAAAAATAAAAATAAAAAAACACAAAGAGAACAACAAAATACCTCACGTAACCAATTATGAATGAGACTTGTATTTATGAGATGTTGACATGAGTAAACTAAAACAAAACTTAAGGAAAGGTTTGCACCTTAAAATATTTGATCCCACTCACCGCTTAATAGTTTCGGAGTAAAGATGGATCTAGGCTAATTTAAAATATCACACACACACACACACACACACACATATATATATATATATATATATGTAATTTAACCGAGTCAAAATGTTTTAAATAATAAGTATAATTATTAATTTTATTTTATTACTATTTTTTAATTTTAATTTTATGTAATTTGACCAAATAAAAATGTTTTAATTAATAATTATAATTTATTTTATTTTTATGTAATTTCATCGAGTTAAAATGTTTGCATAACATAACATAAAAAGGAAGAGCGAACTTGGAGACGATGGTGATCCTGTGCGGAGCTAGGGTTTCGAGCAACGTTGTTACAAGCTTGAGCGTCGCCAACAAAGGGTTCCAGGGGCACTACAGTCGAAGTTGGTTTGGTATTCGAGATTCGACCCTCTGTGATTGCAAGAATGAGGGCTTAAGGCCTCACATTGTAATGGGATCTGTTGAAAGAGATGTAAGTGAAGTCGTAGGTCAAGTGCATATACATTAGTGGACGCAGCAAATCAGCGGAACCAGAGAGACCAAGACATTTCATGGTGATTGGATCGACATGGTAGATGTAGATCCACGATTTTCTAACGATGGGTTTACTAAGCAGAAATCCTATGCAAGGGAGACTTGAGCCACAAAATCACAAGAAGTTACTATGCAGGCCCATGAATCTATTTTCTCCCACTGAGTGTGATTATGATCTAGATCTGGGACGGGAGGCACGAAGGTACCAAGTTTTAATGAAAACCCTTTATCGCTGTGAGGTTCCTCAACCAGATTCAGTAGTGGATTTTTGTATTCAAGTTTTTGCAAAAACCCTATATGGGAGATTGATTCTTACTGGGTGTTGGGCTACAAATTCAGTGTTTGACTTGAAGCAAAAGATCTAAAAAAGTTGGGTATCCTGATGGAGTTTCATAACCTAATTTATGCAAGTAGATCTATGCAAGATGACCTTCTGTGGCAGGACTACAACATTGAATGAAACTCATCTACCATCATTAATATGCAGCTTAAGGGAGGCTTGCCTAGTCCCAGTAACCCTAAGGGACTAACTTCATTTAAGCATGCAGTGAAGAGAAAGGTTGAATCACAAAATAAATCTAATTAAAACATCAATATTAATGGACCTTACATCGTGGAGAAAATGGATCAGGTCGTGGAAATGGCAGTAAATAGTCCAAAAGTTACAAAATGGTTCTCCACTCTACAATATGGTGCAATCATCTGTCGATTTAACGATTTTTGGCCCAAAAATGAGGATTTACATCATTGGGTCCGTACAAATTCGACCTCAACTTGTGAAATCTATTTATGTTCTAGGGGTTTCTTTGTTGTGCAACTTGATATCTTGAAGGATGTGTTTTTCATCATAAATGAGGGTCCATGGTTTTGGGGTAGCGTGGACCTTTTTACAACCCCATGGTTTCTAGGTTTTGATTCCAACAATATGGTGGTTTCCAAAATGTCAGTTTGGGTCATATTACACAACCTTCCTCTTCTTTTCTAGCACCACCAAGTTTTAGAAGGAATTAGAAACACTTTGGGGAAGTATGTAAAGATGGATTTGGATATAACTTCAAAGGGAGTCTTTACCTTTGCTAGGATCTGTGTAGAAGTAGAACTTCGTAAGGGTAACCTTTCCATATTCACCCGAATCACAACAATCTTAAGTGGATTCAACATTTAGACTTTGAAGATACGACATTCTTATGTCGTATCTTCCTTCAAATTGGACATCTCCAAAATACTTGTCCACGGGCAAAGAAAGATTCGAAACGAAAAAAGAAACAACCTCAAAATCCAAAGGGTTTGCAGTTTCAGGAGCATATATCCTTGGATGAAGAGGATGACAGAATAATGGAGAATCTTATGGATGCTCAGAAAACACAAGAAACCCTTGAGGATGAAGGGATTGAGCAGAAAGGAACAATGATTCAAAGCACGCAAATGACGGAAGCAACAACAACCACAGTTCCAATGCAATGGATCGAAGCGCCTCCCTTTGAAAAAGAGATAGAGGATATTAAAAGACCCCATGCATCTGAAAGTTCAGACTCAAACAAAGAAGTCACTTCGAAGGTGTTAGAGAACCAAATGGAAATTAGAGAAGAGAATCAACTAGCAATTGTAAATGCCACTCCCAATCAAGGAGTTTGGCAAAAAGTAGAGAAAAAGAAAGGCAAAAAAGGGTAGTTAAGTGTCTTACATTTAGCTCCAAAATGTAATTTCAAAGTTGGTTCTTTTGTTTATACTTTTTATGGGCTCCTCTGTTTATTAGAGGAATATTTTATTGGAGCTTAATGTTCGTTTTTTGTAAGCCCTTTCGCTGACATGTTTGAATTCTTTCGGGCATCTACAAAATATAATTTTGTCTCTAATCCTAGGTTGAATAAAATTACGATTTTTTCTTCGGAAAAAATAACATAAAAGCACCTCTTCCATAATGAGATGGAGATCCCTCTCAACACAATAACCCAAAAAATGGAATCATTTAAAAATAAAATAATAAAATAACAATGTATCTCTATTTTAACTTTTAAATCATGAAAAAATTAATTTTAATTTCAAATATATGTATATTAAGTTAGGCACTTTGCATTATGTCAAATGAGGATTACATAGATTTTGCTACTAGTATGACTGAAGGGAAACCAAACCAATAACATAAATTCATAGTCTTGAGGTTGCTAAGACCTTGTCTAACTAGACCATAGTGTAAATAAAAACTTATAAAAACAGGTTGGTTGTGTCAAACCTTACTTGTTGGGCATTAGATAATCCAATGCTCCCCGTGTATTTCATGACATGTGCTTAACCACCTCTCGAGGATCCATTAACTCTAGTGATGCGTCTATTTACTAATACCTGCAAGTTTTGGTGTAACAACAATCGTGACTCAAACAAGTGGTATCAGAGCCAAAGGTCTCGAGTTCGTATCACACCCGACTCGCACAAGGGGGAGATTGTTGGGAATTGGCTAATCCAACGCTCCTTGTGTGTTTCGTGACATGTGCTTAACCGCCTCTTGAGGATCCATTAACTTTGGCGATGAGTTTTTAACTAATACCTGCAGGTTTGGTGTAACGACAATTGATGTAATACAGTTATATACTTATTCTCTAATTATTTGTTAAATTTATTTGCTAGTTCAATATTTATTATATTAGTTATTAAAAATAAAAATAAAAATAAATAAATTTATGTGTTATAAATTTTCAAGACTTTAAATACATTATTTAGATTTATTGTAATTTTATTTTAGTTTTTAATAATCTAAATATTAATTTTTCAAGAAGGGTGTCTAGGAGCAAGTGTTTCCCCACCTTGATATCATGTTAGTTCACATGAAAGGGGGTTGTGGATTCCATTATACTTGGTGAATTGTATGCACTCTTGTCACTTTATTGATCATGACACAAAGTTGACATGAGGTTAAAAGTCATTTGAATATTGCAAGCAACATAGGGATGTACTACAAGACTCAACAAGATAATTCTATCAGATTGGTAGAGTTGGAGGAAAAAATTGACAGTTTAGACCACAAGTTGACCATTCTAGATAGGAGAGTAGCCACCATGTCCTTCTCAGATTAGGATAGTGACCAGTCAACACTGATGCCTAGAGATTCTGCCCAATAGTTATTATGATTCACTAGTTTTTTGCTTGTAGCACTAGTAATCTTTTTTATCTTTTCATGTCGATGTATGTTAATGTTAGAGTCATGATTGTTGTTACACCAAAACCCACAGATATTAGTAAATAGATGCATCACCAAAGTTAATGGATCCTCAAGAGGTGGTTAAGAACATGTCACGAAACACCCAAGGAGCGTTTGATTATCCAATGCCTAACAATCTGCCTCCGTACGAGCTAAGTGTGATTCGAACTTGATACCTTTGGCTCTGATACCACTTGTTGGAGTCATGATTATCGTTACACCAAAACCCACGAATATTAGTAAACAAACACATCACCAAAATTAAGAAAGCCTCAAAAGACGATTAAACATATATCATAAAAAAATACACAAGAAACATTAAAATAATTAAAAAAATAGATTTATAATTTTATTACATTTAAACATGAATATATAAAAATTCTTTTAACTTTTTACACATGAAGAAAAGAATGAAATATAACCTTTTTAATTTGTTTATAACATTTCGTTGTTTAAATTATAAAATTTGTTTTTAAATAAATATTATATTATTATTGTTTTAATATATATATATATATATATATAAATTAAAAATATGTATATATAATTATTTATTAAATGATAATTAGTCATTAAATTAGGATAATATTATAAAATAATTTTAATTTTAATTTTTAAAAATTAGATTAATAATAAAAAACTAAATCAATAAAATTGTATATTTAACTTTTTTTTTAATAAACAAATTAGGTACAAGCTTAATCACTTAAACTATTATATAAGGTAGACATGTCATATAATCAAAATCGAGTATGATTAAATAAAGTCGGTTGGTTGATAAATATATGTTTACTCTTTGTTTTTTTATTTTTTACAGGAATGGTTAGACTGATGTATTAATTCTTGGCTGAAATGCCTCAATTCAGGTTATAAAGAGGAAGGAAGGGCTCAGATTTCGCCTCAACCAGGAACCAAATAACTATCCTCCTAATGATCCTGCAAATTTTGCATTCTAAATTTCTTGCAAATTTCTCTATCTTTCCTAATTTATAGATGCAAACAAACTGCTTTAATAATAGTCAGTAAAACATTTTGATCGGATAGCTGAGGGATGGGATTCCAGCCTTCTTCTCCGTCTCTTATATAATTTCCGAGAGGGAGGAGAACCGCTTTATTGGCTTCGGCATGAGCTTCTTTGTTGTTGTCCCTCTTTATGTGAAGAAATTCCAAATTCTGAAAGGAGTATGTCAGGGAGTTAATTCTGCTATGCAATCTAGATAATCTTAAATCTGAGGGAGAGGAGTTGTCCATAATGGCCTTTATAATAGTCTGAGAATCCCCAAAAACAACTGCATCTTTGATTCCCAAGATCTTGAGCACCTTAAGCCCCTGAAGGAGAGCTAGTGCTTCAACTTGAATACTAGTGTTAATGCCCACTCCCCAAGCATATCTAGCTTCAATTCTGCCCTTTGCGCTTTTGATAACACCACCAGCTCCAGAATTTCCTGGATTGCCTTTTGCTGCACCGTCAAAAAAGAGAGTTTTCCTCGCCTTTTTGATGCAAAATTCAGCAAATTCAGTGTCTTTAAGGCGGATTTGCCAATGCTTTAGTGGGGGAGAGGGGGCCTTTGCTTTATCAGAGAATTGAAGATCCAGGGAGGCTCCCCAAACTATTTATTGTTCACTGAGATCCGTCATGTCAATCTGGTCTCCCATGAAATCTTTGAGGTGACTTTTAATTTTTACCCAGGTTATCTTAGTATCGCTCTTCTTATCCTTAAAAATCCTTTGATTTCTTTCTAGCCAGATATGCCAGCAGATTAATTTGGGCAGGGCGAGCCATGCATCTTTGATTTGGGGGTTTTGAGCGGTGCCACCCGGGTACATTCGCTTCCAATTAGAGAACAGTTCTGAGCAATGATTGAGAGGGACGAATTCCATGCTCCATGGGCTTAAAGCCTCCTTCCACAGATCTGCAGCAAATTTACAGGACAACATCATATGGGAGGCATTTTCTTCTTGTTCCCCACACAGCGAGCAGCGAGAGGGCCCTGAAAATCCTCTTTTCCTGAGCCTATCATCTGTCAAAATTCTGTGATGACATAATAGCCAACAGAAGGAGTCAATTTTGGGCAGCGTTGTTGATGACCAGATCCCCTGCCAGGGCCTCGGATCAGGCGGTACATTAGGATGACGGGAGAGCTGATTATATCCCTGCGAGACAGTGTATTTTCCAGGGATCGGGCCCCAACCCCGGATGTCTGCTTTCCTTCTGTTCATTAGGGCTTTGCCTTTCAGGTGGGAGAGAAATGCAGCGTAGTCATTGACAAGGTTCGGTGGCACCTCTAAATTTTTCCATCGCTGCCATTCATCGTTTTCCCAGTGGGATAAATCCCACAACGTTTTGATACCTGCGCTGTCCAACCATTCTTTGAGAGAGGCTAAAGATCGGTCATTAGCAAGTGGCTCGCTGCCCATGATACGGTCGTCCCATATTTGAATGCGCTGACCATTACCTGGAATCCAGTGCGCATATTGCTTGATCAGGGGAGAGGCTTTTTCGCACAGCTTGTGTATCATCGAACCTGTAATTATCTTTGGATTGTCCAGGCAGCGTGTTCTCTGCCCACCATAATATTTTTTCCACAGTGCAAGCTGCGCCCAACCCGGTTTTGGAGCGATGATCCTCCATAACAATTTTGCACCCATGGCTATATTTTGATTGCTGAGATTTTTAAAATTTAAACCGCCTTCCATTCTGGGTAGAGAAATTGTGTTCCAGCTTATTAAGGGGATTCTCTTCTCGTTAGCTTTGCCACCTTTCCAGAAAAAGTTTTTTATGTAAGCCTCCATTTTCCTCATTATGCCAATGGGAGCCATCATCACTGCTGCCTGAAAAATGGGTAGACTGTTCAATACTGCTTTTATTAGCACTGTCTTACCTGCTAGATTGAGCCAATTGTATCCCCAGGATTGTATTTTAGTTTTGAATTTTTCCAATAGAGGCAGCCATTCTCTGCTGAGAGCCCTTTTTTGAAAGACAGGGAGCCCCAGGTACTTGAATGATGTCCAAGAAGAGGTGGCTGCGAAGCCAAAACAATTAGAAATGGCTTGGAGCGATCTGGCAGAGGTATTCCAGCAGAAGACATGACATTTGCCTTTGTTGAGATTGCTTCCTGAGTCATCACAATAGGCGTCCACTACCTCTTTAAATCGTTTAGCCAAGACCAAAGAGGCAGCACCCAGCAAAAGAGAGTCGTCCGCGAACAGCGCATGATTTATGCTTTTAACTCCTCTTGCAATGTTTATTCCCATTATTTCTTGTTCTAACTATTTTTTATTCAAGAGGAAGCTTAGAACTGAGGCTTGGAGGACAAAGAGCAAAGGGGAGAGAGGACACCCTTGCCTCAGCCCTCTTGAGGCTTTGAAGAAGTCAGTGGCTCTCCCGTTCACCAATGGGGCAATCCATGGCTCACTGATGCAAGCCTTGATCCATTTGATAAAATTATGCCCAAACCCAAATTTGTGAAGGACATCCAGCAAGAATCTATGCCTCACCCTGTCAAAGGCACTTTCAAGATCTAGTTTGACGACCATTCCTTTCTCTTTCCGGGCCAAGCTTGAATGAATCGCCTCTTGGACCAGGATGTAGTTGTCCACTATCTGTCTTCCCTGAATGAAGCCCCCCTGATTCTCAGGAATAATGTCAGGGAGAATTGTTTTCAATCTGTTCGCAATCACTTTTGTTATCAGTTTGTAGCCTATATTGCAAAGGGATATAGGACGAAATCTGGAGAAGGAGTTGGCGCCTCTTTCCTTGGGGATAAGGGCCAGAAAATCCGAGTTGGTGCTTCCCCCTATTTTCTGACAGGTTTGAGATTTCCGGACCATTCTGCATAAATCTTTTTCGACTATCTGCCAACAGTTCTGCAAGAATCTGGCAGTAAAGCCATCTGGGCCCGGGGCCTTGTCCGGCTCCATAGAGAAGAGGGCGGATTTGATTTCATTATTTGTGACTTCTGCTTCCAAAAACTGATTCTTTCTGGTAGATATCAGAGTGGGAACCTCATTTACGATCGATGGAATTTGACCCTGCTCCTCTATTTCGCTATATAGATTTTTGAAATGAAGGAAGGCCGCATTTTTTATGCTTTGAATGTCTCTATGGATGATGTTATCTTCTTTGATTTCGGTGATGGAATTAAAAAAATTTCGTGCTTGGGCTTGCTTATGAAAGAAGGATGAATTCCTGTCGCCTGCCTTAAGCCAAAGCCTACGAGATTTGGTCCTCCAGTGTTCTTCCTCAGCCAGGCTTGCTTTAAGCAGCTTTTGCTGGAGGTCCGCCTCTTTTTCGAGAATTTCTTTTGTGATCTCTTCATTTTCTGAATTAAGATGGTGGATCTCAAGCTGTTCTTGTAACTTTTTCCTTTCCACTGCAGGGTTTGGGAGAGATTTTGCCCAAATTTTCAATGCAGCCTTCACTCTCCTAAGCTTTTCCTCCCATACAAAGAATGCAGAGCCGTTGACTGGTTGCTTCCAAGTATCTTTTACTAAATGCAGAAAGGATTGCTCCTTGACCCATAGGGGGTTGAATTTAAATGGAATGGGGCCTTGATCCCAGTGAGCCAAAAGATCGAGTTTGATGGGCCTGTGATCAGAGACACTACAAGGGAGAATATGCATTCTAGAATCTAGACCAAGTAGAAGAAAAGAACTTTGAACAAGAAATCTGTCTAACCTTGCAGTGATATGGCCCGGACCGAGTCTTTTGTTGGACCAGGTGTATTTGCCCGACGAAGGTTTGATGTCGATCATGTCCCAGTCTTGGAGCAGATCCTCAACCCATTCTCGCGCTGGATCCCTTACAATGCTCCCTCCACGTTTTTCAGCCATAGTTAAAGTGAGATTTAGATCCCCAACGATGATGATATTTGCTAAGTCCTCAGAGTCTGCCAGCTCTCTAATAGAATCCCAGCAATTCTTTTTTTCTCATGCGCTAACTGGGACATACACATTGAAGAGACAGAGGGTCTCATTTGAATCAATGTGCTTCAGCTTTGGGAACAACCAATGAGTGTTGGCGATCTCTTTTACCCTTGTGAACTTGTTTGCATTCCAGAGGGTGCCCAGGCCTCCTGAGGCACCCCTGGCTGAGACAGCTTGCCCTTCACTTCTTTTCCACAGATTTTTGCCGATATGGAGGAAGGCCTTGTCCTCCATTTTAGTCTCCTGGATGAGGAATATGTCAGGAGATTCAGATCTTATCAAACTTTTGACAACTTCTTCTTTTATTTTGCTCCCCATACCCCTACAGTTCCAGGAGACGATCCTCATCACTTGTTTTTGGAATGGAGAGCTCCTTTAGAATTCTGGGGCTGGTTTCTATTCATCTTCGGAGTTTTAGCCAGGAGTTTCTCGAGGGTGGGTTGACTTCCTTGCAGTTTGCCTTTGTAGGTCTCTTGCTCTCTTTTTTCACGGGCATATTTTCGGCCCCTCAAAGATCTTCTGGCCGAGGTTTGCGATTCACCTATTTCACCTTCTTCTTCTGAGTCCTCTGAGCCTTGTACTTCCTCAGCCTCTTCTGAGGGTATATCTTCCATTCTATCTGCTTTACTATTTGCTTGCTTTGGTCCCTGGGGGGGCTCTTTTTGGGGCGATCCTTCATTTTGTGTTTCCAGATCTTGGGCATCCTTTATTGTTGAACTTAGCTGTATAAATTTATTTCCTTGCTCTTCCATGTGTGGGTTTTGAAACCCTGATCCTGTTTGGAGAGCTTTTCCATTAGTATTTCCTACTCCAGGGGCTTTGCTTTTGGTCCTTTTAACCTGCGTCCATCTGTCCTCTTTGCCTTTCTCCGCTTCAGTATTTTTTGGGCATCCTCTAGCAAAATGACCATAGACCTGACACTTCCTGCATTTGAATGGAAGTTGTTCATATTCCAGCTTTTGAACATGCCTCTAGCTTCCAACCCTAATCTTTATTGCCCCAGGTAGGCCGACCTCGAGGTCAACTTCAACACAAATTCTAGCACAGTCATATTGATCTTTGATGTTTGCTCGATCAATGAATTTACCCAGGGTATTTCCGATGTGCTTAAGGGACTCCCAGTTCCAACAATGCATAGGCAGGTTGGGAAATCTAACCCACACAGGGACGGCAGAGGCCACGTCAACTGCTGGATCGAAGTCGGGCGTCCACTTGTTGAGATACAGACCTTGGGGGCCCATGAAATAGGGTCCATTACGGAAGATCAGGTCCTTATCTTCCTTTTCAGAAAATTCGAACAGGAAGAAAGCCTTCCCCAGGAAATATGAAGTGACCTTGCCCGATATCAGCGACGCCCAGTTCCTTGCGACCCAGCTTTCTGTGGATTTGGGGGAGGGCCAGAGTCCTGTGAACTGTCCCACCAAGGCGCGCTCAAACAAGGAAAGGGTGACCTGGATTGGTTTCTCAGGAGGGAGCGAGATTTCTGAGATATCATCCAGGATTATCACAAATTTCGAAGCCTCTGTTGCTTTCTTTTTTGGCAGAGAATTCAGAAGGTTAACCAAGGCCTCGGCTTGGCAAAGAGAGGGCGTTGAAGCCTCCATAGGAGAAGCCTTAGCTCAACCGGATCGAGCTCACCCAAACCTCGGCAGGCATAGTCTTTCCAGCCTGCTCGGAAAAGCGATATGTCTGATTGCAAGGGGAGCGAATGCCTTGCTGGGCGAAGCACCACTCGGGAGAGCCTCCGGGCGGCCACAGGGCCGAGAATCCTCAGGCGCAGTGCAGAGCGGCATTTGGCTCAACGCAAAACAAAGATTCAAATGGTTTCTTACACAATTCCTGAAATGACAATTCTTCTTTGAATTTCCAATCCATATGTTTACTCTTTGTTATTTGACGTGAACATGTTATTTATTAAGGATGAGGATAGTTGTAATTTTGGAAAATAGATAATTTTTAATTATTGTTATTTAATTAAAGAAATACATTTTTACATGAGATATAGTTATTTTATTATAAAAGATTTTTGAAAGAAAATGTTATTTATTTTGTTGATTAAATTTATTTTAAAAATAAGTGAAATTCAAAAATTAGTTTTGTTATCGTTTGGGATTGACCAAAGAAATCATTTTTAGTAATCTTAGGCTTTGTGGTCATGTGCCATGTGTTGGTCTTTGAAGCAATTCGACAGAGTGAAGTGGTCGTGAATGGGTTGGATCTGGACATGGATGGGTTGATTGCAGCATTTTTAGGCATCATTTCCTCGGCTTGATCATAGGATTTGTTGACCTGATTCTCATTGGTGGAGTATATTTCTTTGCAGAGTTAAGCTCTTTTGGTTGTCAGGTTTTTTTCTTTTTGGCCGGGTGGACCATCATGGCCGATCTGACTGAGGATTTTCAACTTTCTCAGGAGGTCACAACATTCAATAACCTAGTAAAAAATGACCCTAAATTTCAAAAGGTACCTCCTTCAAAGTTTGTCGAGAAGATTGATGATATCCCGAAAATAGTGATTTCAACACCGCAAGCTCGACTGAGGGCTCTTCAACTAGCAGATTGGGGTTTGGTAGAACAATTTATGGGCCTATGGCCTTCTCCCTGATCTATTAGATCATGGATTGAGACTAACTAGAACCTAAAATGAAGGGGGAGGTGGTTTCTTCCTTTGTCGGGAAGTGTTTTATTTTGAACTTAAGAAGGATCATGATCTAATTTTCAGAAGTGGGCCATATTTCATGGGGCCACAAGGGCTTTATTTGGATCATCGGAACCCTAACTTTAACATGAACTGTGATATCCCCATATTCATTCCCGTTTGGGTTAAGTTACCATACCTGCCCCTTCAATACTGGAACGATGCCACCTGTAGGCTCATCAACAACTCTTTAGGAAAATACATCGATTGTGTTGAGGCTCTGGAGGGTTTGTTTCCCTGTGCCCAAATTTGCGTTGAATCCAATCTAAAGAAGGACATTTCGATAACATTAAACGTATGCATGGAGGATTAGACTCACATCTAGGAAGTTGACTATGATCAAACCGCTTCAAATATTGGATCTTCCATGAATATGGACATTTCGCCAAAAACTGCATTAAATAACCAATCAATCAAGAGATTTAGGGAAGTCAAGGGGATCAATGACAACAACCTAAAAGACAAAAGGGCCCCAACAGACATCACCCCCCTCAACAAGGGGAGTCTGCTTAGCATCCTAAAGCTACGACGAATACCAACAATACCAGTGCTAACAAAGAAGGTACTAGCCAATTTGGAAATCACAAAGATGAAAACAATAAGTTTGAAGATTTGGAAAATCTCAAAAAAGAAGAGGGAACCTCTCATAAATATTCAGAGGCATACCATCAAAATCCACCCTCTCTTAGCCCTGAGAAAATTATGGAGGAGGAAAATAAAACCCCCGAAAATTCCCAAAATATGTCATTTGACTCAGGGGAAGAGGAAGTCACTTACCTCTGATCAAAGGAAGTTATAGGTCCTGCACTGATGGCTAGTTCAGTCGACGAGAGATCAGAGGCTGAAATGCTAGAGAAGTGGAAAGAAAAACTCGAAACATAGGAAGGAAAGCTAACAGGGAAATCCGCATAGAGAAAACATAAAAAAGATAAAGAGATGGGATACCAGAGTACCATTCCTTGCCAAGTAGTTGATCATGGTAGAAAATAAGGGAAAAAAGGTGTAAAAACATGCCCTTGAAAGGGGAAACCCATTGTTAAAGTAAGTAATGAATATCATCTCCTAGAATTCCAGAGGCATCGGATCTAACAAAAGAATAGTAGAAGAAAAACCATTGATAATTAAATAAAATATATATGTATCCCTCTTCGAGGAGACTAAACTTGATGAGAATGATCTCTCATCTAAATAAAACAAGATATGGAATAGGGGCCACCTCCTTTCGATCAGTGACCAGGGTGCACTGGGAGGTTTATGCACATTTTGGGACCCTGACCAACTAAAGTTATTGGACAACATAAAGACGCAACAATGGATTTCCACTTCTTTCAAAATATTAGCCCTGAATCAGGTAAGCACTGTGATTAATCTCTATATGCTTGTTAATTTTCGTGAAAAGCAAGAATGTTGGAAAACACTTATGGATCTAAAAGTTTCAAATTTTGGAACTAACTGCACCATTGGTGAATACTTTAATACGACCCTTCGTGAAAAGGAAAGGAGAGGGGGCATGATAGTTAGGGATCTTTTCCAAGAATCCATGGAGGATCTAATTAACTCCCTTTATCTAATAGACATTAAACCTCCTAGGCTGTGATTCACTTGGAACAACAAACAATCTGGGCCAGGGCACATCGTTGCACGATTGGATATATTTTTGGCCTCTGACAAATTTCTTTCTTTGAATCTTAAGCTACAATCACTTATCCTTCCTTGTAATGGATCAAATCATTATCCTATCATGTTGAAAATTAATAATCCCCATAATTTTGGTCCCATTCCCTTTAGATTTTCGGTGCTCTGGCTCCAATCTTTGGGCTTCTCATAAGTGGTTGTTACTTCTTGGGCTCAGCGGGTGGATGGCAGCCCAATTAATATTTTGGAAACAAAAATTAAGAGGCTCAAACAAGACATCAAATATTGGTTAAAGAAAGGAAAATCAAACAATCAAATTTCCCTCTTAGCCTTGGAGAATTAAGTTAAACGCATTCAATCTTAGATAGAAGTAGATTATGTCTCCGAAGATCTCTTGCATCAAGAAGTAAAAACCTTCCAGTCTTACCATGCGTCCTAAAACACGAAGAGGAGGATTGGAGGTTAAAGTAAATAAGAGTATGGTTAAAATAATGGGATAGCAACACTAATCTTTTCCATAATCAAGCAAAAAACAGGGAGAGAAAAAACAACATCTTAGAAATCCAAGTCTAGGGGGAAAAATTGATGATTTCCAATTAATTCAAGAGGTTGCCACTGCTCACTTGAATAATTACTATTGATCCCTTGATCAATTAAATGAGGAGGAGGATCTCTTGATGTTGGAACATGTCCCTAGGTTAGTTGCAAAGGAGATGAATGATCTCTTCATAGTTCCCCCCTCTGTAGAAGAAATTAATTAGGTTATTTTTTCCATCCACCCGAACAAAGCCCAAGGACTAGATGGCTTCCCTGCCCTTTTTTACCAACATTTATGGGATATAATTCACAAGGACTTAGCCAAAATGATAAGATATTCAATCAATCATCTCTATATGGGGGGGGGGGGGGGGGGGAATAAATTCTTCCTTTTTAGCTCTCATCCCCAAAGAGAAAAATCCTTTTTCCTTCGCCAAGTTTCGACCAATCTTACTTTGTAATTTCTCTTACAAGATCATCTCTAAGCTAATGGAAATGCGACTCAAGAAAATTATTTCACTCATAATCTCTGAAAATCAAGGAGTTTTTGTCTCGGGGAGACAAATGTTTAACAATGTAATTGTGATCCAGGAAACAAATGATTCTAGTTGGCGGGGGTGGCTAGGGAATGGTTATAAAACTTGACATGGAAAATGCATTTGGTAAAGTCTGACACAGTTTTATTTTCAAAGTAATGAAAAAGATGGGCTTTCATGATCTATTTATTCAATGAGTGGCTCTGTGAATCAATTCTCCTTGGATCACTCACCTTATAAATGGTAGAGGAACTTGTTTTCTCAAGGCATCCAAGAGGCTAAGACAAGGTTTCCCCCTCTCACCATTATTGTATATTATAATGGTTGACTCTCTAAGTAGGGGACTAGAGTATGAAATAAGCACATATCAATTACCGGGGATTCGTTTCTTTTCTAGTACCAAAAGCATCAAGCATGGATAATTTGCAAATGACACGATTCTCCTTGGTGGATCTTTGGTTGTGATTGCTAAACGATACAAAAAGGTTCTAAATAGATTTCTTGCAACATCTGGAGGATTGTTAAATGAGGCTAAATCACAAATATACTCTTGGAACATCAACACAATTCAACAAAAGAAAATTGTAGAGGAGCTTGGTTTCAAAGCAGTTGTAGATTAGATGAAGTTCAAATATTTGGGCATTTTGATATGCTTAAATAAGCCTTCCTCAATATCATGGCATAAAATTATAGACAAGATCAAAAATAAAATTGAGAATTGGGGAGCTCACTGGCTTAATCTGGACGAAAGAATAGTTCTAACTAAAGGAATCTTATCAACTATTCCCTTGTTCCAATTTTCTTCTCTATTGACGCCCAAGTATATCTTGCACTGATTGGGGGTTTATTTGCGAAAATTTATGTGGGAAGGGGGTAAGTCTTCCACCAAAAAGTTTCATCTTGTAAAATTGGCCACAACTCGAGCCCCAAACCTTCATGGGGGCCTAGGCATCAAAGATCTTGCATTGATTAATATTGCATTTGGGGGAAGACTAGATTGGCAAATGAGGACTCAACCAAATTCTTGGTGGGTACAAATCCCGAGGCAAAATATGAACAATCCAGGCAATTGTCTCCTATCTAGAAGCTCCTCTCGTTCGCTTCCTTTTTTATCAACTCACATCTTAACTGACTCTTTGGGAATGGAGAAACTATTAGACTGTGGGAAGATTCTATTCTCCACTATATCCTACTGGAGAATGTGGAGGAATTAGGACCCCTAATGGTCCATCTACATCTATGATGGATAAATACTCTGACTCACATCTCTCAGTGGAATAATGAAGTTCTTTGGATGGATTGGAATTTGGGGGATCTCCCTGATCATATTAGACCCCTTGGTGAAGACTTAAAAAGGAGGTTGGCTGAAAGTTCTCCCATTAGTCAACATATGCAGGAAAAAATGGGCTGGAAAGCCTCATCCTATTCAGTCAAGGAGGGATGCATGGACCTTCTCTTCCAATCTCAAATTCCTCCCTCCGGAGCAAAAAATGGACTCCAAATGCCCTTCATAGAGTTAATATCTTCTGCTAGCTACTTCTCCACAATAATATTTTTACTTCGGAGAATCTTAAGAAGAAAGGTATCCAAGTCCCCTCGAGATTCACCCTATGTGAACATCATGAGGAATATATCTCCCATCTATTTCTGGATTTGCTCTTATGCCAAGACAGTTTGGTTTATCGCCCTTAGTCCTTTATACCATCGAATGTGTTGGCCTTCTGGCCTCCAATATTTCTTTTCCTCCTAACATAGACACTATTTGGGCTCCCTTTAGACCAAATCTTCCTTTAAGGTTGTTTTTCTCACCCTTCCCAAATTCATTTGTTGGAAAATTTGGCTCTCTCGAAATTATGTAATATTTAAATGTACCTCTTTGTCTGCCAAAACTATAGCTTGAAATGCCCTCTCCATCTGTCTTAAACTTAACCCTCTCCTTAGAGATTCCTCCCTCGATGATCTTGAAGATCAATGAGTAGGCTCCCTTTCTTCTCCACCTCCATCTATCTTGGTACCTTTTCCTAAATTGCACCCTCCTATCTGGAAGCTTCACTTATCTCCTGAAGAATTGGATGATTGGAAGAAACAACAACAAAAATGGGTTCTTCAATTTGATGAGGTCTCCAAGAAAACTCCAGGGGTGGCAAGAGGGAAGGGATATTACTTAATCTTGATGGAATAATAAGGATTAAATTTGCATGGGGTCTCGAAAGGAAAACCAACAATCAAGCTAAAATATATGGTCTCCTACAAGGTTTATGCATTGATAAATACAAAGGCATCAACAAATATTATTATTCTTGGAGACTCGCTGCTTAGGACCCATTATCTCATTAAGGAGAGCAATCTGAAGGATAAATCCATGGCCTTGGTGCTCCAAAGAATTGGAGGATTGGTTGATTTCTTTCATTCTATAGAGTTCTACCATATTATCAAAATCAACAACATGGATGTGGATCTGTACGAAAATAAGGCCTGCTCTCTTGAAGAGACTAAGTTAGAAATTAATGACTTCAGTAGTTTCTGCCCAATTCCCTAAGGATATATGATCCTTAATATATGGATTTCCCCTTGGTCCCTCCCTTATTTGAATATGTTTCTTTTCAAATTTATCCTAGGTCCCCCTCACCCTCCTTATTTCCTTCCCATTCCCCTTCCCCTTCTACGCGACATCCTTTATATTCTCCTCAGATACCTTGAAGGTTTAATGAATTGGTTACATGTTCGGAATTGGATCTCCCATGGCGTGGAATTACATGAGATTTTTTGCCATGCATATGTATTTCTTTTCATCTTACAAGCTTACTATTACTTTATTCATCTGCCTCGTCCTTGGAATCACCTTCCACTCAGAATCGTTATGGCTCTCTTTGAAATTTGTATTGGAAATTTTAATGATCGACTGATGAGAATCATGGGGATGGATGGGGGAATTGGGGATAAATTCAACTTTCGGCTTTCTCAAGTTCCGTTCATGACTGAGTTTGTATCTCATATATGGTCCATCACCTTTGTGGCTCATTTATTTGGTAGTAGTTCTGTGTCTAAAATCCACTATGGAATCCAGGCATTTATCTTTTAGGAAACTCTGTGAAGAGCTCTGCTTATGGATTCAATTTCTCCGCCTATATGTGGAACAATTGTGGGTTCGACACTCCAATTCATGGGAATAACGGGGTTCTCTGGTTCGGAAGCCACTCCGACAATGCTTGGCCTCACTATCTCTATCGTCCTTAGGTAGACCCGAGCTCTACTGCATGAAGGTAATCCTTGATTTCCAATTTCCAATTTGGTTTTCTACAACTAACAAGGCCTAGATGGAAACTCCGGTGAAGTTGGATCCTTCATCAGTGCTCTAGGTTCTAATTCATGTTTATCAAAGCGGTTTGAGGCTCTGTCAGACATCGCTCCAACAATATTATGGTCTTCCTTCTCACAGGTTTTGTGGAAGTTTTTGGTTCAGTGGCAATGTGATAATTCTCGATCTGTTGTCTATTAGCCAACCTTTGTCTCCTCTGGCAGTTTGAAATAAATTTTATTTGGCCGGTGTTGTTCCATATATGCTTGGGGTAACATCAATTGGAGGCCCAATCTGTTTGAGTATGAATTCCCATATCCTCTATCAATTCGGGTTGATTATCTCTCACCTAAATTCACCTTGGGGAGGTATGGTTCGTATCCTTATGATATTTGTAGCTTTCATAGACTCAATCCATGTGTCCTAAGGAATTCTAACTCTAATTCTGAGACCTCCTCTGTAGCAAGCCCTTTCTCACATTATTTATCTGCTCATGAATCCCTCCAGAGGGTTGATTATGACTTGCAAGTTAAATTTTGTCAACTGTATCACTCACATGTGGAACACACTAATAACATCATGGATCTCCAACATCATATCTCTCACCTGGTGGATGAAGTGGATGCGCTCCGGGGGTATAACAATGGACCTCAAGCTCAACAGAGATACTTCTCTAGGTCAAGAGTGGCTCCAAGAGGATCCAGACAAGCGGGACATTGATCTCAACAAGCCATCGACGAAAAATGACTAAATTCCATATAGAAGATTGAGCACTATATGTATCTTTTGCTCCTTTTGTTGTTTTATAAGTCTTTTGTATTTGGATCTACAATTAAAGACTGTTGGTGTCTCTTCATGTAATGGGTTTGTAGTCACTTTGATTCTGGGTCAGTATTGAAAATTAACAATGTAATCCCTCACGTATTTGTTGCGACTAGGCACAGATTTAATACCAAAGCTAATAATTTTTGTTTAAAAAAAGGTAGTTAAAAAATAGTTTACGAGGCATAAAGTGAACTGTAACAAGGTGTTCGATTAAGGCACTTTGAGGTGTCAAAGGTCATCGCTTCAAAATTCTATGCGCAAAAATCAAACCATGCTAAGTGTTGGTGTGGCCTAGGCCGAATGTGATCCTCAAGTGATTTTAATGGCTTAGATGCCCCTGGATTGTGGCTACTCAATCCACTATCAATCATCTCAAGGCTCATGTAACTTAGCAAAAAAATTAAGAAAAAAAAATGATTTAATATTTTTTTTAGTGGTTAGAAGAAATTTATTTTCACTCGCTAAATTCTTTTTGTTTGTTTGTAGAAATTTATTTTCACTCACTCAATTCATTTTTTAATAAATAATGTATTGATATTTTACTTTAGAAATTCTCAAAACACCATGTACTGAGAGTAGTAATGTTGTTAATTCTACCTCCGATCTTAATAAAGAAATATATCACTAATGAGATTAGAGATGAAATAAATTCTTAAATTCTTAAATAAATAGATAAGTTATTATTACAAGTAAATAAATAAAATTACATATCAATTGGGTTTAGGCTGGGTGCTTTGGTGGAAAGTTGTTATCCTACCTACCAAGGTTTAAGTCTTGTAAGTTGGCATTCTGACGCTCTGGAATATAGTAACTATGTTGTGCTCTTAAGTAAGTTTATATTGAAATCTGACCTAACCTAGTGCCAACATCCTCTCTCTTACCTTTGGACTAAAAAGAAAATTGACTTTCTACCACATAAAATACCCAATACCCAATTTTTTTCCATATATTAAAAAATATCAATATTCATATATATTCTAATAAATATCTTATATATTCATATGATTACAAAAATACCCTATTCACATATGCCTACACATGAGAGATGCATTGTGTAAATCACTCTTTTATTACATTCATACGAGACTTGCCCCTTTTTTTTAATATTGAAGATATCTCTTTCAAGACTACATTGAAAACTTTGGAGGAAAAATAATTATGTCTAAAAATAAACAATATAATTATTTTATACTTTTAGATACTAAAATTAATATATACCATAATACAATATTGAAATTCATAATTAAAATTAATGAAAATTAAAATTTAAGCATTTCAAAATATTAATATTTAAATAATTTTTAAATTATAATAATTTAAATTTTTTTAACTAAATTTAATTTTTTTAAAATTTTATCAACCATTTTTTAAAACTTGAATAATAATTAATATACATAATTTATTTTATAATATATTCATTAACCTAAAACAATATCATAATAATAACCTAAATTTAAATTTTAATAATTATAAAACTTTAAAAATAAAATTATTAATCAAATTTAAAATCAGTGAGGTTGTCATTGATGTGACAACCTCTTGTTAATATGTTCTCATTATAAATAATTGTAATTATTTAAAAGATTATGAAAAAGGGACATAGATTCCATGTTTGGGGAGAGATTATTTGAAGAAGGGGTGATTTTAAATGTATAAGCCATGAGTTGGTTGAGAAGTTAATAAGTTGATTGTGTAATAAATAAGAAAATGAGAGGTCCATTTGTTTATTAGCTCTAACAACTAGCAACAAAAAACAAAAATAAATAAAGAAGGAATGGGTTGCGTTGTTCAAGGCAGTTGACTTGTGTGGTGCCTTGAAAAAGACAAATGGTTACTCTGTTGAGGGGCACGAAAACAAGTTGGGCGGCAAAGAACTCATTCATGCATGCGTAGTGGAAAAATGGATAGTGGTGAGCATTGGGAAAAATATTCCTCTAGGGGTTGGAGGTGTCATGGAGAGCAGCAATCAAAATCATAGTGATCGAGCTCTGGGAAAAGATGGACCAACTGAGGAAATCTTGAGAGGCTCACTGGGTGAAATATTATAGAGAGTAGTGGCTTGCCTAAATGCTGAAGAACCCATTGGAAGCTTGTGGATTAATGAACCTACTAGATTGGGAAGAGACACTCAGGTATTTGTGAGGGTTGATGAACCACCGGGAGTTGCCTTGTGGCTGAAACTATGGTGCTTGACTCACTGATGAAGCACCCAGAGAGGTGATCTCTTACCCATCAATAGCTTATCCATCGATGAACGTTCCCTTGATGTTGACTCTCTTCTCTTGAAAGCGAGACAAGACTCTCTGTGCTGCAGTATCATGACATGGGTGTTAATCATGTTTGTAAAGTCTAGAAAGGAGTGGAAACTTATGTAGCTTGTGGATGAAGTAAAGTGACCTTGTGACATCTTTTTTCACTTTGTCAATATTAATTAAGTTTTCTCTCAAAAGCACTCCACCTCAACCTCAAGCACTCAAATCCACCTCAAGCACTCAAATCTGGATCAAGAGTGAAATCTACAAGTAAAAATTGCTTTAATTTTTCAAAAGTTAAGTGGAGAGTTGAAGTCCACTCTCAATCGACAAATCAAATCGTTATGCAATATAAGATACATATTTCCTGTACATATGGTTTGCATTCAATAAAAGTTAGGTGGAAAGTTGAAGTCCACTCTCAATCGACAAATCAAATCGTTATGCAATATATGATACATATTTCGTGTACATATGATTTGCATTGGTTGAATGTTGTATTCGTGATATGAAATTGGCGTTTCCCTCATAAAAGAGGAATGATAATGCCATGTACAATGATTTCAAGTGACTAATTTATGGATTGGACTATAACCTGAATAATTAGACCAACATATGGATGAAATCTCGTCGTTAAAGATACAACATTGCTGCAACTGCCTTGCTCGTCTGTTTTTGTTATAATTTGCCTTCCACGCTATAAAATTTTCAGCACCAATTAGAGAACTGCGCGGTATGCCTCGAGTCATTAAAATTTTCAGCACCAATCAGAGAACTGCGCGGTATGCCTCAATCCAAGTTTAAGCGCAATAGGATTTGACCATACATGTCATTCATTCTCCGATTCGGTGAGGTCGGTGCGAGGGGTTGATAATACTTTGTTATCACCATTGTGACGGCGTACTCCCGCGTGTGCACCGCCTTCTGCAAGGTGTTCCATCTCTGCGTGTTCTGGAGGCTCCAATCGGCCTGGCAACCATCAACATCTCCACGACTGTGCCATCCCCAAGCCGAACGACCACATGGATAGACGGCCAGATAGACAAACGACCACATGGAGAGTCGTACCCCGCTCCACGGTCAAAGTGCCACGTGGTAAAAAAAATGATTCGATGAAGGACGAGAAGGATTTTATTGGCTGGAATTTTCTCAACTTAACTTCACATAGAAACACTTTTGGTTTAATCAGGATGAGGATAGAAGTTATTTGCATTGGTTTAATGAGGTGGAGGAGTTGCTAGGAAAGTTATGAAAATTTTTGTTATATTTAGAGAAAATTTGGCAAGGATTTTTGTAAATCCAAGTTATAGTTGTTAAACTTCAAAATTTTAGGTGTTATGGAAATTCCGGTTATATTTAGAGAAAATCTGGCAAGGATTTTTGTAAATACAAGTTATAGTTGTTAAACTTCAAAATTTTAGGTGCGCTGGACGTTTTTGATGGTGCTAAATCCATTTCCACCATCAAAAACACGATTCAAACATTGCCTCTACAAGCTTTTTTGAAATTTTTTTACCCAAATTTCGGTCACTTTTAGCCGTTCGGGCAATTCCTTTGCCTCGGTAGACAACTGCAAGTTATTTTGGTAGAATGAATAATTTTAAATACAATATTTTTTTTTCCAAAAGTTGTTGATGATTTTCTAGATTTGACTTGTGGCTTGAGGAGCCGCGATGGAGTTCGTCAAAGTTAACTGGGGATCGCATCCGGCATGAGCGACATCAGAGCTAAATTGACTAGATTTTTTAACATGTCTCTTCCCCTAACACAGGACAAAACGACCTTTTAAAACTTGATGGTAGGTCACCTTGCTAACAAGGCTCATCCTCAACAAATTGTATTAGTAGAACTTGACTTTAAATACAACATTTTAATTAAAAAAAATTATAAAAAAATGAAATATATTATTACTTCCTTATAATAAATTTTATAGGGGGAAAATGCTACTTATTTATGTTAAGCGAAAATATTTATTAGTTTACTTTTACTAGTTTTTTACCTGCTAAATTCAATTTGCAGTGAATGTATGTTTATAAATCATCAAAATGACATGTTTCAAGGTCGATATTTTCCTTAATTAAATTTTAATATATAAATAATTTTTATTAAAAAAAATTAAGATAAAATAAATCATATATATACAAATAGATATAAATATAAATATTATATTTATTTCGTATTATTAAATGTAACTATTAACAATGGTATAATAAGAAATTATACATAATAATTTTGATAATAAAAAAGTCTAGATAATTATACAATTTTTATTTGAAAATTAATTTAATTATTAGTTATTATTAAAATATATTTTATGATTAATTATTTGGAAAAAAATAGCTCATAAATTTAACAAATTCTCTTTTTTATTACTATATTTTGAAATTTTTTTGTATGAAATAATATATAAATTCATGGCCTAACTAATAGACGAAATAGTTTTTATTGGACATTTTTTTCTAATTAATTTTAAACCAAATCCAATATAGATTTTTAGAAACTTGAGTTTAAGTTGTTTAATTTATAGAATTTGAGTGCATTGAGGGTTTTTTAAGGCACTGAATCCATTTATACATTCAAAAATGTATTTTAAACAAAAAAAAATCACAATCTTGCTTGAAATTGTATAGCCAAATTCCAGTGAAAAAAGGTCATTTAATCTGTAGAATTCGAGTGCCACAAGGGTTTTTTAGGGCATTGAATCTATTTATGTATTTAAAAATGTATTTTAAATAACAAAAAAACACAATCTTCCTTGAAATTGTATAATGAGATTACAGTGAAAAAGGTCATTTAGTCTATAAGTTAGACTATGCCATATATAAATAATATTTCAAATTTATATTTTAATAATAACAATATGTGGTGGTAAAAGTGAGGGGAATCAAGGAACTCTTAACGATCCTAGACAAACAATTGTAACAACATTTGCTTAGGGACTAGGGACAACACCTAATAAACTAACAAAGGACATCTAATAATTTAGTAGAAGCAAGTGTTCTCCTAACAGGCCTCTAAATAATGAAGGAAATAAAGATTAGATCGTTGATTGTTTTAGGAGACTCCACAGTGGTGAAGAAAACCATGCTTTGGAGATATGTTACGGTGAAAAGTATGGTAGCCATGGTCTTATCTTAAGCTAGAAAAGATGAAAATTATTTCAATAAAGTCTCATTCTTCCATGTGAAGTGTGAGCTCAATCTTGAAGCTAATATGTGGGCCAAAATGCTCACCATTCTTGTTTTAGGTGAATATAGTCAAAATGCGGAGCACTCTACATGCCACATCCCTTAAGGCTAGTTTTAATATGTGTCAATCATTATTTAATTATCACATGAATTACCAACACATATATCAACCCAATGGTTTTGAGAGGGGAGCATCTACACCAACACTTAGCCCCTCTCACATGTGAAATCTATCCTCGACTCTGGCTAATGAACACTATAACATGCAATGACATCAATAATACGAGATGATGAGAATGGGAACAAATACAAACAGGAAATGGTTATGTCAGTTCTCTGAGTACACAAATTAAGGAAAACTATCTAGGATCCTAGTTATTTTGTGCTAATGGTGACAATTTTCATTGACATGGCAAGGAGGATAATAGTTTTGGCATCAATGATATGGTATGGTACCCTGGTTCTTTGATCCAATGGTATTTAGGTTCTAAGCAAAGAAACTTGGCCAATCATCCCTAAGCAGCTGACCTAGGTATTTGACTTCCTTCTTCAGAGCTATTGTTTCTTGGTTAGTTTCCCATGTTCAACCCTATTGTTGTTTCTGGTTAGTTATTTTCAGAGAAGAAAATCATATTAACAGGTTTGGCATTGTTAGTCGTTTGTGGGTTAGTGTTGAGTTAGCTTCTTTGTTCACTTTGGTCGAGGTTGTGTCCATATGGTTATCAATTAGAATAACTGGGCATTTCCAATGTTCTTGGTGTTATTTTCTTCTACATTATTTCATTTAATGAATATGGTAACGTTTTATTAGTTAAGGGTCATAGTGTTGTTGGCTCTTCGTGTGGGACCCACAACTTACTCTTTCATTCCTAAGGGACAAATATTACATATAGGTCTAGTCCTTTGCCTAGTTTGGTTTACAAGTGTTTAGGGTGCATATGTAAAGAGTAGAGATATATTGCAATTCAGAAGAATATCAAGGAGACATAAAGAGTACATTCAAGCGAACATGACATATGTTTCTCAATAAGAACTAATGTGCGTGAGAGTGAGCACCTTTATGTTTCTCAACATACCACCATTATGATCCTACTGGTACACAAAAAATAAAGGCTAAATATCTTGGAGATTGAATGTAACATGTTATAAAATTTGACTGTTAACCTTCATAAAAACAAATAAAAAAGACCCAATTCACTATATACAAGTTCAACTAAAATAATAAAAAATAATTTACTATAGAAATCTCTAAAAAAAAATAAGCAACAACAATTTTTCCTCTCAAATATTAGCTAAGATAAAACTAGATATATTTTGTAAGCTTGGTAGGACTATATTTTCATCATGTCTAACTTCTCACTGCCATGGGATAACACAAGATTTGAACCCAAGACTTCTGATTTGGTGAGACTTCATTTTCACGACCATTGCTAATTAAGCTACCCCAATCAGACATTAATAATTATATTTTAAAATTAAAAAAATTATCTAATTTTTTATAAAAATAAATACATGTAAAAAAAATCTAAACTACCTTTTTGTAAAAAGTAATAAAAAAATATTATATATTATTACAAAATAATTTAACTTTACCCTTTGACCTTTATGACTCTAAACGGAAACCTACACACCTCTATGTATTACTGTTAACATTAGTTATAACTTTTAAATAATATAATATTTCCCCACATATATATATATATATGTAATTTTTTCAAAATTTTATTTATCATACGTAATCATTCACTTAACATTGAAAATAACGAAATTAACCCCTTTTACATCCCCACCCATCCGGGCAGCAGTCAAATTAAATATCAAATCTTGCGTTGAAATTGCAGTTTTTCTCGCAATAAAACAACTTTAACAACTTTATATTTATGGGAGAAGAGTTGGGTAAACTTCCCATCTTAAAGTCAATATAATGAATCAAGTCACTAACACACCTTCTTCGATTAGTATTTTATAAATTTAGTTTATTAGTAATTTTGAAAGGAATTCTGGTGTAGTTTAGGTGGTTTAATCATGATTTTAATTTTTTCACAATGTTATTATTTATAGTTATTATTAGTCTTTGTCTTGTCAAGCACTATAGCACTCCTCTTGTGGTCAAACTCTCAATTATTTTGTTATGTTTTTGCAATTTTAACTTAAGTTTTAGGCAAATGTTGATTCAAAAATAATTTTCTAATTTTTGAAAACCTTATTTCTAATTTTCGGAAATCTTATTTCTATTTTTTGATTGGTTGAGTGAGCTGTAATGGGATATAATTCCCTTAGTGGAGGGTGATTTATTTTTGGTATTTGTCAGTGTGTGACAAATCATTTTAAAATTAAAAAATGGCTAATTTTGTGTGTGGCTATTCCATAGGTGAGTGCTCTGACATTGCTTTTTCTCTACTTAATGAAGTCAGAACTGATGAGCTTCCATGTCACTTACGTGAACAAGGGGGTGGGGGGAGAAATTGTGTGCGGGCGAGTTTGTTAAAGAGTAGGGACTGTATCGAGTAAAGGTTTCTTCCTCCGCACAAGGATAATGTAATATGTAGAGTCGAGGCATGGACAAAAATGCTAATTTCATTGGTAAGTGCTTTGTCTAATGATACCAGAAAATGACGAGAAATATGCAAACAAAGCTTTTATATATTAATTTTTTATGAAACTACTACTATTTTGCTATTCGGAGAAAGGGTGTGCGAGAAGTGCATGAAAAGGGGAATTTGTTAAAGAGTAGGGACTAGAGGGAATTTTTTTCCTCTGCACAAGGCTAATTTAATATGCTTAAGGCTAATTAATTGATTAATGTTGTGAACAAGGAAAGCTCCACACTCGACACAATGAAAGCTTCTTCCACTATCCTTTTTCCTGCTTCATTGTGTGGGGCCTCTCCAGAGACTATAACACTCACCTCATGGTCAAAGTGTGTTGAATCTATATTATTTTGCTGTGCTTTTGCAATTTTAACCAAATTTTCAGGAAATTTTTGAATACATCTAGTTTCTCGTAAATTCAACAATAATTTCTAATATATGGAAATATTATTTCTAATTTTTAATTAGTTGAGTGAGATGTGATGAGACATAATTCCCCTAGTGGAGGGAAATTTATTTTCGGTATTTTCAGTGCTTGACAAATCATTTTAAAATTAAAAAATGGCTAATTTTGTGAGTGGCTATTCCATTAGTGAATGCTCTAACAATGCTATTGCTCTGCTCAATGATGCTAGAACTGACTGGCTTCTAGGTTGCTTACGTGAGCGAAGGGTTGGGGGAGGGGGTGAGGGCGCTAAACAGATATGTGGAGAGAAATGTGGGAGGAAGGGTGTGTGGAGAAATTACGTGCAAACGAGTTTGTTAACGAGAAGGGACTATATCGAGCAAAGCTTTCTTCCTCCGCACAAGGTTAATTTAATATGCAGAGTCGAGACATGGACAAAACAAGCTAATTTCATTGGTAAGTGCTTTGTCCAATGATACTAGAACTGACAAGAAATATGCAGACACAAATTTTATATATTAATTTGTTATGAAACTGCTACTATTTTACTGTGCGAGAAAGGTCGCTTACATAAGTGAGGGGATGGGGGGCTGAAAAAATATCCAAAGGAAGGAGAAAGAGTGTGCGGGAAGCGCGGGAAAATGGGTGTGCGAAGAAATTGTTTGTGGGGGAGTTTGTTAAAGAGAAGGGACTATATCGAGTGAACCTTATTTCCTCCCCACAAGACTAATTTCATATGCTTAAGGATAATTAATTGATTAAGTTTGTACACAAGGAAAACTCCACACTTTACACATTGAAAGCTTCTTCCACTATCGTTCTACCTACCTCTTTCTATAGGTTTCTCGTTTTCCATTTTTGTAATCGTTTTCGCAATTTGTCACCTCTTTTGGTAGCTATTGAGTCTGCAATTTGTCATCTCTTTTGGTAGCTATCGATATGTTGACGCGATTAAGGAAATGTGAGACTCTTCGTTTCTGCAATGAGTGACTGGCGAGAATGTGAAGCATTTGCTGAGCAGGTAAGGTTTTCAACTTACTCTTTAACCCTTCAAATTATAGGACCTCTCTAGTGAAAACCCATTTAGATGAAATCTCGTTGAACTTTAAATTGGTCCCAATGATTAAAGCTGATGTCTCTTCCTTATGCAATATCATTGTGTGGAGTTGTCGAGGAAGCACAATGAAAACTTCCTCCGCACTTCGCATATATGACACTCACCTCTAGACATGAAATATGAAGTTTAAACGTTGATGCAATACTAAAACATTTTTTTAAACTAAATTTTCCCTATATGTAAAGATTCTTCTGTAATATTGAGTCATGTTTTTTTCCTCTGCACTCGGCACAATGTATATTTTTTAATTTAAAAAATAACTCCACACAACAGATGGAAACCAATCTATCTCAGTGTTTGATAAGCTTGTTCATAAAAATTGATAGTTAGTTTCATTTACAAATGCTTCTAACATTGTCGAGTGTTTGAGGATTCCCTTTTGTTGAACAAGGAACAATAACTTTTCCCATCCCACATACTTTTATGGTACACCTACCTCTTTGATTGTGCAGTGTGCGAAAGTGCAATTGATGGTAAATTTAAAAATTAATAAAAAATTAGCAATATAGGGCAATTTAGGTCCAACTAACTATTAAATTCAGCTCAACAACATTGTTTAAAAAAAGTTAATGTGAGCCTCACACTCACATAAAACAATCAATAAGTCCAAAATAATAAATTATTAAACTTGGAATAATTCCTACTTGTCTATTCTAAAATGAGACTGTTCCTCAAAATTGGGAGTTTGTTGGTTAAGAGATTCTCTCCAACTAGTTAGGCTCCTATATTGGTATGTGGTTGAGATATTTACTCAACCAAAGTGATTGTGTATCCAAGATAAACGCACTATCTTGAGACATAATCTTGATGTATTTAAATGTATCATTATCATTCTTTGTTAACACAATATATTAAGGCTTGAAAAACCTTTTCCACCATGTCTCTTTCTCATAATTTCTGTTTTTATTAGTTTTCATTCCCTTTATTTGGTATCAGAGTGAGAGTGAAATTTGTGTTTGTTGTGATGGTTTGGGTGTTGTATCTAAGTGGAGGTCTGCACTAGAAATTAAAGAGAGAAATTGCAACAGATGATGCATCATTTGCTGCTTGCGCTTTTGTCTGAATCTCCATAGTTGTGGTGGATGGAAATTATATATTGTACTTGCTTGAGAAACTCATTAAATCTTTCTGCTTGATCAGATGGCTCTAGTGTGCTGATGTCAAAGAAAAAGTCCCAAATTTCCAAATCGAATGAGAGCCGTATGATCTGCCAAGTGAAGGTAGATTGTTGGATTGAAGGCAACGCCCAACTCAGATCTTCCATCTATATGTGTGAAGAATTAAGATCAGTGGTGTGCAATTTGATATGAAAGATCTGTGCATGAAGAAGCCATATCAACATAGATCTAGTCACATATAATGTGGATCTACAATTGACATAAACGTTGGATGAGAATTTGAAGGCAGAGCCGATAAATATCACAGTCAAAGATATCTGATCACATATCAAGAAAGTAGCACGACTGATCTAGCGTTCTTCTAAATTGGGTGTGGTAATTAATTGGATCTCATGTGCAAATTATGCACACTGCAAGTTGATGATGTTATATTTTGATGTTGATTGGTTCATGGGAAGTTTCATGTGTGTGCGACATATGATTTGATGTGGCCACAAGTGCCAAGCGTATCTCTGAAAATAGTAAAATTTTAGGCTCGTGTAGAAGGAAATTTTGGATTATCGTATGAAGGCGTGTATGGTTGAAGAGACAATTTGAGTTCAGAGCCCCAAACGATCACAATCATCGATAAAGATGGTAGATTGAAGTGCCTTGACAAAGCCAGAGTCACAAGTGGTGGAGGTTCGTCAATATTCTGGCTGCTGTTAAAAGTGAAGTGCCAGAGTTATGCATTGATGTGGATGAGCAACCCTTATCATGCTTATTATCAACACCGCATATCAGAGTTTATTGCACAACTGCAAGATCCAAATCAGAAATCTTCAACAATGGTTGGTAGTGCCTTGTAGATGGTGGTACATCGAAGTCCATTGCCACAGTGCAAGTTGCTGGTGCGATGGAGCTTGTGAAAAAATCTTGATGTAGTTGTGAAGGAATTCTGGAGAACCCAACTATGTGAATTAAGAGTTGGAACCATTTGATCAAGTGAAGCTATTGTACATGGCATGGAGGATGTTAGTCGAGTGATTATTATCAATGAGGTAATGAAAATTTGTTTTTGCTACAAATTTTATGACTCAAATACATGTTTGAGTTTCTTTGAGGAGGACCAGTGTAAAGTACTCACTCCCCTGTCTATAAAAAGTAGAATAATCAAATCTAAAATGTTAAGGAAATGAAATATATTTCTCTAGCATCATTTTTTTGGAGCTAGATTTCGTTGACTGTAAGAGCCATTTACACAACAATTTCTAATTTTACAGTCAAATTAGATGATGTGGAACTTTAGAGAACTTGGATGTGGTAGCGTTTAATGATTGGAGGCTATCGATCGATTCTCAGTAATGTTGTCATTGAAGCAAATGTTTATGTATTTGTTTGATTAGTTGAAATAACATTAAAACTGCAACAACCAACTACTATCAACATTAGTCCTTAGAATGGTGTGTGATCATCGTGAGTGAGATAAATTTTCCAGTGCGACGCGACTTGGACAAGCATTTAGCAAGCAGTCTATAGTTTAAAAGTTTCATGTGTACCTCACATCAAGGTTGTCAGATGGTAAAATCATTGTCAAGTTTGTCCCATGTTGAATGAAATCAATAAAGGAGCATGGACGAATGCTTGAAGCTGTCAATGAATGGATCCAAATGTCGGATTTGTCACTAGAGTCATGACCCTGTAGATTATTTGTAGTTCATAAGGACTTAAAGCTGCATTGATAGAATGAAGTGTTGAAGAGTTTGATATCTTTGTTTCGAAAAAAACGCACTTATAGATTCTAGAAGAGGTTTGATCAAAGAACTGGTTTTCTCTTGCGCATTTAGTCCAAGGAAACAAAGGTATAATTTATTTCTTTATGACAAAGTTGTCTCCATTGAAATAATAGATCTGGATAAGCTCTGGCACTTGTTGGATGGCCATAAGATTGAATGATGGTTGCTCACTTCATATGTTTAGAAACAATGTCATTAATTTTGGGTGAGAGAGTCCTTAGAAAGGATTAGTATTCTTAAATATATGGTAATTTATTCCCTTGCATGGTGTGTGGTTAAAAGTGTAAAGGAAAATGTAAAGAGTTAGAAGTCCTTGTGTAAAATTAGTTAAGAGTCTTTTAGCGTAAAGTTGTCAAGACTAAAATAGTCAAGCAAAAAATGCTGAAGTTGTTTTTTGTAGTAGTTGGAGTGATAAGTAGATGAGTTGAAAGTTTAAGAGATGTTTATTGTAAGGGTGCATGTTTGGTGGTACCAGACACCCAAGGTTTAAATTTTATGGTCTAAAGTCAAAATTCAAATTGACAGGAGGTAGAGTTCTTTTAAGAGAATTCATTTGAATTTGTAAAACCATTAACTTGGGTACATTTTCGGTAGTAGCTGACACCCTAAACGTGTCAAATAAAGTGAGCGAAGCAAAGCAAAACACAAATCTAAGATCAAGTGAGTGTGATAATAAAGCGAACGTGTTAAAGACCAAAATGGGTAAAGGAGGAAAACGTCTTCAAAGTGCAAAGCTAGAAATTAAATAATTGAAAGAGTGGAATCATGAATTGCACAAAAAAATTGAAGTACTTGAGTGGAAGTTAAAGAAAAATCAAAACATAATTAGTCAAATGACTAACACATTAGAAACAACAAAATATCTTCAAAATGAGCTAGATATGAAAGAACAACTCATTAATGCACTCCAGATAAAATTTAGGCAAAAACAAGATGTACTTGATGCAAGATGTATAGAAATTATAGATGCAGTGTGTGACACAGAAGACCTAATCCAAACAACAAATGCAATTTGTGAAACAAACGAACTCATTTAGTGTGTTGATGAAAGTTATGACACAAATGATTTAATCCACCAAGTTGATGAAAGTTGTGACACAGATGATCTCATCGAGCAAGTTGCGCTACTAATTGAAAATGATGCAACTAGTAGTAATGAATATCTAATTGAAAATTTTGATGCAACATGTGATACAAATGAATTGTTAATAGAAATGATTGATGCTCAGTGTGATACAAATAACTTAATGAGTCAAGCACAAAATATCAACAACATTATCTGTTGTGAAGAACAACAAGAAAATGGTATTTCCAAGAAGGTGATCATACCTTGGAAGGAATTTTCTTTCAACAAAGATTGACATGGTTTGGGGTACATCAAAGAAAACAATTTTTGTGTTCCAAATTTCTCAAAACTAATTCAATTTGTAAGTGCAGGTTTTCTACAAAATACCCAGAATCTTATTATGTGTAACCATTGTAAGAGAATGGTCATATGGAGAGTAAATGTTTCAACCTCCACCCTTGTCTTCATTGTGGGAAGACAAATCATCTATAAGAGAAATGTCGAATGTAGAAGAAGACTAAAATAACAGTTAATTATGGATGGATAAACCCTTGGAAATGGAATCTAGAATTAAAGAAGTTGCATGAGTCTTACAATCTACTTAAGACAAAGGTAAAGATAAAATTTCCCAAATAATTAAAAAGAGAAACTCTGCTATACCTTAAGTGGGGGAGTTCAAAAATCAAATGCAGATGATTGTCTCTCCTTTCATCTGACTAAGGGAGGAAATGATAATGGAATTAAAGATGGTTGTGAGACTAAAAGTTTTGACAAACTCAACAAATCTGCCATTGGGCATCAACACATCTGCCAGTGGGTATCATCAAATTTTTTAGTGGGCATCATCAAATGTGGCAGTGGGCATCAACAAATTAGCCAATGAGCATCATCAAATCTACCAGTGGGCATCATCAAATCTCTCAGTGGGCATTAACAAATCTTCCAGTGGGCATCATCAAATATGCTAGTGGGCATCATCAAATTTTCCAGTGGGCATCATCATATCTTCCAGTGGGCATCAACAAATCTACCAGTGGGCATCATCAAATCTACTAGTGGGCATTGACATTTTCCAGTGGGAAAGCAATTGGGATGTTGATTGAGAGAATTTATGGACATTCTTTTGTTCACTTGGATGGTCATTGGAACAAGAAAAGGATAGATGGATACTTTTTGCATTGCAACTTGGAATTTGATTGAGTTGTCAATAATTTTCAGAGTTTTATTAGACTTTCAGCTGATTCACTTCTCTTGGTGTGCTCTCTTCATATTGGAATTTTTCGGCATCCAGTTTTGGCGGCTTTTCAGGCAGTTCTTCGTTGAGGGTCAGCTCAATAGTTTCAACATGAAGACTTGGAGATGGTACAAGGTTCTTACTTTGGACTTATGATTGAGGGGGGGAATTTTAGCCTCACACTGACATAAAACAATCAATAAGTCCAAAATAATAAATTATTAAACTTGGAAAGCACTTTCGACAGAGATGGTTTTTATTTCGATATCAAATAAAACATTGAGCGTCACCAAATTCGCAATGAACTAATCTAATTTGTTAATATTTCACAAACTCTTCTTGTTTTTCATTGTAAACACCTATTTGACATTACCATTTATGGGAGCCCAATTCACGTTCCCAATGGGGTGAAGGTATTTACTATTCCGATTTAGGTATAAGGATTTTGATAAGTGATTTAGGGAAAAAAAACTATTCTTTGAACCATGAATTAGTGTTCACATTCTGAGTTTGTTTACCAATTTTGAAAATTATTTTGACACGTCATGCAAAAACATTAATTGAATGTATATTTTCAAGAATTTGCTTTGAGCTTTTATATGTTATCTAATGTTCTGTAGATTCCAAATTATATTAAGTGTGAGGGACCATTCCAAATAATATTAAGTGTTACTTGCTTCGCACACATGTTTTCCCACACAACGTTCTTTGTTGTTAATATGCATTAACTTTAAATTTTATTTAATATTGGATGAAAATTATTTAATTGACAATGTCAAATCACAAAAGCATTTATTGTCTGTGGAAGTGCATTGGTAATATCTTCAAAATAACATATCATCTTTAGTTAGTATCTAATATATATGTTGGAAATTTGTGTCTGCCAAATCAGAAGAGTGCCCCACACGAAGTTGCCCATCTGATGCATAGGGAGATTCTATGTAGTCGACCACCTTGCTAACCATTTGATCGCTTTCTTGTAAGGTGTGACAATTGTAACCACTAGTTCTAGTTTTGTTGTTAGTAGGAGCATTGATGAGTTGTTTATCATGAAATTTTTGGCATCCACGTTGCTAGTGCTTGTTTGATTACTTTTTTGGGGCTTAGTTATAGAACGATTTGTTCTCGGGGTTGTACGATGGTCGTTTTGATAGTTTCATGATGTGAGTTATTTTCTTTGCAACCCCATTTCGAACGTAGGTGCAAAACATGTAGCATTTTTGTCAGGTAAGTTGTGTGTTTTCCGTTTTGTATGCGATTACTGTCAGCGTTTATACAATATTGTTCTTTATGTATGTGAGTACTTAGAGCGTTTATACAATATACATTACAACCCTGTAGCATTTGTGTATGTAGTTCAATAAATCGATAATATGAAAGTGCTAAAAACGTTTACACAATATACGTTAGCATTGTGTAACTGTTAGGACTGAATTGTTTTCATACTATGAATTTAGCATCTATTTTTTTTCTTCTTTCTATATATTTGATCTAATTCATATCTTCGAAATAGGGAAGATGAACATAAGTAGAACAAATATAGTTAAAGAAACTAATAACTTTGTTAAGGGTTGTGTTTCTATTCTATTTATTTTTCATTTGATTATTACATTATATAGACCTATATTTTTTTCGCTATAATTTTTATGTACTGTAACTAAAAACAACATTTTTTTCAATTTTCAGGAAACTTGTAACAGTTAGAGATTGAAATCAAGGAGAATAACTACAACAAAAAAAGTACTTTGAACATCCATGGAACATTTACAATAAACCATCAAAACATGGTTATCCATATACATTGATGGTTGTATTTGTTTACATTGTCGAGGAATCTAATGACAATATGGTTCTCTTTGTTTGCATTGCCAAGCAATCTATTATTGGTATGCTGGAGATAGTATTATTGTCAAGTTGATAAAATCAAGAAGCGTTCTACGAAAAGTGCAGATATCTCTCTTAACGGTAACTAGTAAGATTGAATTCCCATTAACTATTGGCAAGTGGTGGGGGGGGTCGTCCGCATTTCCGTGCTTTTGCATATTCACACTTCCAATCATAACATCATATTCTACTTTCTCGTTCAAGAATTTTAGCATTGTCAAAGAATTTTTTCGGTTTGTTGGATAGTTGGAATTTGATTTCATCTTGTGGATACATAATCTGTGGCTATTGACATTTTACAAAAATGTATTTCAATGAATTTCTTTATTCAAGTTATATGTTTTGTACTACACTATTTACTAAGATTATTTACTATGTTTTGATTGTAATGTGTAGCTGGTTCATTGTGCTATGTAATGTCTATTTTTTTGCAATGTGATTTCTTACATTGTTTTATTGATTTATCAAATTTGTAAATTCTATAATTAGTAAAAAAATATTACAAAACATATTTACTTCACAAATAGTTTATAGCATGTAAATTTTTATGAAGGATACAACAAGATCCATCTGTTTGCAATTGTACAACGTGATTAGATTAGAAAACAAAAGCAAACACTTTCAATAACATTTACATTACTCTAATGATGCAATTTGGAATAATTTACAAAATTTATGTTTGATGAACATGATCATAGTATAAGTGATGAAACGTTATTAGACTATTCTACTATATATTTCGAAAAAATATTTATTTTATTTTGCTAAGAAAATTACAATATATAGGCTTTAGCATATCCTGAATTTTGTAGATCTAACATATTTTTTGTGTTATCCTTTGGCAATAGATTGTTTGTATTGATAGGAGTGTTTAGAGGGGCAAGCGACTATCCCTAGTTTCTCCTCTCTTGTTTCGTCCCTCTAATCCCTCTCCTCCATGATTTTGTTCCTCTGTAGGTTCTTGTGTTGGTTTTGTTGCTGCTGCATTGACTCCATTTTCGGTTTTGGTGGAGCTTTGAGGGGATGGAGATTTCTGGGCTCTTTTAATGCCTTTACCCGTTGGATTAGACTCCTATTCATGGAATGGGATTTCTTATGGTGGTTTCATCTATTCTTTGCAGGATATTATTTGCTCACAACTTATTCCCACCGCCATTCTTTCTCCTATGGGCATCTACATAGCTCCTGTAAGGATTCACTGGGGTTTTTGCTGGGATTTTGCGGTCCATCATTTTTTCCTCTACCTCCACAAAGGTTTTACTTTGTAGGGATCACTGGTTCATGGGCTTCACAAGTCATTAGATGGGGACACAGTCTGTTCTTGGATTTTTCTGCGCTGCCCACCTCTTTGAAGAGTTGAGGGGATGGGGTTTTTACCCCTTTCATGCATTTTCATGCCATTTCTCTGCAAGGCCTTTGATTTGGCTCCTTCTGGGTTCGTGGCCTCTCGGTGTGGGTCCCGAGCCCATATTTGTATTTTTGTAGTCTCGCAGCGTGTCGACGAATTGCAATATATTTTTTCTTCTTTTTACATGGGACCCTGGAGGGTCTACGCACCACCCTTTTTTTTAGATTTTAATTTTTAGTAGTTTGTGGCATGTGTGCCAGATCTTCTCCTTGACGGGCCTGCATGCCTTGGTTTTCTTTTGCATTTCTTTGCTTATTCCCCAGGGTTTTGATAATAGGGTTTCATTCCCTGCTCCTTTAGTGCCAGATGAATGTTTTGTACTAGAAATGTAATAACCCAGGCTACATACACACTCAATGTAACTTTTATTCCTTGTTCACATAATAAAAATTACGTTTTTTCTTTTCTTTTCTTGAAAATAAAATCATTTACTAAATTTCAAAATTGATAGAGAAAGTAGTAAAATTTACTAATCAACCATAGTTACTGGAGGTTGACGCTTGTAATGATTATGTTATGAGAATGGAGGTCTGCTTGCTCCATTCATATTTCGCAAGAGCTCTTATAATAACATTCAAGTGAGAAAAAAGAAGTGTTCTCTTAATTTGAAGATTCAAAGATTATTTTGATCCTTAATACTTGTTTAAGAACTCTAGAAGGAAAAAATTGCATTTAATAATATTTGAAAATGATTGTTGTACTTTTCAGTTTAACTCAAAGTATCTGAAATTTCCATGGGAAAATCAGAGTTGCCAATGTTACATTGTTATTTCGTTTTTAGTTTCCCAAAATTTAAAACAAAGACATGTAAATAAAGTATTAAATATGTTGTAGTTAACTATGTTTCAAACTCGGGTTTTACATTTTCAAGGCAAAATAAAACAACTTCCAAGCTTCATCTATGTTGAGTTAACAAAGATTCTTTCTTGTTTCGAGACACTTTCATACTCTACAGAATTGTTTACATTAATACATTGTGCAGAGGTGTAGAGGAAGATTTGCTCCCCTCGCCCACTCGATCGTTTCTTCCTACGAGCTTCGCACAATGGCCCCACATAACCCTCCCCCTTTCAAGCATTGCCAAATATATATATATATATATATATATATATATATATATATATATATATATATATATATATGTTGATAGTTGCGATCTGATTTCATCTTGTAACTATTAACATTGTAGTAAATGCATTTTAATTGATTTCTTTGTTTAATTTATGTGTTTTGTACTATGTTATTATTAACATTATTTACTATGTTTTGATGGTAATGTGTAACTAGTTCATTGTGCTATGTTGTGCCTTTTTTTTTTGTAATGTGATTTCTTACATTGTTCTATTGATTTATCAAATTTTCAAATCCTATAATTAGTCAAACAATATAAGAAAACATATTTCCATCTGTTTGTAATTGTACAATTTGATTGAATTAGAAAATGTAAGTGAACACTTGTTGGGAAAAATATTAAGAGTTTGGGGGGGGGGGGGGTTGTTGAATCAGTATTTCAAACCATTAAACTTTTCAATTTCATATCCTGATTTCTGTATGGGGCTTTACTGAAGGGAACGTGCATGTGTACGCGACTGTTATTCATACAATGAGCATATATCCAGTAAAACATATTTTTCAGTTAATTTACTTCATTTTATCTTAGGCCAGTGCATCAGTACTTCATTCAACATTATATAAATAGTAATCATGTGCAGTAAGAGAAAAATAAACCGTCACACATAATCAACTCACATCAACACTAGGATTTAAGGTGGAAACCCAATGTGGGAAAAAAAACACCGCTGTTGTCGTCTATGTCTTATTTTTAATATAAAGAAAAAATTCTTATAATCTTGTATTGGCACAAACTTATACTAGCATGCAGGAAACCACCTAAAGAAGGCTACAAACTTTGCTCATTCTCTAGCTCCTACTGGAAGGGAGCTCCAACCCCTTGATTTGATTTACCAGTTAGCACTAGAAGGAAGCTTCAACACCCTCATTGAAGGCCCCAACCTTCAACACCTCCTGGACCACGTTTCATAAAGTTTCATACTGGATCCACTTGCTACAACACATCACAACTTGTTGGCCATGTTTCATCAAATTTTCAGACTGGACCCACTACCAACATTTAAGCTTAAAACCAAATATCAAAACGGAAATTGATCACTGTAACTCAACATTTTAATCAACCAAATCAATTGAAACCCAAATAAATCATCTTAAACAACTAGAACAATTAGAACATTGTAACCAGAATACCAATCAACATACCACACATCACATAAACCAGATTCTATTACTGCATACCCTGATCAACCATATATCAAACTATATACACTACTTTGTAGTAGAAAACCCACGTGTGTACGCGCTTTCCATGAAGCAAACCCGCATACAGATCTTAAACCAATGAAACCTGAAAATTGAACCACTGTAATTCTGAACCAAATATTGTGTCATACACAGAACCACTGCATCATTATGAAATAATCACAAAAACTTCACTGAACCTCAATCACAAACAAAAAGTATCTTCAACGTTCTTCAATTAGTCAATTCATCTTTTAGACAATACTGTTAATCCCAAATCATGAAGAAGACTTCATTGACAGACAACAGAGACACATCAATACTGATTAAATGGATCAAACATCCTTTTCATTAAAACCCTAGTTTCTGAACACACTTTCCTAAAAGAATATCCGCGTGTATACGTGCTTTTCAGGAAACAAACCCGCGTATAGATCAGGAAATACACACGACTTACCAGTATCACACCCGTGTGTGTACACACCTTGCAGGCTATAAAACCCGCATACATATCTACAATTTCTTACTCAAACCTTCGCTGCAGCGCAATACTTCATACATACCCAAACCTTGACATACATAGAAAAATCATGCATCGAGTCACTATCAACACAGATCAAATCCCCTCATAATCAAGGTTTCCATATTAGATCTATTGGATATGATCCGTCATCAAATTCCTAGGTGCATACTTAGTTTCAGATCAAGAAAAACATCAGTATCCCATTACATGCATATTTGCTTTAGATCTAATTCTTCATAAAATATTCATCACTAGCACACCTTTACCACTTTGATCTTCATATCCTTATATAACTTAGCCCTTATCCAATACCACAAGTCAAAACCATACTCCAACTGATGGTTTTTTAGACAGGATCAAAACATCCATTGTTGGGCTCAATACCACAGGGCAATACCATGGTAATGACCCTTGGTATTTAGAATACCATGGCATGGAAATTGTACGCGTATTGCTTCTTCATACTCGCGTGTGTATGTGGCTTTGCTTAACAGAACCCCGCGTATACTTCTTGAAATTTCATCTTTGTCATTCCCTTGTCTCTGAATTGTTATCCATTTGTCAAAACTCTCTGTCACATCTATAGACAGATCATGTTGACATCTATATCAAGTTGGTTTCCATCAAAGGAAAACTCATCAAGTAGGTTTCCATCAAGGATAACTCATCAAGTAGGTTTCCATCAAGGACAACACATCAATCATAATGCCAAAAATCTCCGCCTTTGGACTTGATGGAAACCACTTTGGTGTTTGGTCACCACAACCTATAGATACCTATAAAACACATCAAGCTAAGCACCAAGATTTTCAAACACCAAGTTACTCTCCCCTTTGACATCAAGGGCAAAGGGCTGACCAATGCTAAATGAAGGCTTTCTTAGATCTAAACTACCAAGTATGAACACTGACCATGCTCCCCCTGAGCACATGCTAAAATTTATGAAGGATGTACAATGAAGTACATGACTCTATGATTCATATGACTTGTCCTATCACCAAGGACTCAAACTGACATAAATCACCCAATCACATCACATGTCTAAAAGGACTTGACAACAATAGTCCATACACGACTGAATTTGGCAATGAGTACATCATGGGTCTTTACATGACCTTTACATCAAATGATAGATATGACATTTATAACCAAGACAAAGAACCTTGATAAGAGCATGATAGTCATCAACAACTATCATACACCATATATGATTTGCACCATAAGCATCTGTGAGCAACACCAAGAACAACAACATGTACATTTCCATCATCAATTGGCAAGATCAGACAATGTAGTTTTAATATCATCAACCTATGACCAAGTATGCAACATAGATATCTTCTATCAACTCATCCTTCTGACCTCATCAAGGCCAACTTTCTCTTTTCCATTAGTAGAAAAAGCCTTAATCCATGTTCATGAAACATAGCTTTTCATGCAAAGCATATGCCATGTCTCCAAGCAGTAATAACCATATCATTGGATGTACATGTGTAAGTACCATATTCATCATCCATGACAAGAACATCATCATCAACTAATCATATGAAGAACTACATGTTCTTTCTACACCAACCCCCAACATATATGTATCATCTGACATCCCACATCTGATAAGCATCAACCATGATTAAAAACTCATGCATCCATCAACATATGTGAGAACCAAGTATACCATCATAAAGTAAGATAGGGAGAAGTATCATCATTCCTTAACATCATCAATATGTGACTAAGTATTCCATGTCTCCAAGTATCATTTAGTAGATGTAGCAGTAATATTAACAACATATCTTCATGAAACCTGCAGTAACACCATTCTCTTGGCCCATTTTCTTCATGCAAGAAGAACTATCACACAAAAATCACTTCATCAACATGCAAATTAAGTAGTCATTCATAAAATCCTTATATATAATTCATCCATCATAGAGTAACAATATGTATCTAGCTTCTCATTGATGAGAAAATCAAACCATGAGCTCACCATCATTTGTCAAACTTTGTTAGTAACTCATCTCCTTGATACCATCAAAAGCAACAATCCTCAAACAATATACCATGTGCATCTTATCATGTACATGTTAGAGCCAAGCACTATAGGCATCATCATCCATAACTGAACCATATGCACATCATGCATGCCAATAACATAAAAGTAATGAGCGACACTCATCAAATAATGAGGTTGTATAATCAAGCTCTATTTATCTCCTTGAATTTATGAAGATCACCATGCAACCAACATAACATATGTACCACATGCATCATCAAAATAATCATCCATAAATCTGATGAGTAGTATCATAACAACTATGTGGCTCAAGCAACATATAAGAATCATACATGATTTCATCATAGGCAACTTATGCAACATAACATGATGCATCATTTAAAGACTTCAACAACATAAACATCATCACCATTGATAAGCATGATTACGTACCAAGGACTTCTAAATAAATCATAATGCCAACAATGCATTATTAGAAGCATAGCAAATGCTCCCCCTCAACCTATGCCAGCTGATCGTTGTTAGATCTGATCATATCATCTCATATATCAATAATAATCATCAAAGTATCTTAATCAACTAGTCTTCCATCAAGGTATCAACAACTTATAAAGGCCAAAAGCACTTCTAAATATCAACAACAAATTGTAATCATCAACCATTAGAACAAGAAATCCAAATAATAATTGACTAAAGCATATCAGACCCTTTTCCTAGGTCTGTCCCACAGTTTCTTCATCATACCAAGATATACATGAATTTTCAGTTCAAAACTCACATATACACGCAACTTTTATTTATAGGATCCACGTATAGAAAGTGAAATATTGAAATTTCACATCTTCAACTCCCCTTGAGTCTATTTTGTCTGTACCTGTGCATTGTTACTACACTAGAGGCACTATCAGTAGTATAAGAAACATGAAAATAAAAAACAACCATGGGAATCACCATCAAGACAAACATGTATTACTCCCCCTGAGATTACTCATCACTAATCTCGAGGACCTGATAATCATCTTCTGTTTTCATGAGGTCAAGTACCTCTCACCACTTCTGCAGTCACTATTATAAATATTAATTTAGGAATAAGGGACTGCAATAGGCACCATCCTTTTTTACTCTGAGTATGAATCTTTCTCATATTTATGAGAATTCCATTCTTCAAATATATATAATTTGTCTAGATTTCTATATTCTCTTGCTATGACTTTTCCAGTTAATTCATTCATAACCTTGCACTTGGTTTATGTAAACACAATTATATTTCCCTTATCTACCATTTTATCAACACTTAGAATATTTTTCTTTAGCCCTTGAACTAATAAAGCATGAGTTTCTCCTCTAGTTTTATTAATTTTGGCTTTACCTTGTTCTAGAACTTTTGTGGAAACATTAGTTCCAAGAATAACATTACCATGTTGGTTTTCCATCACAGACTCCATTTTACTCTTATCTCCAGTCATGTGATGAGAGCATCCACTATCTATGTACCATTCATCTTCATCTTTAAATGAGCAGAGAGAAAGACCACACCTTATCTTTTCTTCTTTTTCCCGCTGATTATGAGAAATGTTGGTGGATCCATCTTTTTCAGGTCTTCTAAGATTATTTTCTAGTTGCTTACCATGTTGCCTGCGGTGATCCATAGACTTGTTCCTGCATTCTTTTGCTACATGCCCAAACTTGTTACAAGAATTACATCTTATATGTTTCATATTCCTTCTATTGCAATCAATGGCTTCGTGACCAAATATATTGCAAGCAAAACAATATCCCTTAAAGTACCTAGAAGTTGATGATCTTTTTGTGAGGCGGTTCTTAGCTTGAAACATTATACTTCTGCAATTGGCTGCAACATGTCCATAATTATGGCATATAGAACATTCAACATTATTGATCAGAGGAGGAAATCGATTAACACTTCTATAGTTAGAAGTAAATGTTTTCCTTTGAAGATTTACTTTATTTGGTTGTTGATGAGGTTGACTTCTTATCTCTTTGTTGAAAATTTCAGATTTTGCATTAGAATTCCTTACCTCATTTTGTTAAGTAGATTCTCCTTCAACAATTCCATGAAAACCAAGACCATATTTGATGGCAAGAGACCTTTGACTACTAAGAATATTATCCAAAATCTTAGTACTATCTTTGGTATGAAACCAGCTCACAAAAAGATAGAAAATAGAGATCAACGGCTTAGAATTCAGCCTCTTCGAGGGGGCAACCTCCATTACATTACACAAATGAACAATTCTTGGATGATACAAATGAAAAGACCTCCTTTCTATATATAGGAGTCTAAGGGGTCATAACATAATAAGAGCCGACATAACAATAATAATGCAAGGGCACAATAATAACAATAGTGGGCTTCTATGGGGCACAATAGTAACAATATGGGCACTACATGGGTACATCAATATAATAAGTGGGTTGTACTAATAACAATAAGGGGTTACACTAGTAGTATAGGGGCCTAACATGCCCCTCTCCTTCAAAAAACATTGTCCTCAATGCTTGAGTAGTTCTTGATGCTTCTGTATAAAATTATTGTCCTCCCATGTGGAATCTTCAGCATGTAAGTTCTTCCACTTGATGAGATACTCTGAAATTGATCGATTTCGTAGTTGTCGGGTTCTTGTTGCTGTGACTGCTTCAGGTTTCCAATATGATTTTTCCTTCCTCTTCAATTTCTGGCAATATTGTTTGAATTGGGATCTTTTTCAACTTTTGAATAAGTGGCCATACTTCTTCATCCTTCTTCCATTCATCCCTTGCTTCGTTTATCCAATCTAGTTGGATAATAGAAATAGCACAAAACAATGCTTCCACATCCTCATCCTTGAAGAGTCTTCCCATTCGGAAAGGTCGCCATTTTTTAAGTGCATGTAGTATTACCAACATTTCCTTCTCATTAATAGCTTGCTTGAGATGTAGTAGTAAAAATACAAAATCACCTACATCAAAACATTTTTCACTACGATGTTGATCTACCTATTGTTTCGTTTGATTTTGCACCGAAGTGGCGTTATCCTTTAAAATTTGGAGAACTTGTTGTTGATGCTCGATGTGATCTTTCACTGCTTGAACCTTTTTCTTCTTGATATGTCCTTCTATCTCTAGACTTTGAGGAGTGGTAATTTCTTCCAATCCTTTACAAGATATGGTCGGATTCATTTCTTGATGCTCGATGTGATCTTTCACTTCTTGAACATTTTTCTTCTTGATATGCCATTCTATCTTGATAGTTTGAGGAGTGGTAATTTCGACCAATGAATTACAAGATATGGTTGGATTCATTTCTTCTTTCTCGATGTGATCTTTCACTTCTTGCACTTTTTTCTTCTTGATATGTCCTTCTATCTTGAGAGTTTGAGGAGTGGTAATTCTTGCCAATGCTTTACAAGATATTGTCTGATTCATTTCTTCTTTCTCTGGGGTGGGGTCCTGACATATATCTTCTTCTTTTGATGTTTCTTGATACTTTTCTTTCTCCTCTTCATATTCTATGTAAAATAATTTCTTCTCAGCACACTTATGACCTTTAGTGCATTTGCTATCACAATTGTAACAAAGCCCTTTTTCTCTTTTTTCTTCCAATCGTTGTGGTGTAACCCTTGTAGGTTGTGGAAGGCTAGGAGAAAAAACACTTTCATCTTTATAGTTGTGAGGGGTATGCTTCCTGGTTTCCATAATTTTGCTTTCCACTATGTTATAAAGCCCTTTTTCTCTTTCCAATTGTTGTGGTGTTGCTCTTTGTATCCTCATAATGTGCTATCATTTCCTTCGTGAAAATTGACCACGTAACAAGTTGTTTACGAGAACAAAGCCCTTCATACCATAAAAATTGACCTGGTTCTAAATATGAAGATGCAATGCATACCTTTTGTAACAGTGGTACACTATGTAGATCAAAATATTGCTCCATCTGAAGTATCTAATTTACCGGATCCTTGCCATCAAACTTCCTCATCTTGCTTTTTCTTGATTTTAGGAGCTCGATCTTGAAACGACTGTAACTCTGTACTTTCGGATCTTTAAGTTCTGAAATTGCGACCTATAGTAGCCCTCTGTGTCCTCTTTCCAATTCCACCAGTCTGATCCAAATTGGATTCTCCAAGAAATAGTTATGCACAATCTCCCAAGATGACCTGATTATAGACTAGTTCAGTAGAGAGAACTTGTACGACGTGCCACGAGTCACTGTTTCGACCTTTAGATCTGAAAAAGATATACAAGAAACTACAATCGGTCCTCTTTCTGTACCTTCTTATGAAATTTCAATCCGATGCTCAGAGAGAAAGTTATGACGATTTCCCCAGGTCACCTGTTTGGAATGTAATTCGGGAGTTTTCAAAAAGACCAACTTCCTCAGATCATATCTCCGCAAATATAGCGCAAAAAGCTCTAAAATTCGGACCCGAGATTCAACGAGATTTATTCTCAAATGGGTTTTTTTTAGCTTCTGAAACATCGCAGAAAAAAAGTTATAGCGAAAATGCCACGATGACCTGTTTGGAGCAGCGAAACACTAGAATCCAAAGCTCTGATACCAAATGTTATGAAACCAGCTCACAAAAAGATAGAAAATAGAGATCAACGCCTTAGAATTCAGCCTCTTCGAGGGGGCAACCTCCTTTACATTACACAAATGAACAATTCTTGGATGATACAAATGAAAAGACCTCCTTTCTATATATAGGAGTCTAAGGGGTCATAACATAATCAGAGTTGACATAACAATAATAATGCAAGGGCACAATAATAACAATAGTGGGCTTCTATGGGGCACAATAGTAACAATATGGGAACTGCATGGGTACATCAATATAATAAGTGGGTTGTACTAATAACAATAAGGGGTTACACTAGTAGTATAGGGGCCTAACAATCTTGAAATTGCAAATGTTTATCTTTTTCTTCTAATTTACCTTTTAGGATGTTTACCTCAACCTGATATTTCTTTTCCTTTTCTAGATACTGCTTCTTCATAATTTCTTCAACCTTCCTTCCTTCATTTTCTGTTTTAATTTGGGAATCTCTTCTTTCAACCCATTTTCTTGTTCTTCAAATGCTTGAAGTAGTTCTTTATTCTGCTTATCTGATTTTTCCAGATCTGCTCTTAGAGAGACGACCTCAGCTTCAATACCTTCACAATATTGGTTAGATACCATATCAACATGATCCTTGTTATCATAAGCATGCAACTTATCCTTAAGATTAACAATCTTTTTCAAAACAAGATCAAGTTTTTTTCTAAGATAAAAAATTTCTTCTAACTTGTGTTCTTTTGAATCAACAACTCCATGTGTCATTTTGGACACATTGTTAGATATAGGATAACTTGAGAAATCTTCCTTTGGGACTTCTTCATGTATTTCTTGTAGCTTATCCCACACTTTCTTTGCAGTAGTATAATGCATAACCTTATTCAATATTGAACCACATATGCTACAAAAGATGTTACTCAAAACCTTACTATTCTTTTTCACTTCCTTATCCGATGGAGGAAACTTGGTGTAACCATTGCACACTAGATTCAAGACATCAACATTCATTAGATTATACTTCATATTTTCTTTCCATTGTTGATAATTATCTTTGCTTAGCATAGGCACATCTACATTGTGCATTGATTTCTAACTTGCCTTGATCTGCTGCTTCTAGATGCATCATTTTTGAATCTATTTTCTCTTTAGAGTGCTTACTTTCACTTTTACCCATAAGTGTGAGCTCAACAGTTTCACTATCATTGTTGCATACACAAGAAAATGGATCACATTTTGAACAATAAACCATACCTGATGGTGCTTCGTCTTCTTCATTCTCGATCAATAGAAAGCGGGTTTTTCCAAAACTTGAATTTTTGCTGACATTTGTAACTGTCACTACATCTGATATATTCCTGTCAAAGTTTTCAATAAAAGTATCTTTTTCTTCTAGGCCATAAAACTCATTACTAATTTTATCTTCAAATTCCATAAGTAAGTAACAATCTTGATCAGACTCACCTTCTTCACCATTTGAAAGACCATCATTGTCTTCATGTGTATAAAAACTTCTTTTGTTTTCAAACCTCTTCCTATTTATTTTTTTAGCTTCTTTTCTTTTCTCCTGATTTTCTCTATAGGGACACTTAGTAGTGTAATGACCAACTCTACCATAAGCAAAACATTTGAAAGGAAACTTACCTCTGAATATTCCAGTACCCACTTGGAGTTTCTTTATGAAGTTTGCCTCTTCTTCTTCTGATACATAACCTGATTCTTCCTTTTCTTTTCCTTTTGTAATAGCTTTGAAGGCTGCTTCTCTCATGTCTAAAGGACCACCTTTCCTCATCTCAAATGCTGTCAGTATTCCATGGAGTTGATCAAGTGTGAGACTTTTCAGATCTTGCATTTCTTCAATAACATAGACTTTGGAGTCAGAGATCTCAAAATCATTTCAACAATAGTAGCATCTTTTATTTCTTCACCAATATTTCTCACGGAATTAAAAATTTCATTTACTCTAAGAAAAAATGTTGCAATGCTTTCATCATCATGCATTTTCAATGTCTCATACTGTATTTTGAATGTTTGAAGTTCAACACTTTTTACCTTGATGTCACCCTCATAACTTTGGATAACCTTATCCCACATTTCTTTTGTTGTGTTCAATTGCATTACCTTCACAAACTTGGACTCGACCAGACTTCCCAAGATGGCATTTACAACTTTTGCATTGGTTTCATACTACTTCTCTCCTGCCGTATCTAAAGGAATAGAAGCTGGATATTGATATCCACTTTCAACAATTTCCCATACATCAACTCTTAGTGCCTGCAATTATATGCTCTCATCCTAACTTTCCAAAAGACAAAGTTAGTTCCATTACATATAGGAGGTATGATAGAAAATACTCCTTTGTGACTACCCATCTTGACAGATCTCCTTCAAGGGATCATGCTTCTGACAAAGGACCTGCTCTGATACCAATTATTAACAAAAATACTAAGAGGGGGTGGAAGGGAACCCGCGTGTGTACTCGACTGTTATTCATACAACTAGCGTATATCCAGTAAAACATATTTTTCAGTTAATTTATCTTCAATTTATCTTAAGCTAGTGCATCAGTACTTCATTCAACATTATATAAACAATAATCATGTGTAGTAAGAACAAAATAAACCATCACATATAATCAACACACATGAACACCAAGATTTAAGGTGGAAACCCAATGTGGGAAAAAACCACCGATGTTGTCGTCTCTATCTTCTTTTTAATATAAAGAAAAAATTCTTACAATCTTGTACTGACATAGACTTATACCAACATAAAAGCACCCACCTATAGAAGGCTACAACCGTCACTTGTTCTACAACTCCAACTTTCACTCGTCCTACAACTCCTATTGGAAGGGAGCTCCAACCCCTTGATCTCATTTACCGACACCCAACGGAAGGGAGCTCCAATACCCTGATATGATCTACTAGCTACCAATGGAAGGAAGCTTCAAATCCCTCATTGAAGGCTCTAACCTTCAACACCTCCATGGACCACGTTTCATAAATTTTCATACTGGATCCACCTGCTACAACACATCACAACTTGTAGGCCACATTTTATCAATTTTTCAAGCTAAACCCACTACCAACATTTAAGCTCAAAACCAAATATCAAAACTGAAATTGATCATTATAACTCAATCATTGAATCAACCAAATCAACTAAAACCCAAATCAATCAACTTAAACAACTAGAATAGTCAGAACATTGTAACCAGAATACTAATCAACATAACGCACATCATAGAAACTAGATTCTATTACTGCACACCCTGATCAACCATATGTAAAAAATATACGCTACTTTACAGTAGAAAACTCGCGTGTGTACGTGCTTTCCATGAAGAATTCCCATGTATAGATCTTAAACCATTGAAACTTGAAAACTGAACCACTATCATCCTGAACCAAATACCGTGTCATACATAGAACCACTGCATCATTTTGAAATAATCACAAAACCTTCACTAAACTTCAATAACAAACAACAAGTATCTTCAACATTCTTCAATGTGTCAATTTATCTTTTAAACATTACTGTTAAGCCCAAATCATCAAGAAGACTTCATTGACAAACAACAGAAACACATCAAGGCTGATTAAACTGACCATACATCCTTTTCATCAAAACCCTAGTTTATGTATGCGCTTTCCTTAAAGAATATTTGCATGTATACGTGGTTTTCAAGAAAAAAACCACGTATAGATAAAGAAATACACATGACTTACCAGTATCACACCCACGTGTGTACGCGCCCTACAGGTAATAACACTCGCATACAGATTTTCAATTTATGATTCAAACCTTCGCTGCAACAAAAAACTTTAGACATACCCAGACCTCGACATACACAGAAAAATCATGCATCAAGTCACTATCAACACAAATCAAATCTCCTCATAATCAATATTGTCATCTCAGATCTATTGGATCTAATCCATCATCAAATTCCCAGGTGCATACTTAGTTTTAGATCAAGCAAAACATCAATAGCCCATTACATGCATATTTGCTTCAAATCTAACTCTTCATAAAATATTCATCACTTGCACACCTTTACCACTTTGATCTTCATCTCCTTATATAGCTTAGCCCTTATCCAATACCACAGGTCAAAACCATACTCCAACTAATGGTTTTCTTAGACGGGATCAAAACATCTGTTGCTGGGCTCAATACCACAGGGAAATATCGTGGTAAGGACCCTTGGTATTTAGAATACCATGTTGCAAAAACTCTATGCACCTTTGCTTCTTCATGCCTGCGTGTGTACGTGGTTTTTCTTAACAGAACCCATGTATACTTCTTGAAATTTCATCTTTGTCATTCCTCTGCCTCTGAGCTGTTATCCCTTTGTCAAAACTCTCTGTCACATCTGGAGACACATCCCGTTGACATCTGTATGAAGTTGGTTTCCATCAAAGGACAACTCATCAAGTAGGTTGCTATCAAGGACAACCCATCAAGTAGTTGCCATCAAGGACAACACATCAGCCATAATGGCAACAACACTTTCACGCATAACATTTACATTATTTTGATGATCCAATCTGGCATAATTTACAAAATTTATGTTCCATGAACATGATCATAGTATAGGTGATGAAATGTTATTAGATTATTCTACTATATGTTTTTTCAAATACATTTCTTCATTTATTTGTAATGCATTGGCATATTTCTAATAAGTTGTTATAATTATTTTCTATAAAAAAGGGCCTGTCATGCAAAATTTAAACAAATTTCTAAGCCAATCATTATCATGCAGAACTCAAATAAATTTTTAACAGAATGTTTATTTGAAGAAACAATATATGGAAGAGAACAACATAACTAACAAAATATTTTGCATGTATACATACGTGTATATTCCATAATATTACAATATGGTTTTTTTTTACTGTGCTGAGAAAATTACAATATATAGCCTTTAACATAATTTCAAAATTGGTTGAGCAAGTAGCAAAATTTGGTAATGATTTCTTTATTAATCAACCATAATTCTTGGAAGTTGACACTTCTACCTATTATGTTGCAAGAATGGAGGTCTGATTTCTTTGTTCATGTTTTGCAAGAGCTCTTCCAATGACGTTCTTATGGTGTCCAATTCATCTTCCAGATGCCCAAGCATTTTATGAAGTTCTAATATGTTATTCAGTAGTGTTAAAATATATTGGATAAGCATTAATATATCTTGGTCGAGCATTAAGATATCTTTCTTCACTGCATATACCTCTTCATGTATGTTTCTGTCATTTCTTCTTTCAATCATTTGTCTCTTTGTTGGTATTTCACTAGTAACAACTAAAATACGATATTCTTAGTGGTAGAGCATTCTCCCCCTCCCTCATCCCTTCTCTCCTTTGACAACAATGATACCAACAAGATTTAGAAAATTTAAAAAACAATAGACAACTGATAAAGCAAATTCAGTGAACCCGATAACTCTTTTTTTCTGTATTTAAGCTTTTGTGATCCATAATGAATTAAACAAAGTCTTTCGATAGAAATCACATGAGAGAATTTTTTGGCCAACGCGTTTCAAACATGTCCCTAGGTTAGTTGCGAAGGAGATGAATGATCTCTTCATAGTTCCCCCCTCTACAAAAAAATTAATCAGGTTATTTTTTCCATCCACCTGGACAAAGCCCAAGGACTAGATGGCTTCCTTGCCCTTTTTAACCAACATTTATGGGATATAATTCACAGGGACTTGGCCAAAATGATAAGATATTCAATCAATCATCTCTATATGCGGGGGGGGGGATAAATTCTTCCTTTTTAGCTCTCATCCCCAAAGAGAAAAATCCTTTTTCCTTCGCCAAGTTTCGACCAATCTTACTTTGTAATGTCTCTTACAAGATCATCTCTAAGTTATTGGAAATGCGACTCAAGAAAATTATTTCCCTCAAAATCTCTAAAAATCAAGGAGTTTTTGTCTCGGGAGACAAATGTTTAACAATGTAATTGTGATCCAGGAAACAAATGATTCTAGTTGGCGGGGGTGGCTAGGGAATGGTTATAAAACTTGACATGGAAAATCTATTTGGTAAAGTCTGACACAGTTTTATTTTCAAAGTAATGAAAAAGATGGGCTTTCATGATCGATTTATTCAATGAGTGGCTCTGTGAATGAATTCTCCTTGGATCACTCACCTTATAAATGGTAGAGGAACTTGTTTTCTCAAGGCATCCAAGGGGCTAAGACAAGGTTTCTCCCTCTCACCATTATTGTATATTATAATGGTTGACTCTCTAAGTAGGGGACTAGAGTATGAAATAAGCACATATCAGTTACCGGGGATTCATTTCTTTGCTAGTACCAAAAGCATCAAGCATGGATAATTTGCAAATGACACGATTCTTCTTGGTGGATCTTTGGTTGTGATTGCTAAACGATACAAAAAGGTTTTAAATAAATTTCTTGCAAAATCTGGAGGATTGTTAAATGAGGCTAAATCACAAATATACTCTTGGAACATCAACACAATTCAACAAAAGAAAATTGTAGATGAGCTTGGTTTCAAAGCAGTTGTAGATTAGACGAAATTCAAATATTTGGGAATTTTGATATGCTTAAAGAAGCCTTCCTCAATATCATGGCATAATATTATAGACAAGATCAAAAATAAAATTGAGAATTGGGGAGCTCACTGGCTTAATCTGGACGAAAGAATAGTTCTAACTAAAGCAATCTTATCAACTATTCCCTTGTTCCAATTTTCTTCTTTATTGATGCCCAAGTATATCTTGCAGTGATTGGGGGTTTATTTGCGAAAATTTATGTGGGAAGGGGGTAAGTCTTCCACCAAAAAGTTTCATCTTGTAAAATTGGCCACAACTCGAGCCGCAAAGCTTCATGGGGGCCTAGGCATCATAGATCTTGCATTGATTAATATTGCATTTGGGGAAAGACTAGATTGGAAAATAAGGACTCAACCAAATTCTTGGTGGGTACAAATCCTGAGGGAAAATATAAACAATCCAGGCAATTCTCTCCTATCTAGAAGCTCCTCTCGTTCACTTCCTTTTTTATCACCTCACATATTAACTGGCTCTTTGGGAATGGAGAAACTATCAGACTGTGGGAAGATTCTATTCTCCACTATATCCTACTGGAGAATGTGGAGGAATTAGGACGCCTAATGGTCCATCTACGTCTACGAGGGATAAATACTCTGACTCACATCTCTTAGTGGAATAATGAAGGTCTTTGGATGGATTGGAATTTGGGGGATCTCCCTGATCATATTAGACCCCTTGGTGAAGACTTAAAAAGGAGGTTGGTTGAAACTTCTCCCTTTAGTCAACATATGCAGGACAAAATGGGCTGGAAAGCCTCATCCTATTCAGTCAAGGAGGGATGCATGGACCTTCTCTTCCAATCTCAAATTCCTCCCTCTGGAGCAAAAAATGGACTCCAAATGCCCTTCCTAAAGTTAATATCTTCTGCTAGCTACTTCTCCACAATAATATTTTGACTTCGGAGAATCTTAAGAAGAAAGGTATCCAAGTCCCCTCGAGATTCACCCTATGTGAAAATCATGAGGAATATATCTCCCATGTCTTTCTGGATTACTCTTATGCTAAGACGGTTTGGTCTATTGCCCTTAGTCCTTTATACCATCTAATGTGTTGGCCTTCTGGCCTCCAATATTTCTTTTCCTCCTAACATAGACACTATTTGGGCTCCCATTAGACCAAATATTCCTTTAAAGTTGTTTTTCTCACCCTTCCCAAATTCATTTGTTGGAAAATTTGGCTCTCTCGAAATTATATAATATTTAAATGTACCTCTTTGTCTACCAAATCTGTAGCTTGTAAGGCCCTCCACATCTATCTTAAACTTAACCCTCTCCTTAGAGATTCCTCCCTCGATGATCTTGAAGATCAATGAGTAGGCTCCCTTTCTTCTCCACCTCCATCTGTCCTAGTACCTTCTCCTAAATTGCACCCTCCTATCTGGATGCTTCACTTATCTCCTGAAGAATTGGATGATTGGAAGAAACAACAACAAAAATGGGTTCTTCAATTTGACGAGGTCTGTTATAGCTCTGATACCACTTGTTATAGCTCTGATCTAAAAATATACGAGAATACAAATATACCCCATAAATAACAAGATCAAAATAGATAGAAATGCTTCTTTATTATCAAAACCCTTAAGGTAGGGCAACACCATACATTCACTCCTTAAGGAAGGAGAACACTCCACAAGCCATATGCCTGTTCATACAATATTCCTTCACTATATTCCTTGACATGGAGTCTCTAGCCTCTATATAGGCTTCATACATACAATACCATGGGTCATTACCATGGTTCCCTCATACCATCAAACTAATACCATGGGCTCATTACATTATTATTAACTACTTGTGGTCCCTTACATGATATGGGTTAACCACCTTATTTATTACTATGGCCCATCCCATTATTACATTATTACCTTGGGTACCTCCCTTGGTACCCCATATTATCCCCCCTAGGTATATAACATTCCACCCCCCTAAGCATGTTTCGTCCCCGAAACATGGGAAGAACACAAATAATAAGATCTACTCAAAAGAGTAGTCCACTGATACCATGCGCGTGCATCTAGCCATCCAAGAGAAAGGTGAACCCTCGATCTCGCTGATGCCTCGCTCGCTTGAGATGAAAGTTGACCGTGGCAGCTCTTCTGTGTTGATGTGTAGTAGGTGGATCTTCTCTCCTCACTATCCGTCATACGGGGGTTGTTGTCCTTGTGACTACTTGGTTTCCATCTTGATGGTTGTCTTGCGGGGTGATGTGGGTGATGATATGTTGAAGTTTTAACCCACGATGTCTTTTTCTTTAATTCACCCTGCTGTGGTGCCTGTTGTGGTGTCTTCTTTTCCAATATGACTTCAACCACTGAACCCTCATCATATGTGTCAGCACCTGTTACCTTTTCGGCTTCAGCCTCTGTTTGTGTTTGATTGTCGACCATCAACTGCTCATCATCTGATATGTCAGTCCCTGGAACATCTTCTGCGTCAACCTCCGTGGACTCTACCTGTTTATTGATGGAAATATCCTGTAATGTAATTTTCTTCTTTTTATACTAGAGCTTCAGGAATTTCTTTTGCACATTAATATTGATAGTACCCACAGATTCCATCCAAGGATATCCCAAAACAACATCCATATTATCCATCTCTGAAGTATAAAAATCACCATGCAACACATACTTATCCATAGAAATCTTCAAATCCTTATACACTTGAACATCCTCATCCTCCACCTGTGTGTTTTTAATGTTTTTGGCAGGAACTTGCAATTTTTTTGCCAAATTAACATGGATGAAATTATGCTTGCAACTAGGATTTATAGAAACAATGATCTTCTCTTTCTAAATCAATCCATGAACCTGCAATAAGGATATACCAGTAGGAAATAACCCCACATGTTTCCCCTTATCTTGTTTTCTAGTCTGAGACCATTTGTCCATAAGGAGTTTTTCCATTTCTTCATTCGAGAATTTGGACAAGCCTATAATGCCCAGTGAGTTCCACCATATGGAGGCCTCTTCTTTCAAACCAAGTGGTACCATAAAATTCCATCTCTCCTCAAATATTTTCTTTAGGTTTTGTATGAATTCTTCAATAGTAGGGCTATCATCTTTTCCAGTAAAATTTTCCATGAAGAGGGTTTGAAAAAAAATTCACTCACTTGGCGAAAATTTGAAATGGCCACAATTCCGTCAATATTGCTCAGAATCCCTATTATGACCTGTTTTTGGAAATGGAACAACCCTTCTGTATCTGCACATGTGATAGAAATCCTGATCCAGACACTAGAATTTCAGATCTGTGCTACAACTCTCCCGCCGTCACCAAAATTTCTGCAAAAAAGAGCTGATTTTAAATCAGCGATATCTCCCTCATCCGGACTCCGATTCGATTGATTTTTTTTTTTTTTTTTAATTTGGGTATTTTTTCACAAAGAATCCAGATCTACAATTAGATTTTTCAGCTTGTGCACCAGGACGTCCAGATGTGCGCCGCAAACTCGCTGCCCTGAAAAATTGTCTGCAACCCCACTGATTTTAAATCAGCGATATCTCCTTCATCCAGACTCCGATTTGACCGATTTTTTTTTTGAAATCAGCTATTTTTTCACAAAGAATAAAGATCTATAATTAGATTTTTCAGATCTTGCACAAAAATGTACAAATCTGATCTGCAAAGTCGCCGCCCGCAAAACCCTGCAAAAAAAAAAAAAAAAATTTCTCCACTGTTTGCCCAAGAAAGTGCTCCGATACCACTTGTTATAGCTCTGATACCACTTGTTGTATGCTCTGATACCACTTGTTATAGCTCTGATACCACTTGTTATAGCTCTGATCTAAAAATATATGAGAATACAAATATACCCAATAAATAACAAGATCAAAATAGATAGAAATGCTTCTTTATTATCAAAACCCTTAAGGTAGGGCAACACCATACATTCACTCCTTAAGGAAGGAGAACACTCCACAAGCCATATGCCTGTTCATACAATATTCCTTCACTTATTCCTTGACATGGAGTCTCTAGCCTTTATATAGGCTTCATACTACAATACCATGGGTCATTACCATGGTTCCCTCATACCATCAAACTAATACCATGGGCTCATTACATTATTATTAACTACTTGTGGTCCCTTACATGATATGGGTTAACCACCTTATTTATTACTATGACCCATCCCATTATTACATTATTACCTTGGGTACCTCCCCTGGTACCCCATATTATCCCCCCTAGGTATATAACAAGGTATCCAAGAAAAATCCAGGGGTGGCAAGAGGGAAGGGATATTACTTAATCTTGATGGAATAATAAAGATTAAATTTGCATGGGGTCTCGAAAGGAAAACCAACAATCAAGCTGAAATATATGGTCTCCTACAAGGTTTATGCATTGATAAATACAAAGGCATCAACAATATTATTATTCTTGGAGACTCGCTGCTTAGAACCCATTATCTCATTAAGGAGAGCAATCTAAAGGATAACTCCATGGCCTTGGTGCTCGAAAGAATCAGAGGATTGGTTGATTTCTTTCATTCTAAAGAGTTCTACCATATTATCAAAATCAACAACATGGATGTGGATCTGTACGAAAATAAGGCCTGCTCTCTAGAAGAGACTAAGTTAGAAATTAATGACTTCAGTAGTTTCTGCCCAATTCCCTAAGGATAATGATCCTCAATGTATGGATTTCCCCTTGGCCCCTCCCTTATTTGAATATTTTTCTTTTCAAATTTATCCTAGGTCTTCCTCACCCTCCTTATTTCCTTCCCATTCCCCTTCCCCTTCTGTTCGACGTCCTTTATATTCTCCTCAGATACCTTGAAGGTTCAATGAATTGGTTACATGTTCGGAATTGGATCTCCCATGGCGTGGAATTACATGAAATTTGTCGCCATGCATATATATTTCTTTTCATCTTGCATGCTTACTATTACTTTATTCATCTGCCTCGTCCTTGGAATCACCTTCCACTCAGAATCGTGATGGCTCTCTTCGAAAGTTGTACTAGAAATTTTAATGATCGACTTATGAGAATCATGTGGATGGATGGGGGAATTGGGGATAAATTCAACTTTCGCCTTTCTCAATTTCCATTCATGACTGAGTTTGTATCTCATATATGGTCCATCACCTTTGTGGCTCATTAATTTGGTAGTAGTTATGTGTCTGAAATCCACTATGGAATCCAGGCATCTATCTTTTAGGAAGCTCTGTGAAGAGCTCTGCTTATAGATTCAATTTCTCCTCCTCTATGTGGCACAATTGTGGGTTGGACACTCCAATTCATGGGAATAACAAGGTTCTCTGCTTTGGAAGCCACTCCGACAATGCCTGGCCTCACTGTATCTATCGTCCTTAGGTATACCCGAGCTCTACTGCATGAAGGTAATCCTTGATTTCCAATTTCCAATTTGGTTTTCTACAACTGACAAGGCCTAGATGGAAACTCGAGTGAAGTTGCATCCTTTCTCAGTGCTCTAGGTCCTAATTCATGTTTATCAAAGCGGTCTGAGGCTTTGTCGGACATTGCTCCAACAATATTATGGTCTTCCTTCTCACAGGTTTTGTGGAAGTTTTTGGTTCAGTGGCAGTGTGATAATTCTCGATCTTTTGTCTATCAGCCAACCTTTGTCTCCTTTGGCAGTTTGAAATAATTTTATTTGGTTGGTGTTGTTCCATATATGCTTGGGGTAACATCAATTGGAGGCCCAATATGTTTGAGTATCAATTCCCATATCCTCTATCAATTTGGGTTGATTATCTCTCACCTAAATTCACCTTGGGGAGGTATGGTTCGTATCCTTATGATATTTGTAGCTTTCGTAGACTCAGTCCATGTGTCCTAAGGAATTCTAACTCTAATTCTGAGACCTCCTCTGTTGCAAGCCCTTGCTCACATTATTTATCTGCTCATGAATCCCTCCAGAGGGTTGATTACGACCTGCAAGTTAAATTTTGTCAACCGTATCACTCACATGTGGAAAACACTAATAACATCATGGCTCTCCAACATCATATCTCTCACTTGGTGGATGAAGTGGATGCGCTTCGGGGGTATAACAATGGACCTCAAGCTCAACAAAGATACTTCTATAGGTCAAGAGTGGCTCCAGGAGGATCCAGGCAAGCGGGACATTGATCTCAACAAGCCATCGACGAAAAATGACTAAATTCCATATAGAAGATTGAGCACTATATGTATCTTTTGCTCCTTTTGTTGTTTTATAAGTCTTTTGTATTTGGGTCTACAATTAAATACTATTGGTGTCTCTTCATGTAATGGGTTTATAATCACTTTGATCCTAGGTCATTATTGAAAATTGATAATGTAATCCCCCACATATTTGTTGCGACCAGGCACAGATTTAATACCAAAGCTACTAATTTTTGTTTAAAAAAAAGTAGTTAAAAAATAGTTTACAAGGCGTAAAGTGAACCGTAACAAGGTGTTCGATTAAGGCACTTTGAGGTGTCAAAGGTCATCGGTTCAAAATTCTATGCGCAAAAATCCAACCATGCTAAGTGTTGGTGTGGCCTGGGCCGAATGTGATCCTCAAGTGATTTTAATGGCTTAGATGCCCCTGGATTGTGGCTACTCAAACCACTATCAATCATCTCAAGGCTCATGTAACCTAGCAAAAAAATTAAGAAAAAAAATGATCTAATATTTTTTTTAGTGGTTAGAAGAAATTTATTTTCACTCGCTAAATTCTTTTTGTTTGTTTGTTTGTTTGTAGAAATTTATTTTCACTCACTCAATTCATTTTTTAATAAATGATGTATTGATATTTTACTTTAGTAATTCTCAAAACACCATGTACTGAGAGTAGTAATGTTGTTAATTCTACCTCCGATCTTAATAAAGAAATATATCACTAATGAGATTAGAGATGAAATAAATTCTTAATTCTTAAATAAATCGATAAATTATTATTATAAATAAATAAATAAAATTACATATCAATTGGGTTTAGGTTGGGTGCTTTGGTGGAAAGTTGTTATCCTACCTACCCAGGTTTAAGTCTTGTAAGTTGGCATTCTAATGCTCTGGAATATAGTAACTATGTTTCGCTCTTAAGTAAGTTTATATTGAAATATGACCTAACCTAGTGCCAACATCCTCTCTCTTACCTTTGGACTAAAAAGAAAATTGACTTTCTACCACATAAAATACCCAATACCCAATTTTTTTCCATATATTAAAAAATATCAATATTCATATATATTCTAATAAATATCTTATATATTCATATGATTACAAAAATACCCTATTCGCATACGCCTACACATGAGAGATGCATTGTGTAAGCCACTCTTCTATTACATTCATACGAGAATTGCCCCTTTTTTTTAATATTGAAGATATCTCTTTCAAGACTACATTGAAAACTTTTGAGGAAAAATGATTATGTCTAAGAATAAACAATATAATTATTTTATACTTTTAGATACTAAAATTAATATATACCATAATACAATATTGAAATTCATAAGTAATATTTAAATAATTTAAATTTTAAATTATAATAGTTTAAAATTTTTAACTAAATTTATTTTTTATTTTTAAATTTTATCAACCATTTTTTAAAACTTGAATAATAATTAATATACATAATCTTTCTTTCTTTCTTCTTTCTTTTTTCTTTTTTCTTTTTCTTTTTCTTTTTTCTTTCTTTCTTTCTTCTTCTTCTTCTTCTTCTTCTTCTTCTTTTTTTTTTTTTTTTTCCACTGGAAAAATCCGTAATTTTCATTAGATAGAGAAAATTACATATTGTAGATGCGTTTGCATATGCTATAATCTGAGTCTGTGGGAGACTCTGTGCTGTTTAGATACACCACGCAGGGTGATCTGCTTTAAAAACAAAATTTGTTGTTTATATACTATTATATATCTGTTTTCGCCTGTACATAGGCCTCGCAGGACCCCTTTCAGTATGATATCTCATATATATACTATCAAAAAAGTTTAAAAAATTACATTTTTATGTTCTTTTCAATTACATTTGTAAGTCAGGGGCTGGGAGCCCCCTGTTGCTGCTGATCCATATACGGCCGATGGTAATAACGAAATTCATCAGCCCCCCTCTGCTCTTGTATTATCCATTCACCTCTGGGTAGTGACGCGGCCTCCTTGGATAGTTGGTCAGCGCTGCTGTTATGTTCCCTGTAAATGTGATTACAAGAGATATTGTTAAATTCCGCCTTGAATGTATTCACCTCATTTAGAATAATGCTGAGTGTGTGTATGTGGCAAACTGAAATGCTATTGAACCAATTAATGATAATCTTTGAGTCCCCAAATATGTTCAAATTGAAGCACTGTTGTCTCAATGAGAAATACAATAGGTGACGAAGGGAAATGAGTTCAGCAAAATTGTTGGTGCCCACTCCTAATCCCATCTTTACTTTGTAAAAATGGTGTTCATTGATGTAAAGAATGAAGCCCCCTCCACAGCCCTGTTGATTTGCGGCCCCATCAAAAAAGGCCCAGGGGGTAGCTTTATCAATGCTGGGAGGTGGGTGTGTGCGGCGTTCTCTAGGAGGAGTAGGGTCCGGCAGTTCATGATATGCAGAGATAATTCGAGCTTCAATGTGTGGCCAGCTCACAGATTTATTATCGAATATGTACCGGTTTCGTGCTTGCCAGATAGACCAGCTGACAATCAAGGGAAGACACAGTAGTTTTTTCCCATTGTTCCTTCCAGACCAGTCCTCCCATGCTCTAAGAATATCATTGCCAGACCATAAACCCGTGAAACCGATAGATGTGGATAAGTTCCGCCAGAGTGTTTGTGTTGCCGCACAGAGTAGGAAGATGTGTTCCGTGGATTCCGATTCTTGCTTACACAGTATGCACCATGTTGGTCCAAAGATAGCTTTGTGTGTCAGATGCTCCCCTGTGGGCACTATGTCTTTAAGAATGCACCAGAAAAAAAGTCTAGTGCGCGGGGGTGCAGTAAGCTTCCAGATGTGACACCACCAATTCATAATCGGATCTGGTTGTTTGTGTTGTATCAGTGCGCAATATCCAGCCTTTGGGGAGTATATACCATTGTCTACCAGGCTCCAAACTAATTCATCAGGCCCCTCTTTTATTCTGATGTGGGATTCCAGGAGAGCTTGAACATAATCTTGCCATTCTTGGTGCCATCGAGGAGGAAGGTCAATCTGCTGTGCCGATTTCCAAGCTTGTGAAAATATATTCGAATTTTGTTGGTCTGCTATGTGTGAGAAAAACATGATCCCATGTGCATGTAAATATACAATGAGATCTCTAGATAGGATATGTCTTCCTCCACATCCGATCCATGGATCCAGCCCTATCCTGCCCAAGGATCCATCATTAATTCTCCATGCCAGGTTGTCTCTAATAAGGGGGAGGGAGTGGATCAATGCCTTCCATACAGATGAACAACCCATCGACGACCAAGAGGGAAGACGAGCCCAGTCCAGCAAGTTTTGTGGCCAGATGTATTTATGGTATGTGATGTGAGTCCATAGATTCTGACCTGTCAACAAAGTCCAACCCATTTTGGCAGCTAGGGCTTGGGCAAATTGGGGGAGATCCTTCAGCCCCCATCCTCCCCATTTCTTTGGTAATGCGATTTTTTGCCAACTGATCCATGCAAATAATATTTTGTCTTGATTCCCGTTCCATAGGTATCTGTTACATAATTGCTTCAATCTGGATAAAATATTCCTGGGAATCCATGCAAGAGCCATCCAGTAAACTGGAGTAGCTTCCAGGACCGATTTGATAAGCACTAGTCTACCCATCCTGGACAAATATCTATGACTCCATATGGATAGTCTCTTCTCCAATTTTGCCACCAGCCAGACCCAATCTGCAATTTTGTGGCAAGTGGGCTTGAGCCAATAACCCAGATATTTAAGACCTCTATCCATGGGATGTATACTATAGGGGAAGACCTGGAGCGCAAATTGGGATTCCTGTACAGAGGTGCGGGTGAAGGTTATGGTGGATTTGGATTGGTTGGCAAGCATTCCAGTGGCGGATGAGAAGAGAAGGAGGATCTTGGAAAATGATCTGGAATCCCGGATGCTGCCATCAAGTAAAATAAGCACATCATCTACAAAAAGGAGATGAGTGATGTAACAGTCCTCAGAGATCTTGAGTCCACAGATATCTCCATCCCTTTTGGCAGATGCAATCAAACGGCTCAGCCCCTCCATGACAATAAGAAAAAGAAGTGGGGATAATGGGCAGCCCTGCCGAAGCCCCCTTTCAGAGTGAAAGAAGTGTGAGGCCGAGCCATTAATGAGGACACTGAAGGAGGGGGTGGTGATGCAGGCCATGATCCAAGAGATATAATTGTGAGGGAAGCCCAGATGAATCAGCAGCATCTTAATATACAACCAGCTGACCTGATCAAAAGCTTTGGATAAGTCAATCTTGAGGATGATGCTTTTAAGGTGTTTGGTCCAGATGGAGTGTATGGCTTCCTGAGCTGAACCTATGGCTTCGTGGATCTGTCTGGACTCAAGGAAGGTGAATTGTTGAGGGGCAATATGCTTGGAGAGGATCGGCCTGAGTCGATTTGCGATAATATTTGAAATAATCTTATATAGGCAGTTGCATAAGGAGATAGGCCTATAATCATCAAAAGAGGATGGGGCGTCAGACTTAGGTATGAGAGCGATGAAGGTCGAGTTGATGGCATGGTATAGGGAACCAGATATTCTGCTTTCCTCCACTACTTGCAATAGGTCCTGCCCCAGTAACTCATAAAAAGCCAGGTAGAATTCGATGGTCCAGCCATCCGGGCCAGGGCTCTTATCTTTCTTGAACCATTTTAAAGTGCCTTCAAGTTCACCAGGGCTGACTGGTGCAAAGAGCTCTTCTGCTTCCTCCTCATTGACAAACCTTGGAAAGTGTCTTGCCACATTAATGATGTCAGGAAGGTTTGCTTCGCAAGGACATTTGTAGAGGTTCCTGAAGTGTGAAGTACCAAGGTGGGCTAGCTTATTGAAAGTATCTGCAAGTCCTCCCTCTGGCAAAGGAAGATTCCATATGGTGTTAGATACCTTTCGGCCCTTGGCGAAATTTTGAAAGAACCTCGTGTTATCATCCCCAGCTTTTAACCATATAGCTCTACTCCTCAGCCTCTGGGATTCCTCACGCTCCTTTAGGATGTTGGCCTTCTGTTTTTCAAGCTCAATCAGTCGGATCTTCTCCTCTGCAGATATGAATCCCAGGCTTCGATCATCAAGTAAAGTGCTCAACTCAGCTTCAATATTAGATAGCTGTGTGGTTTCCCGGACATGTTTCTCCCTAGCCCATTTAATCGAGAGATGTTTGATCTCTGAGAGATTGTTGCAAAATCCTTTTGCAAAGGACTCAGCTCGGTTAATAGGGTTTGCATTCCAGAAGTCGGAAACCAACTTGATGTACGAAGGGTCGCTCAACCAGACATGGTTGAATTTGAATGGGGCTTTCGGCTTTTTGAAAGGCCCTTGAATTTCCAGATAGATGGGTGAGTGATCTGATACACCCCCCGAACCCACCCATTGTCTGTAGTGATGCAGCTGTTGGAGGAGAGGTCCTTTCATTAAGAATCTGTCAAGTCTGCGAGCTAAAGCAGCATCACCCACCCTTCTGTTCCTCCAGGTGGGTAGCGGTTTCTGCATGGGGACATCAATGAAGTCGGTCTGCTCCAGTAGATTAGTCATATGGTCCGAGATGGCATCAATTTGGGCTGCAGATCCCCATGATTCTCTGAATCCTAGAGAAAAATTTAGATCCCCTCCAACAATAGTACGCTCAAAATTCATAAGGGATAGGTTTAGAAAACGCTGCCAGAACTGTTCCCTTTGATGACAGGGTCCATACACATTCACAATTCTGAGGGTCATACCTAGGTCCACAGAGAAAATATCCAGACCCAAGTATCCCGATCCCCCCCAAGATGCATCAACCCTGATTGTTCGGGGGTTGTATCCTATAGCCAGACCCCCAGACCTCCCCACAGCATCTAGGGCTACAAATGACCAGCTCGGGATCAAGGATTGGAGAGAGTGGGAGATTTGTTCAGCCATACCCAAAGTCTCCTGAAGTAGGATAATGTCAATCGGTTCGGTCTCAAGTAGTCTCCTCAAGGCTAGTTTCTTTGGGGCACTAGCTAAACCCCTGCAATTAAAAGACAAGCACTTCATGGAGGGACACCTCTCGGGGTATGTCCTGCTCTAAGGACCCCATCAATAGTGGATTGGCGACCGGAAGCGACCTCTGCCCCAGCCCTCCTGATAGCCTTGGAGAGATCTGACTTTCGACCCCTGGATGATAGGGGTATGACACCAGGCATCATAAGACCTAGACCAGTCTGACCGACCGGGGGTTCCTTGGTGTGTGACCTGGAGCGAAGGAAATATTGGTGAGGGGGTGACAACCCTGAGGATGACGACGATGCAGTGGATGTAGGGAGAGCAGAATTAGTGGGGGCGGTAGTGACAATGGGCGGAGGAGTGGACATGATACAATGAGCAATTGAAGACTGAATCGGAGAGGCATCCATATGCGAGGTAAAATCAAAAGATGAGAGAGGAGGGTTCAGAGAGATACCCGAAGCAATCGTGGCCTCCGCAGCAGATCGGGCCCTGGTCATCGGAGGCGAAGACAGTCTGGAGCCACTGTCTACTGTCATTGATGGAGGAGGGATGACCGCTGGTGCTGGACCCGAGGGCGAGGGGCGCGAACCGACTGGAGAATTTGCCCTGGATGGTGCAGGCGTGATTTTAGGTGAGTCCTCTGTTCTCCGATTGAGAGGGCATTCTTTGAAGAGATGTCCGACCTTGTGACATCGTCTGCAGCGAAATGGCACCCCTTCGTAGTCTAAGATCTGGACTCTGATGTACTTCCCCCACTGCAGAGTAATCTTTTCCTCCAAGCCCTCACGTGTATCCAAATGGACCAAAATGCGAGCAAGTGTTCTGTTTTTGGATTCCACAAAGGTACGGTCATGATCTAAATAAGTGCCCAAAGCATTGCCAATCCTGATAAAGACCTCCTCATTCCAGAACTGTAGTGGTAGCCCTGGCAGGCGAACCCAGAGTGGCCCTGCCCCAATTTGTTCATGTTCAGGATCGAATAATGGGCTCCATCGTTTAAGAAGGACCGGGGCCATCTCAATGTGCCAGTACTTGGCCAGTACCAGGTCCGTGTAATTTTCCTTTGAGAAGTGCAGGGAGAACCAACCCCTGGGCAAAACATGGACCTCAGGTAATTCCATCAGTATACCACCCCAAATCTCCTTAACCCACTGTGACAGCCTGTTGGCTGAATACGCCCGACCACGTACATGTCCGACCAGCACCATGCGAGCCATGATAGCAAATTCACCGATAGCCGAGGTCTCTCCAAATCTGATGGTGATATCTTTTGATGTCGCCTTGACGCACTTAGTCTTCTTTTTGCTGGTGCGAGGAGCCGATGGGTGGTCCACCAGAGGGTTTGGGATGCCTTCCAGAGGGGTTTGTTTTTCCGGCCTAACCTTAACCGCAGGGGTCTCAAAACAGCCAGATGGTCGAGCACCCGAGCAGGGAGGGTGAGGGGTAGCTGCGGTCACCGGAATATCAACAGAGGGAATAGTGAAGATAGATGAATGCGGGTCAAAGGAGGGCGAGGGGGGAGTGTGCGAGGATAGGATGTGGAGGGTACTCGGTGACAAAGGTGGTACTTCAAAGCCCGGAGAGTCCACTGAATGCGACCCGGAGGGAAGGGGATCCGAGCTATGCCGAGGAAAGGAGACGACAGGCGAGGACAATGGCGGTTCCGGGAAAGATAGCGAAATAGCGGAGTCAAGCGGCTGAGAGCGGGAGAAGCTAGGGTTTCCAAAGATAACTTGATCAGGAAAAGGCTCCTCAGAATAATCCACCGCCTCAACCTCCATATTGTCCCCCATTTTTAGCCAGAGGTCTATAATTGAAAGCGACGGGTGTGGACGGAAATGGCAAGGAAGACAGAGTGCGGCGTCGGAACAGAGACATCTATCTGCAGTAACTGTAAAAACCCTAGGGTATTACCCTAGCCCCGTACGAACCATCTTCAGGAAATATTCAGAGCTAACAAGTACTCATTATGGGACATATCTTATATTCAATTAGAAGGAGACAAAGCTGTTTGGTAGAGGGAGAAAATTTCTCCAAATTATTTTGGCGAGATTTTTGCAGGAGGATTGCCAATTTGGAATCCAGATTATTGTACTCAGATTTTTACTATTGCATAATAATAAAATAAACCGTCATCTACTACACCAGTTTTCCCTTCAAGGTTTTTTCCTATTTTATAATATATTCATTAACATAAAACAATATCATAATTATAACCTAAATTTAAATTTTAATGATTATAAAACTTTAAAAATTAAGTTATTAATCAACCGAGTTTTGCCTTGGATTGTAAATTTGGCTAAGTATGAAACTTGGGGTTTCCAAGTATACTTGTAAAACTTTGTAAACTGTTGTACAATATATATTCTGGCAGACTCATTGTTCACGGAGTTGCCCCTCCCTTTATACTGTTTAATTGTGTTCATCATTTATAATTGCTGTTGATAATGAATGTGTATGGGTGTTCATTGGTATAAAGGATAACATAATAATACTTGGTTGCGAAACACAAACTAAGTAGGAGTAAGTGGTTAGGCATAGTCCACGAACATAAGTATTGGTAAAAAGAAAGTGTTCGGTGGTGCCGCACCTCGCTAAGAGCGGTTGAAAGACTACCACCGGCTTGGGGGCGTGACAAGGTCGGTGCGAGGGGTTGATAATACTTGGTTATCACCATTGTGACGGCGTACTCCCGCGTGCACACCGCCTTCTGCAAGGTGCTCCATCTCTGCGTGTTCTGGAGGCTCCAATCGGCCTGGCAACCATCAACATCTCCACGACTGTGCCATCCCCAAGCCGAACGACCACATGGATAGACGGCCAGATAGACAAATGACCACATGGAGAGTTGTATCCGGCTCCGCGGTCAAAGTGCCACGTGGTAAAAAATGATTTGATGAAGGACGAGAAGGATCTTATTGGCTGGAATCTTCTCAACTTAACCTCACATAGAAACACTTTTGGTTTAATGATGGATGAGGATAGAAGTTCTTTGCAGTGGTTTAATGAGGTGGAGGAGTTGTTCAGAAAGTTATGGAAATTCTGGTTATATTTAGAGAAAATCTGGCAAGAATCTTTGTAAATCCAAGTTATAGTTGATAAACTTCAAAATTTTAGGTATTATGGAAATTCCAGTCATATTTAGAGAAAATTCGGCAAGGATTTTTGTAAATCCAAGTCATAGTTGTTAAACTTCAAAATTTTAGGTGTCTTAGACGTTTTTGATGGTGCTAAATCCATTTCCACCATCAAAAACATGATTCAAACATTGCCTCTACAAGATTTTTCGAAATTTTTTTACCTAAATTTCGGTCACTTTTAGCCGTCCGGGCAATTCCTTCGCCTTGGTATTGACTGCAAGTTATTTTGGTAGAATAAATAATTTTAAATACAATATTTTTTTCAAAAGTTGTTGATGATTTTCTAGATTTGATCTGTGGCTTGAGGAGCCGCGATTGAGTCCGTCAAAGTTACCTAGGGATCGCATCTGGCGTGAGCCACACCAGCCCTAAAATGACTAGATTTTTTAGCATGTCTCCTCTCCTAACACAGGACAAAACCACCTTGTAAAACTTGATGCTAGGTCACCTTGCTAACAAGGCTAACAAGGCTAACAAGGGTAACAAGGTTTGCGCTTGGACACATAGCTCACGTGGTCAGGGCGGATGGCTTTCCCGCTCCCCACCCGTGTTTGATCCCTGTTGCTTGTTCGCACTGCCCGGCAACCTATTCAGTCTATTCCGCATCTGTACATAATGTAAAAAATATTCTGAATATTGTGACTCTGGGCTATATATAGCTTCTAAAGGGGACTTCCCGCCCCTCTCTCCCTATTTATTCTAAAAAAAACAAGGCTAACAAGGCTCATCCTCAACCGATTGTACTAGTAGAACTTGACTTTAAATACAACATTTTAATTAAAAAAATATTATAGAAAAAGAAATACATTATTACTTCCTTATAATAAATTTTATATGGAGAAAAATGCTACTTATTTATGTTAAGCGAAAATATTTATTAGTTTACTTTTACTTAGTTTTTCACCTGCTAAATTCAATCTACAATGAATGTAGGTTTATAAATCATTAAAATGACATGTTTTAAGGTCGATATTTTCATTAATTAAATTTTAATAAATAAATAATTTTTATTAGAAAAAATTAAGATAAAATAAATCATATATAGACAAATAGATATAAATGTAAATATTATATTATTAACATTTATTTATTTCGTATTATTAAATGTAATTATTAACAATAATATAATAAGAAATTATACATAATAATTTTGATAATAAAAAAGTCTAGATAATTATACCAATTTTTATTTGAAAATTAATTTAATTATTAGTTATTATTAAAATATTTATTATTATTAATTATTTGGAAAAAAATAGCTCATAAATTTAACAAATTTTCTTTTTTATTACTATATTTTGAATTTTTTTTGTATGAAATAATATATAAACTCATGGCCTAACTAATAGATGAAATAGTTTTTATTGGACATTTTTTTCTAATTAATTTTAAACCAAATCCAATATAGATTTTTAGAAACTTGAGTTTAAGTTGTTTAATTTATAGAATTCGAGTGCCTTGAGGGTTTTTTAAGGCACTGAATCCATTTATGCATTCAAAAATTTATTTTAAACAAAAAAAAAATCACAATCTTCCTTGAAATTGTATAGCCAAATTCCAGTGAAAAAGGTCATTTAATTTGTAGAATTCGAGTGCCACAAGGGTTTTTTAGGGCACTGAATCTATTTATGCATTTAAAAATGTATTTTAAATAACAAAAAAACACAATCTTCTTTGAAATTGTATAACCAGATTCCATTGAAAAAGGTCATTTAGTCTATAAGTTAGACTATGCCATATATAAATAATATTTCAAATTTATATTTCAATAATAACAATATGTGGTGGTAAAAGTGAGGGGAATCAAGGAACTCTTAACGATCCTAGACAAACAATTGTATCAACATTTGCTTAGGGACTAGGGACAACACCTAATAGCCTAACAAAGGACATCTAATAATTTAGTAGAAGCAAATGTTCTCCTAAGAGGCCTCTAAATAATGAAGGAAATAAAGATTAGATCGTTGATTATTTTAGGAGACTCCACAGTGGTGAAGAAAACCATGCTTTGGAGATATGTTACGGTGAAAAGTATGGTAGCCATGGTCTTATCTTAAGCTAGAAAAGATGAAAATTATTTCAATAAAGTCTCATTCTTCCATGTGAAGTGTGAGCTCAATCTTGAAGCTAATATGTGGGCCAAAATGCTCACCATTCTTGTTTTAGGTGAATATAGTCAAAATGTGGAGCACTCTACATGCCACATCCCTTAAGGCTGGTTTTAATATGTGTCAATCATTATTTAATTATCACATGAATTACCAACACATATATCAACCCAATGGTTTTGAGAGGGGAGCATCTACACCAACACTTAGCCCCTCTCACATGTGAAATCTATCCTCGACTCTGGCTAATGAACACTATAACATGCAATGACATCAATAATACGGGATGATGAAAATGAGAACAAATACAAACAGGAAGTGGTTATGTCAGTTCTCTGAGTACACAAATTAAGGAAAACTGTCTAGGATCCTAGTTATTTCATGCTAATGGTGACAATTTTCATTGACATGGCAAGGAGGATAATAGTTTTGGCATCAATGATATGGTATTGTACCCTGGTTCTTTGATCCAATGGTATTTAGGTTCTAAGCAAGGAAACTTGGCCAATCATCCCTAAGCAGGTGACCTAGGTATTTGACTTCCTTCTTCAGACCTATTGTTTCTTGGTTAGTTTCCCATGTTCAACCCTATTGTTGTTTCTGGTTAGTTATTTTCAGAGAAGAAAATCATATTAACAGGTTTGGCATTGTTAGTCGTTTGTGGGTTAGTGTTGAGTTAGCTTCTTTGTTCACTTTGGTCGAGGTTGTGTCAATATGGTTCTCTATTAGGATAACTGGGCATTTCCAATGTTCTTGGTGTTATTTTCTTCTACATTATTTCATTTAGTGATATGGTAATGTTTTATCAGTTAAGGGTCATAGTGTTGTTAGCTCTTTGTGTGGGACCCACAACTTACTCTTTCATTCCTAAGGGACAAATATTACATATAGGTCTAGTCCTTTGCCTAGTTTGGTTTACAAGTGTTTAGGGTGCATATGTAAACAATAGAGATATATTGCAATTCAGAAGAATATTAAGGAGACATAAAGAATGCACTCAAGCGAACATGACATATATATTCTCAATAAGAACTAATGTGCGTGAGAGTGAGCACCTCTGTGTTTCTCAACATACCACCATTATGATCCTACTGGTACACAAAAAAAAGGCTAAATATCTTGGAGATTGAATGTAGCATGTTGTAAAATTTGACCGTTAACCATCATAAAAACAAATAAAAAAGACCCAATTCACTATATACAAGTTCAACTAAAATAATAAAAAATATTTTATTACAGAAATCTCTAAAAAAAATAAGCAACAACAGTTTTCCTCTCAAATATTAGTTAAGATAAAACTAGATATATTTTGTAAACTTGGTAGGACTATATTTTCATCATGTCTAACTTCTCACTGCCATGGGATAACACAAGATTTAAACCCAAGACTTCTGATTTGGTGAGACTTCATTTTCACGACCATTGCTAATTGAGCTACCCCAATCAAACATTAAGAGTTATATTTTAAAATTAAAAAACTATCAAATATTTTCATGAAATAAATATATGTAAAAAAATCTAAACTATCCTTTTTTAAAAAAATAATAAAAAATATTATATATTATTACACAATAATTTACCTTTAACCTTTATAACTCTAAACACAAACCTACACACCTCTATGTATTACTGTTAACATTAATTATAACTTTTAAATAATATAATATTTCCATATATATATAATTTTTTCAAAATTTTATTTATTATACGTAACCATTCACTTAACATTGAAAATAACGAAATTAACCCGTTTTACATCCCCACCCATCTTGGCAGCAATCAAATTAAATATCAAATCTTGCGTTGAAATTGCAGTTTTTCTCGCAATAAAACAACTTTATATTATGGGAGAAGAGTTGGGTAAACTTCCCATCCTAAAGTCAACATAATGAATCAAGTCACTAACACACCTTCTTAGAATAGTTTTCTATACATTTAGTTTATTAGTAATTTTGAAAGGAATGCTGGTGTAGTTTAGGTGGTGTAATCATCATTTTAATTTTTTCACAATGTTATTATTTATGGTTATTTATGGTTATTATTAGTCTTTGCCTTGTCAAAGAATATATCACTCGCCTTGTGGTCAAACTCTCAATTATTTTGCTATCTTTTTGCAATTTTAACTTAAGTTTCAGGAAAATGTTAAATATTTCTATTTTCTTGTAAATTCAAAAATAATTTTCTAATTTTTGAAAACCTTATTTATGATTTTCAGAAATTTTATTTTTATTTTTTGATTGGTTGAGTGAGCTGTGATGGGATATAATTCCCTTAGTGGAGGGTGATTTATTTTTGGTATTTGTCAGTGTGTGACAAATCATTTTAAAATTAAAAAATGGCTAATTTTGTGTGTGGCTATTCCATAGGTGAGTGATCTGACATTGCTTTTTCTCTGCTTAATGATGCCAGAACTGACGAGCATCCATGTCACTTACGCGAATGAGGGGGTGGGGGGAGAAATTGTGTGCGGGCGAGTTTGTTAAAGAGTAGGGACTATATCGAGTGAAGGTTTCTTCCTCCGCACAAGGATAATGTAATATGCAGAGTCGAGGCATGGACAAAAATGCTAATTTCATCGGTAAGTGCTTTGTCCAATGATACCAGAAAATGACAAGAAATATGCAAACAAAGCTTTTATATATTAATTTTTTATGAAATTACTACTATTTTGCTATTCAGAGAAAGGGTGTGTGAGAAGTGCATGAAAAGGAGAGTTTGTTAAAGAGTAGGGACTATATTGAGGGAGTTTTTTCTCCTCTGCACAAAGCTAATTTAATATGCTTAAGGCTAATTAATTGATTAATGTTGTGAACAAGGAAAGCTCCACACTCCACACAATGAAAGCTTCTTCCACTATCCTTTTACCCGCCTCATTGTGTGGGGCCTCTCCAGAGACTATAACACTCACCTCATGGTCAAAGTGTGTTGAATCTCGATTATTTTGCCGTGCTTTTGCAATTTTAACCAAATTTTCAGGAAACTTCTGAATATATCTAGTTTCTTGTAAATTCAAAAATAATTTCTAATATATGGAAATATTATTTCTAATTTTTAATTGGTTGAGTGAGATGTGATGAGACATAATTCGCCTAGTGGAGGGCAATTTATTTTCGATATTTGTCAGTGCCTGAAAAATCAGTTTAAAATTAAAAAATGGCTAATTTTGTGAGTGGCTATTCCATTAGTGAATGCTCTAACAATGCTATTGCTCTGCTCAATGATGCTAGAATTGAGTGGCTTCTAGGTTGCTTACGTGAGCGAGGGGTTGGGGGAGGAGGTGAGGGCGCTAAACAGATATGTGGAGAGAAGTGTGGGAGAAAGGGTGCGTGGAGAAATTATGTGCAAACGAGTTTGTTAAAGAGAAGGGACTATATCGAACAAAGCTTTCTTCCTCCGCACAAGGTTAATTTAATATGCAGAGTTGAGGCATGGAAAAAACAAGCTAATTTCATTGGTAAGTGCTTTGTCCAATGATACCAGAATTGACAAGAAATATGCAGACACAAATTTTATATATTAATTTGTTGTGAAACTGCTACTATTTTACTGTGCGAGAAAGGTCGCTTACGTAAACCAGGGGGTGGGGGGGCTGAAAAAATATGCAAAGGAAGGAGAAAGAGTGTGTGGGAAGTGCGGGAAAATGGGTGTGCGAAGAAATTGTTTGTGTGGGATTTTGTTAAAGAGAAGGGACTGTATCGAGTGAACCTTATTTCCTCCCCACAAGACTAATTTAATATGCTTAAGGATAATTAATTGATTAAGTTTGTACACAAGGAAAACTTCACACTTTACACAATGAAAGCTTCTTCCACTATCGTTCTACCTACCTCTTTCTATAGGTTTCTCATTTTCCATTTTCGTAATCGTTTTTGCAATTTGTCACCTCTTTTGACAGCTATCAATATGTTGACACGATTAAGGAAATGCGAGACTCTTCGTTTCTGCAATGAGCGACTGGCGAGAATGTGAAGCATTTGTTGAGCAGGTAAGGTTTTCAACTTACTCTTTAACCCTTCAAATTACAGGACCTCTCTAGTGAAAACCCATTTAGATGAAATCTCTTTGAACTTTAAATTGGGCCCAATGATTAAAGCTGATGACTCTTCCTTATGCAATATCATTGTGTGGAGTTGTGGAGGAAGCACAATGAAAACTTCCTCCACACTTCGCATATATGACACTCACCTTTAGACATGAAATATGAAGCTTAAATGTTGATGCAATACTAAAACATTTTTTTAAACTAAATTTTCCCTGTATGTCAAGATTCTTCTGTAATATTGAGTCATGTTTTTTTCCTCTGCACACGGCACAATGTATATTTTTTAATTTAAAAAATAACTCAACACAACAGATGGAAACCAATCTATCTCAGTGTTTGATAAGCTTGTTCATAAAAATCGATAGTTAGTTTCATTTACAAATGCTTCTAACATTGTTGAGTGTTTGAGGATTCCCTTTTGTTGAACAAGGAACAATAACTTTTCCCATCCCACATACTTTTATGGTACACCTACCTCTTTGATTGTGCAGTGTGCGAAAGTGCAATTGATGGTAAATTTAAAAATAAATTCAAAATTAGCAATATAGGGCAATTTAGGTTCAACTAACTATTAAATTCAGCTCAACAACATTGTTTTAAAAAAAGTTAATGTTAGCCTCACACTCACATAAAACAATTAATAAGTCCAAAATAATAAATTATTAAACTTGGAATAATTCCCACTTGTCTATTCTAAAATGAGACTATTCCTCAAACTTGGGAGTTTGTTGGTTGAGAGATTCTCTCCAACTCGTTAGGCTCCTATATTGGTATGTGGTTGAGATATTTACTGAACCAAAGTGATTGTGTATCCAAGATAAACGCACTATCTTGAGACATAATCTTGATATATTTAAATGTATCATTATCATTCTTTGTTAACACAATATATTAAGGCTTGAGAAACCTTTTCTGCCATGTCTGCCATGTCTCTTTCTCATAATTTCTGTTTTTATTAGTTTTCATTCCCTTTATTTGGTATCAGAGTGAGAGTGTGAAATTTTTGTTTGTTGTGATGGTTTGAGCGTTGTATCTAAGTGGAGGTATGCGCTAGAAATTAAAGAGAGAAATTGCAACAGATGATGCATCATTTGCTGCTTGCGCTTTTGTCTGAATCTCCACAGTTGTGGTGCATGGAAATTATATATTGTACTTGCTTGAGAAACTCATTAAATCTTTCTGCTTGATCAAATGGCTCTAGTGTGCTGATGTCAAAGAAAAAGTCCCAAATTTCCAAATCGAATGAGAGCCGTATGATCTGCCAAGTGAAGGTAGATTGCTAGATTGAAGGCAACGCCCAACTCAGATCTTCCATCTGTATGTCTGAAGAATTAAGATCAGTGGTGTGAAATTTGATATGAAAGATCCATATCAACAAAGATCTAGTCACATACAATGTGGATCTACAATTGACATAAATGTTGGATGAGAATTTGAAGGAAGAGCCGATAAATATCAGAGTCAAAGAGATCTGATCACATATCAAGAAAGTAGCACGACTGATCTAGCGTTCTTCTAAATTGGGTGTGGTAATTAATTGGATCTCACGTGCAAATTATAGAAGACAATTTTGGATCATCGTATGGAGGCGTGTATGGTTGAAGAGGCAATTCGAGTTCACAATCATCGATAAAGATGGTAGATTGAAGTGTCTTGACAAAGCCATAGTCACAGGTGGTGGAGGTTCGTCAATATTCTGGTTGCTGTTAAAAGTGAAGTGCCAGAGTTATGCATTGATGTGGATGAACAACCCTTATCATGCTTATTATCAACACCGCTTAGAGTTTATTGCACAATTGCAAGATCCAAATCAGAAATCTTCAACAATGGTTGGTAGTGCCTTGTAGATGGTGGTATTTGTTTGATTAGTTGAAATAACATTAAAACTGCAACAACGAACTACTATCAATGTTAGTCCTTAGAATGGTGTGTGATCATCGTGAGTGAGATAAATTTTCCAGTGCGACGCGACTTGGACAAGCATTTAGCAAGCAGTCTACAGTTTAAAAGTTTCACATGTACCTCACATCAAGGTTGTCAGATGGTAAAATCATTGTCAAGTTTGTCCCATGTTGAATGAAATCAATAAAGGAGCATGGACGAATGCTTGAAGCTGTCATTAAATGGATCCAAATGTCGGATTTGTCACTAGAGTCATGACCCTGTAGATTATTTGTAGTTCATAAGGACTTAAAGCTGCGTTGATAGAATGAAGTGTTGAAGAGGTTGATATCTTTGTTCCGAAAAAAAAAACGCACTTATAGATTCTAGAAGAGGTTTGATCAAAGAACTGGTTTGCTCTTGCGCATTTAGTCCAAGGAAAGGAAGGTATAATTTATTTCTTTATGACAAAGTTGTCTCCATTGAAATAATAGATCTAGATAAGCTCTGGCACTTGTTGGATGGCCATAAGATTGAATGATGGTTGCTCACTTCATATTTAAAAACAATGTCATTAATTTGGGTGAGAGAGTCCTTAGAAAGGATTAGTATGCTTAAATATATGGTAATTTATTCCCTTGCATGGTGTGTGGTTAAGAGTGTAAGGGAAAATGTAAAGAATTAGAAGTCCTTGTGTAAAATTAGTTAAGAGTCTTTTAACGTAAAGTTGTCAAGACTAAAATAGTCAAGCAAAAAATGCTGAAGTTGTTTTTTGTAGTAGTTGGAGTGATAAGTGGATGAGTTGAAAGTTTAAGAGATGTTTATTGTAAGGGTGCATGTTTGGTGGTAGCAGACACCCAAGGTTTAAATTTTATGGTCTAAAGTCAAAATTCAAATTGACAGGAGGCCGAGTTCTTTTAAGAGAAGTCATTTGAATTTGTAAAACCATTAACTTGGGTGCATTTTCGGTAGTATCCGACACCCTAAACGTGTCAAATAAAGTGAGTGAAGCATAGCAAAACACAAATCTAAGATCAAGCGAGTGTGATAATAAAGCAAACGTGTTAAAGACCAAAATGGGTAAAGGAGGAAAACGTCTTCAAAGTGCAAAGCTAGAAATTAAAGAATTGAAAGAGTGTAATCATGAATTGCACAACAAAATTGAAGTACTTGAGTGGAAGTCAAAGAAAAATCAAAACATAATTAGCCAAATGACTAACACATTAGAAACAACAAAAGATCTTCAAAATGAGCTAGATATGAAAGAGCAACTCATTAATGCACTCCAGATAAAATTTAGGCAAAAACAAGATGTACTTGATGCAAGATGTATAGAAATTATAGATGCAGTGTGTGACACAGAAGACCTAATCCAAACAACAAATGCAATTTGTGAAACAAACGACCTCATTCAGTGTGTTGATAAAAGTTATGACACAAATGATTTAATCCACCAAGTTGATGAAAGTTGTGACACAGATGATCTCATCGAGCAAGTTGCGCTACTAATTGAAAATGATGCAACTAGTAGTAATGAAGATCTAATTGAAAAGTTTGATGCAACATGTGATACAAATGAATTGTTAATAGAAATGATTGATGCTCAATGTGATACAAATGACTTAATGAATCAAGCACAAAATATCAGCAACAGTAGCAGATGTGAAGAACAACAAGAAAATGGTATTTCCAAGAAGGTGATCATACCTTGGGAGGAATTTTCTTTCAACAAAGATCGACATGGTTTGGGGTACATCAAAGAAAACAATTTTTGTGTTCTAGATTTCTCAAAACTAGTTCAATTTGTAAGTGTAGGTTTTCTACAAAATACCCAGAATCTTGTTATGTGTTACCATTGTAAGAGAATGGTCATATGGAGAGTAAATTTTTCGACCTCCATCCTTGTCTTCATTGTGGGAAGACAAATCATCTATCAGAGAAATTTCGAATGTAGAAGAAGACTAAAATAACAGTTAATTATGGATGGATAAACCCTTGGAAATGGAATCTAGAATTAAAGAAGTTGCATAAGTCTTACAATCTACTTAAGACAAAGGTAAAGATAAAATTTCCCAAAGAATTAAAAAGAGAAACTCTCCTATACCTTAAGGGGGGGAGTTCAAAAATCAAATGCAGATGATTGTCTCTCCTTTCATCTGACAAAGGGAGGAAATGATAATGGAATTGAAGATGGTTGTGAGACTAAAAGTTTTGACAAACTCAACAAATCTGCCAATGGGCATCAACAAATTTGCCAGTGGGCATCATCAAATTTTCCAGTGGGCATCATCAAATGTGGCGGTGGGAATCAACAAATTAGCCAACGGGCATCATCAAATCTGCCAGTGGACATCATCAAATCTGCCAGTGGCCATCAACAAATCTGCCAATGGGCATCATCAAATATGCTAGTGGGCATAATCAAATTTTCCAGTGGGCATCATCATATCTTCCAGTGGGCATCAACAAATCTGCCAGTGGGCATCATCAAATCTACTAGTGGGCATTGACATTTTCCAGTGGGAAAGTGATTGGGATGCTGATTGAGAGAATTTATGGACATTCTTTTGTTCACTTGGATGGTCATTGGAACAAGAAAAGGATAGATTGATACTTTTTGCATTGCAACTTGGCATTTGATTGAGTTGTCAATAATTTTCAGAGTTGTATCAGACTTTCAGCTGATTCACTTCTCTTGGTGTGCTCTCTTCATATTGGAATTTTTCGGCATCCATTTTTGGTGGCTTTTCAGGCAGTTCTTCCTTGAGGGTCAGCTCAATAGTTTCAACATGAAGACTTGGAGATGGCACAAAGTTCTTACTTTGGACTTACGATTGAGGGGGAATTTTAGCCTCACACTGACATAAGACAATCAATAAGTCCAAAATAATAAATTATTAAACCTGGAATAATTCCTACTTTTCTATTCTAGAATGGGACTGTTTGTCAAAATTGGGATTTTGTTGGTTGGGAGATTATCTCTAACTAGTTAGGCTCCTAAATTGGTATGTGGTTGAGATATTTACTCAACCAAAGTGATTGTGTGTCCAAGATAGACGCACTATCTTGAGACATAATCTTGATGTATTTAAATGTATCATTATCATTCTTTGTTAACACAATACATTAAGGCTTGAGAATCCTTTTCGATAGTGTCTCTTTCTCATAATTTTAGTTTTTATTGCCTTTAGTTAATGCAAAGGTGCAGAAGAATCTTTTATTTTGCTCCTTCGTTGTGGAGGAATGAGAAAGGGTGTGCAGGAAGTGTGCAGCAAAATTGTGTGTGTGGACATATGCTTGCTCTGGCTATTTATGAAGTGAATTTCTTGAGAAGATTTGCTCTCATCAGGATGGAAGACGTCATGCTCAGCGTGGGAACTGATCAGGTATGTGGGAAGTACGATATAAAGATTGTGCGGAGAAATTGTGTGTGGGGGAGTTTGTTAAAGAGCAGGAACTATATCAAGTTAAGCCTTTTTCCTCCTTACTCGACATATCATATGTTTTAAATTCTTAATAAATTACTATAAAATTTATCCAAACATTAATTTTTTTTTTTTTTTTTTTTTAAATAATTGCGGAGGTGCGAAAAAAGCTTTCATTGTGCTCCTTTTGTACCTCCGCACAACCACATCTATGCACTCAAAACCATAGAACATAGTTTTGAAAATCAGACATCGAACTACTCGCAAAGCACTTTTGACAGAGATGGTTTTTATTTCGATATCAAATAAAACATTGAGTATCACCAAATCCGCAACGAACTAATCTAATTTGTTAATATTTCACAAACTCTTCTTGTTTTTCATTGTAAACACCTTTTTGACATTACCATTTATGGGAGCCCAATTCACGTTCCCATTGGGGTGAAGGAATTTACTTTTACGATTTAGGTATAAGGATTTTGATAAATGATTTAGGGAAAAAAAACTATTCTTTGAACCATGAATTAGTGTTCGCATTCTAAGTTTGATTACCAATTCTGAAAATAATTTTGACACGTCATGCAAAAACATTAATTGAATGTATATTTTCAAGAATTTGCTTTGAGCTTTTATATGTTATCTAATGTTCTGTAGATTCCAAATTATATTAAGTGTGAGGGACCATTCCAAATAATATTAAGTGTTACTTTCTTCGCACACATTGTTTCCCACACAACGCTCTTTGTTGTTGATATGCATTAACTTTAAATTTTATTTAATATTGGATGAAAATTATTTAATTGACAATGTCAAATCACAAAAGCATTTATTGTCCGTGGAAGTGCATTGGTAATATCTTCAAAATAACATATCGTCTGTAGTTAGTATCTAATATGTATGTTGGAAATTTAGAAAGTAATGTGATAATTGTAACCACTAGTTCTAGTTTTGTTGTCAGTAGGAGCATTGACGAGGTGTTTATCATGAAATTTTTGGCATCCACGTTGCCAATGATTGTTTGATTACTTTTCGGGGGCCTGGTTATAGAACGATTCGTTCTCGGGGTTGTACGATGGTCATTTTGATAGTTTCATGATGTGAGGTATTTTCTTTGCAAGCCCATTTCGAACGTAGGTGCAAAACATGTATCATTTTTGTCTGGTAAGTTGTGTGTTTTTTGTTTTGTATGTGATTACTTTCAACGTTTATGTAATATCATTCTTTATGTATGTGAGTACTTAGAGCGTTTATACAATATACATTACAACCCTATAGCATTTGTGTATGCAGTTCAATAAATCGATAATATGAAAGTGCTAAAAATGTTTGCACAATATAAGTTAGCGTTGTGTAACTGTTAGGACTGAATTGTTTTCATACTATGAATTTAGGACCTATTTTTTTTCTTCTTTCTATATATTTGATCTAATTCATATCTTCGAAATAGGGAAGATGAACACAAGTAGAACAAATATAGTTAAAGAAGCTGATAACTTTGTTAAGAGTTTTGTTTCTATTCTATTTATTTTTCATTTGATTATTCCATTATATAGACCTCTATTTTCTTCGCTATAAGTTTTATGTACTGTAACTAAAAACAACATTTTTTCAATTTTCAGGAAACTTGTAACACTTAGAGATTGAAATCAAGGAGAATAACTACAAAAAAAAATGTACTTTGAATATTTCTATAAAATATTTATGCATTTGTACATTTGTTAAGTTTTTAGTTTAATATATGTAGCAAGGAAATTTGAAACTAAAATCTATTTAGTGTTACGCGATATCTGGTTCTGTCTTCGTAACTGAATTCTTACTTATTATCAACTATAATGTTCTTTTCTTTTAAGCACTCATTCGAGTGTAGTATTTGTGAATAGGCAAACATATCGTATTCTGAATTGGTCAGGGATGTGACATGGACAAAGAAGTAGAGATGGCAATGAACACACTTATAGAGATAGATATCGCAGGAGAGACAATCAAAGGTGCAGAAAATAAACACGAAACAAAGATAGAAAGGTAATTCTGTCGAGGTTTAACTAACTGTAAAACATATTTCTTTTTTGTTTTCTTGAATTAATTTCAATTCAATGCTTATGACTAGGCAAAAAAATATCGAGTCTATGCCATTATTGATCGAAGATATTAATAACAATATAACAGGAAGTATTTTCTATGGCGTTGTGTTACTTACATATCAATTTTTTTTGGACAAAGAAAATAGGAAAAAACCGATACTCCATGCATATTTGGCAGATAAGAAGTAGGAAATGACAATAACATTACTTGTGCCAACACAATTTATTAAACAACATGACGAAAAACTTATTGCAAACACTAGTGTTTCTATTAGAAATTTCGAAATAATTTCAAGCCACAAATATGGTGGTGGTGTCTGTGCGAAAACTATTGCACTGAATAACTTTAGCATTGTAGAAAACATTTGTCCTTTCCAGAGAGTACCATTTTTTCCCAAATATCATGATTGCAAATTTGTCACGTAGTCAAGATGCGTTTCCAGTTGGCACAATTAGTGCCATTGCAATTTCATCAACACATACTATTTTGCAATGTGTAATAGAAATCAAATACGGGAATGCATATCAGGGCACAGCGATAATAAGCTTAGATTTATTTGAATATTTCAATAATAACAAGTTATTATCCCTCTCTTATACGATTTACATTCATTTATTTGCAAATATTGCATTGTAATAGGTTCAAGTACACAATAAACTTTTTTCAACATATCTTTCAATCCGAAGACAATTTTAAGAAAGCATTATTCCGCTCATCTTGCTAAATAATATAATTAAAAAACAAGAGATATATATATAGATATATATCTATATATATATATTATTTATTTATTTATTTATTCTGAACTTCACAATCCACGTTCATATGTTCATTGAAAACAAAAGAGAAAGTGGAAAGTTTGAGAAAATTGCTTTCTTCGGCGAGTGGAATATGCATTGTATAAAAATTCATTTGATTTCAAGTTGCTAAGTCTCGGTTTTCTATATCAATTTTGCAGCACTTGCAAGGATTACTGACAACAAATAGTGCATATACAAATGTCTTTGAGACCATGTGTGTGAAATGCAATAGTCCAGTTACCATTGCTAGATCTATGGATGAAACTATGGTTTATTGTACAATTTGCAAGGAATTTTTTTGCTTTGTTTATTTCCATCGATTAAACTGTATCATACATGTAGATGAAAAAAACTACAACATACTATGTTTTAAGAGGCATGGAACTAGAGAAAGTATTACTTGATTTGTGAAATTTTTTCTATCAACAATATTATGTAGATAACTCAATTATTATTGATTTGTTTTCTAGCTTGGAGATCCATGGAACATTTACAATAAAGCACCAAAACATGGTTATCCATATACAATGATGGTTGTATTTGTTTACATTGTCGAGGAATCTAATGACAATATGGTTCTCTTTGTTTGCATTGTCAAGCAATCTACTATTGGTATGCTGGAGATAGTATTATTGTCAAGTTGTTAAAATCAAGAAGCATTCTACGAAAAGTACAGATATCTCTCTTACCGGTAACTAGTAAGATTGAATTCCCATTTACTATTGGCAAGTGGTGCGCGATCGTCCGCGTTTCTGTGCTTTTGCATATTCACACTTCCAATCATAACATCATATTCTACTTTTCTTGTTCAAGAATTTTAGCATTTCCAAAGAGTTTTTTCGGTTTGTTGGATAGTTGGAATTTGATTTCATCTTGTGGTTACATAATCTGTGGCTATTGACATTTTACAAAAGTGTATTTCAATGAATTTCTTTATTCAAGTTATATGTTTTGTACTACACTATTTACTAAGTGTGTAGCTGGTTCATTGTGCTATGTAATGTCTATTTTTTTGCAATGTGATTTCTTACATTGTTTTATTGATTTATCAAATTTGTAAATTCTATAATTAGTAAAAAATAATTACAAAACATATTTACTTCACAAATAGTTTATAGCATGTAAATTTTTATGAAGGATACAACAAGATCCATCTGTTTGCAATTGTACAACGTGATTAGATTAGAAAACAAAAGCAATCACTTTCAATAACATTTACATTACTCTAATGATGCAATTTGGAATAATTTACAAAATTTATGTTTGATGAACATGATCATAGTATAAGTGATGAAACGTTATTAGACTATTCTACTATATATTTCGAAAAAATATTTATTTTATTTTGCTAAGAAAATTACAATATATAGGCTTTAGCATATCCTGAATTTTGTAGATCTAACATATTTTTTGTGTTATCCTTTGGCAATAGATTGTTTGTATTGATAGGAGTGTTTAGAGGGGCAAGCGACTATCCCTAGTTTCTCCTCTCTTGTTTCGTCCCTCTAATCCCTCTCCTCCATGATTTTGTACCTTTGTAGGTTCTTGTGCTGGTTTTGTTGCTGCTGCATTGACTCCATGTTCGGTTTTGGTGGAGCTTTGAGGGGATGGAGATTTATGGGCTCTTTTAATGCCTTTACCCGCTGGATTAGACTCCTATTCATGGAATGGGATTTCTTATGGTGGTTTCGTCTATTCTCTACGGGATATTCTCTGCTCACAACTTATTTCCACCGCCATTCTTTCTCCTATGGGTGTCTACATAGCTCCTATAAGGATTCATGGGGGTTTTTGCTGGGATTTTGCGGTCCATATTTTTTTCCTCTACCTCCACAAAGGTTTTACTTTGTAGGGATCACTGGTTCGTGGGTCTCACAAGTCATCGGATGGGGATGCAGTCTGTTCTTGGATTTTTCTGCGTTGTCCACCTCTTTGAAGAGTTGAGGGGATGGGGTTTTTACCCCCTTTCATGCATTTTCATGCCATTTCTTTGCAAGGCCTTTGATTTGGCTCCTTCTAGGTTTGTGGCCTCTCGGTGTGGGTCTTGGCCCATATTTGTATTTTTGTAGTCTCGCAGCGTGTCGACGAATTGCAATATATTTTTTCTTCTTTTTACATGGGACCTTGGAGGGTCTAAGCACCACCTTTTTTTTAGATTTTAATTTTTAGTAGTTTGTGGCATGTGTGCCAGATCTTCTCCTTGACGGGCTTGCATGCCTTGGTTTTCTTTTGCATTTCTTTGCTTATTCCCTAGGGTTTTGATAATAGGGTTTCATTCCCTACTCCTTTAGTGCCAGATGAATGTTTTGTATTAGACATGTAACAACCCAGGCTACATACACACTCAAAGTGTCTACAAAATGTAATTTTTATTCCTTGTTCACATAATAAAAATTATGGTTTTTTTTCTTGAAAATAAAATCATTTACTAAATTTCAAAATTGATTGAGAAAGTAGCAAAATTTACTAATCAACCATAGTTACTGGAGGTTGACGCTTGTAATGATTATGTTATGAGAATGGAGGTCTGCTTGCTCCATTCATATTTCGCAAGAGCTCTTATAATAACATTCAAGTGAGAAAAAAATGTGTTCTCTTAATTTGAAGATTCAAAGATTATATTGATCTTTAATACTTGTTTAAGAACTCTAGAAGGCAAAAATTGCATTTAATAATATTTGAAAACGATTGTCCTTTTCAGTTTAACTCAAAGTATCTGAAATTTTCATGGAAAAATCAGAGTTGCCAATGTTACATTATTATTTCGTTTTTAGTTTCCCAAAATTTAAGAACAAAGACATGTAAATAAAGTATTAAATATGTTGTAGTTAACTATGTTTCAAACTCGGGTTTTACATTTTCAAGGCAAAATAAAACAACTTCCAAGCTTCATCTGTGTTGAGTTAACAAATATTCTTTCTCGTTTCGAGACAATTTCATATTCTGCAGAATTGTTTACGTTGATACATTGTGCAGAGGTGTAGAGGAAGATTTGCTCCCCTCACCCACTCGGTCGTTTCTTCCTACGAGCTTTGCACAATGCCCCCGCATAACCCTCCCCCTTTCAAGCATTGCCAAATATATATATATATATGTTTTGTTTTTTGTTTTTTGTTTTTTGTTTTGTTTTGTTTTGTTTTTTGTTTTTTGTTTTGTTTTGTTTTGTTTTGTTTTTTTTTTTTGTTTTTTGTTTTTGTTTGTGTTTGTTTTGTTTTGTTTTTTAGTTTAGTTTAGTTTAGTTTAGTTTTTGTTTTTGTTTTTGTTTTTGTTTTTTGTTTTCTGTTTTCTGTGTTTTTGTTTTCGTTTTTGTTTTTGTTTTTTTGTTTTGTTTTGTTTTTTTGTTTGTTTTTGTTTTTTTGTTTTTGTTTTTGTTTTTTGTTTTTTGTTTTTTGTTTTTTGTTTTGTTTTTTGTTTTGTTTTGTTTTATTTTGTTTTTGTTTTTTTTTAGTTTGTTTGATAGTTGCGATCTGATTTCATGTTGTAGTTATGTGATTTGTAGCTATTAACATTGTAGTAAATGTATTTTAATTGATTTCTTTGGCTAATTTATGTGTTTTGTACTATGTTATTATTAACATTATTTACTATGTTTTGATGGTAATGTGTAACTAGTTCATTGCGCTATGTCGTGCCTTCTTTTTTGCAATGTAAAGTCTACATTGTTCTATTGATTTATCAAATTTTCAAATCCTATAATTAGTCAAACAATATAATAAAACATATTTCCATCTGTTTGTAATTGTACAATTTGATTAATTTAGAAAACGAAAGTGAACACTTGTTGGGAAAAATATTAAGAGTGGGGGGGGGGGGGGGGGGGTGAATCAGTATTTCAAATCATTAAACTTTTCAATTTCATATACTGATTTCTATACATGGCTTTACTAAAGGGAACCTGCGTGTGTACGCGACTGTTATTTATACAATGAGCATATATCCAGTAAAACATATTTTTTCAATTAATTTACTTCAGTTTATCTTAGGCCAGTGCATCAGTACTTCATTCAAGATTATATAAATAGTAACCATGTGCAATAAGAGAAAAATAAACCATCACACATAATCAACTCACATCAACACCATGATTTAAGGTGGAAATGCAATGTGGGAAAAAAACACCGCTGTTGTCGTCTATGTCTTATTTTTAATATAAAGAAAAACTTCTTACAATCTTGTATTGGTGTAGACTCATACTAGCACGCAGGAAACCACCTATAGATGGCTACAAACTTCGCTTATTCTCTAGCTCCTACTGGAAGGGAGCTTCAACCCCCTGATATCGTTTACCGGCACCCACCAGAAGGGAGCTCCAACCCCTTGATCTGATTTACCAGCTACCACTAGAAGGAAGCTTCAACACCCTCATTGAAGGCCCCAACCTTGAACACCTCCGTGGACCACGTTTCATAAAGTTTCATACTGGATCCACTTGCTACAACACATCACAACTTGTTGGCCATGTTTCATCAAATTTTCAGACTGGACCCACTACCAACATTTAAGCTTAAAACCAAATATCAAAACGGAAACTGATCACTGTAACTCAACCTTTTAATCAACCAAATCAATTGAAACCAAAATCAATCAACTTAAACAACCAGAACAATCAAAACACTGTAACCAGAATACCAATCAACAAACCACACAACACATAAACCAGATTCTATTACTGCACACCCTGATCAACCATATATCAAAATATATATACACTACTTTGTAGTAGAAAACCCACGTGTGTACGCGATTTCCATGAAGCAAACCCGCATACAGATCTTAAACCAATGAAACTTGAAAACTAAACCACTGTAATTCTGAACCAAATATTGTGTCATTCACATAACCACTGCATCGTTATGAAATAATCACAAAACCTTCACTGAACTTCAATCACAAACAAAAAGTATCTTCAACGTTCTTCAATCAGTCAATTCATCTTTTAAACAATACTGTTAATCCCAAATCATGAAGAAGGCTTCATTGACAGACAACACTAACACATCAATACTGATTAAATGGATCAAACGTCCTTTTCATTAAAACCATAGTTTTCGAACACACTTTCCTCAAAGAATATCTGCGCGTATACGCGCTTTTCAGGAAACAAACCCGTGTATAGATCAGGAAATACACACAACTTACCAGTATCACACCCGTGTGTGTACACACCTTGCAGGCTATAAAACCCGCATACAGATCTGTAATTTCTTACTCAAACCTTCGCTGCAGCGCAATACTTCATACATACCCAAATCTTGACATACATAGAAAAATCACACATCGAGTCACTATCAACACAGATCAAATCTCCTCATAATCAAGGTTTCCATTTTAGATCTCTTGGATATGATCCGTCACCAAATTCCTAGGTGCATACTTAGTTTTCGATCAAGAAAAACATCGATATCCCATTACATGCATATTTGCTTTAGATCTAATTCTTCATAAAATATTCATCACTAGCACACCTTCACCACTTTGATATTCATATCCTTATATAGCTTAGCCCTTATCCAATACCACAAGTCAAAACCATACTCCAGCTGATGGTTTTTTTAGAAAGGATCAAAACATCCATTGTTGGGCTCAATACCACAGGGAAATACCATGGTAATGACCCTTGGTATTTAGAATAGCATGGCGTGGAAATTGTACGCGTATTTGCTTCTTCATACCTGCGTGTGTATGTGGCTTTGCTTAACAGAACCGATGTATACTTCTTGAAATTTCATATTTGTCATTCCTTTGTCTCTGAACTGTTATCCATTTGTCAAAACTCTCTGTCACATCTGTAGACAGATCATGTTGACATCTGTATCAAGTTGGTTTCCATCAAAGGACAACTCATCAAGTAGGTTGCCATCAAGTATAACTTATCAAGTAGGTTTCCATCAAGGACAACACATCAATCATAATGCCAACAATCTCCCCCTTTGGACTTGATGGAAACTAGTTTGGTGTTTGGTCACCACAAACTATAGATACCTATAAAACACATCAAGCTAAGCACCAAGATTTTCAAACACCAAGTTACCCTCCCCTTTGATATCAAGGGCAAAGGGCTAACCAATGCTAAATGAAGGCTTTCGTAGATCTAAACTACCGAGTATGAACACTGACCATGCTCCCCCTGAGCACATGCTGAAATTTCTGAAGGATGTACAATGAAGTACACGACTCTATGAATCATATGACTTGTCCTATCACCAAGGACTCAAACTGACATCAATCACCCAATCACATCACATGTCTAAAAGGACTTGGCAACAATAGTCCACGCACGACTGAATTTGACAATGAGTACGTCATGGGTCTTTACATGACCTTTACATCAAATGATAGATATGACATTTATAACCAAGACAAAGAACTTCGATAAGACCATGATAATCATCAAAAACTATCATACACCATATATGATCTGCACCATAAGCATCTATCAACAACACCAAGAACAACAACCTGTACATTTCCATCATCAATTCGCAAGATAAGACAATGTAGTTTTAATATCATCAACCTGTGACCAAGTATGCAACATAGATATCTTCTATCAACTCATCCTCTTGACCTCATCAAGGCCAACTTTCTCTTTTCCCTTAGTAGAAAAATCCTTAATCCATGTTCATCAAAGCATAGCTTTTCATGCAAAGCATATGCCATGTCTCCAAGCAGTAATAACCATATCACTGGATGTACATGTGTAAGTACCATAGTCATCATCCATGACAAGAACATCATCATCAACTAATCATATCAAGAACTACATGTTCTTTCTACACCAACCCCCAACATACATGTATCATCTGACCTCTCACATCTGATAAGCATCAACCATGATTAAAAACTCATGCATCCATCAACATATGTGAGAACCAAGTATACCATCATAAAGTAAGATAGGGAGAAGTATCATCATTCCTTAACATCATCAATATGTGACTAAGTATTCCATGTCTCCAAGTATCATTTAGTAGATGTAGCAGTAATATTATCAACATGTCTTCATGAAACCTGCAGTAACACCATTCTCTTGGCCCATTTTCTTCATGCAAGAAGAACTACCACACAAAAATCACTTCATCAACATGCAACTTAAATAATCATCCATAAAATCCTTATATATAATTCATCCATCATAGAGATAACAATATGTATCTAGCTTCTCATCGATGATAAAATCAAACCATGAGCTCACCATCATTTGTCAAACTTTGTTAGTAACTCATCTCCTTGATACCATCAAAAGCAACAATCCTCAAACAATACACCATGTGCATCTTATCATGTACATGTTAGAGCCAAGCACTATAGCCATCATCATCCATAATTGAACCATATGCACTTCATGAATGCCAACAACATAAAAGTAATGAGCGACACTCATTAAATAATGAGGTTGTATAATCAAGCTATATTTATCTCCTTGAATTTATGAATATCACCATGTAACCAACATAACATATGTACCATATGCATCATCAAAATAATCATCCATAAATCTGATCAGTAGTATCATAACAACTATGTGGCTCAAGCAACATATAAGTATCATACATGGTTTCATCATAGGCAACTTATGCAACATAACATGATGCATAATTTAAACACTTCAACAACATAAACATCATCACCATTGATAAGCATGATTACGTACCAAGGACTTCTAAAGAAATCATAATGCCAACAATGCATTATTAGAAGCATAGCAAATGCTCCCCCTAAACCTATGCCAACTGATTGTTGTTAGATCTGATCATATCATCTCATATATCAATAAGAATCATCAAAGTATCTTCATCAACTAGTCTTCCATCAAGGTATCAACAACTTATAAAGGCCAAAAGAACTTCTAAATATCAACAACAAACTGTAATCATCAACCATCAGAACAAGAAATCCAAATAATAATTGACTGAAGCATATCAGACCCTTTTCCTGAGTCTGTCCCACTGTTTCTTCATCATACCAAGATATACATGAATTTTCAGTTCAGAACTCACATATACACGCACCTTTTATTTATATGATCCACATATAGAAAGTGAAATATTGAAATTTCACGCCTTCAACTCCCCCTGAGTCTATTCTGTCTGTACCTGTGCATTGTTACTACACTAGAGGCACTATCAGTAGTAAGAAACATGAAAATAAAAAACAACCATGGGAATCACCATCAAGAAAAACATGTATTACTCCCCCTGAGATTACTCATCACTAATCCCGAGGACCTGATAATCATCTTCTGTTTTCATGAGGTCAAGTACCTCTCACTACTTCTACAGTCACTGTTATAAATATTCATTTAGGAATAAGAGACTGCAATAGGCACCATCTTTTTTTACTCTGAGTATGAATCTTTCTCATATTTATGAGAATTCCATTCTTCAAATATATATAAATTGTCTAGATTTCTATATTCTCTTGCTATGACTTTTCCAGTTAATTCATTCATAACCTTGCACTTGGTTTATGTAAACACAATTATATTTCCCTTTTCTACCATTTTATCTACACTTTGAATATTTTTCTTTAGCCCTTGAACTAATAAAGAATGAGTTTCTCCTCTAGTTTTATTAATTTTGGCTTTACCTTGTCCTAGAACTTTTGTGGAAACATTAGTTCCAAGAATAGCATTACCATGTTGGTTTTTCCTCACAGAATCCATTTTACTCTTATCTCCAGTCATGTGATGAGAGCATCCACTATCTATGTACCATTCATCTTCATCTTTAAATGAGAAGAGAGAAAGACCACACCTTATCTTTTCTTCTTTTTCTTGCTGATTATGAGAAATGTAAACACAATTATATTTCCCTTTTCTACCATTTTATCTACACTTAGAATATTTTTCTTTAACCCTTGAACTAATAAAGCATGAGTTTCTCCTCTAGTTTTATTAATTTTGGCTTTACCTTGTCCTAGAACTTTTGTTGAAACATTAGTTCCAAGAATAACATTACCATGTTGGTTTTTCCTCAGAGACTCCATTTTACTCTTATCTCCAGTCATGTGATGAGAGCATCCACTATCTATGTACCATTCATCTTCATCTTTAAATGAGAAGAGAGAAAGACCACACCTTATCTTTTCTTCTTTTTCTTGCTGATATTGAATGTTTTCTGCGGTGATCCATAGACTTGTTCCCGCATTCTTTTGCTACATGCCCAAACTTGTTACAAGCATAACATCTTATATGTTTCATATTCCTTCTATTGCAATCAATGGCTTTGTGACCAAATATATTGCAAGCAAAACAATATCCCTTAAAGTACCTAGAAGCTGATGATATTTTTGTGAGGCGGTTATTAGCTTGAAACATTCTACTTCTGCAATTGGCTGCAACGTGTCCATAATTATGACATATAGAACATTCAACATTATTGATCAGAGGAGAAAATCGATTAACACTTATATAGTTAGGAGTAAATGTTTTCCTTTGAAGATTTACTTTATTTGGTTGTTGACGAGGTTGACTTCTTATCTCTTTGTTGAAAATTTCAGATTTTGCATTAGAATTCCTTACCTCAGTTTGTTAAGTAGATTCTCCTTCAACAATTCCATGAAAACCAAGACCATATTTGATGGCAAGAGACCTTTGACTACTAAGAATATTATCCAAAATCTTAGTACTATCTTGAAATCGCAAATGTTTATCTTTTTCTTCTAATTTACCTTTTAGGATGTTTACCTCAACCTGATATTTCTTTTCCTTTTCTAGATACTACTTCTTCATAATTTCTTCAACCTTCCTTCCTTCATTTGTTGTTTTAATTTGAGAATCTCTTCTTTCAACCCATTTTCTTGTTCTTCAAATGCTTGAAGTAGTTCTTCATTCTGCTTATCTGATTTTTCAAGATTTGTTCTTAGAGAGACGACCTCAGCTTCAATACCTTCACAATATTGGTTAGATACCATACCAACATGATCCTTGTTATCATAAGCATGCAACTTATCCTTAAGATTAACAATCTTTTTCAAAGCAAGATCAAGTTTTTTTCTAAGATAAAAAATTTCTTCTAACCTATGTTCTTTTGAATCAACAACTCCATCTGTCATTTTGGACACATTGTTAGATATAGGATTACCTGAGAAATCTTCCTTTGGGACTTCTTCATGTATTTCTTGTAGCTTATCCCACACTTGCTTTGCAGTAGTATAATGCATAACCTTATTCAATATTGAATCAGATATGCTACAAAAGATGTTACTCAAAGCCTTACTATTCTTTTTCACTTCCTTGTCTGATGGAGGAAACTTGGTGTAACCATTGCACACTAGATTCCAGACATCAAGATTCATTAGATTATACTTCATATTTTCTTTCCATTGTTGATAATTATCTTTTCTTAGCATAGGCACATCTACATTGTCCATTGATTCTAACTTGCCTTGATCTACTGCTTCTAGATGCATCATTTTTTAATATATTTTCTCTTTAGAGTGCTTACTTTCACTTTTACCCATAAGTGCGAGCTCAACAGTTTCACTATCATCATCACTATCATTGTTGCATACACAAGAAAATGGATCACATTTTGAACAATAAACCATACTTGATTGATCCAAGTGGATGTTGGTGGCCACCCACCTATCCCATTTGGACCCCCACAACTGTCTCTTTCAGTCTTTTCAGTTTCCTAAATTGCAGCACAATTTACTATTTTTCGCAGTTTTTCGGGTCCTGAACTTCCGGAGCCATTTTGAGGCCCTAAACGACGTTTTTTTGGGAATCTGGGGCAACATGGGTCCATGGACCCCAAAGTGGTAGTACTTGGATAGATCCTTCTAACGAGCTATCGTACGCGTCAAACGGAGATCATATGCCAAAGTTACGACCCCGGGAAATTGATGTACCAATTTACCCAAACGGGGCCCACAATTTGGCGTTTCATCTTCTAGGGTTAGGTTTTGGAATGTTAAGGGTTTTCCATTGTTTCTCAACAATAAATAGGACTTCGAGCCTCATTGTAACACAGTTCGGAACAGTTCAGAGGCATGTAGCCGCCACATCTCTTCTCAGAGATAAGCTACCATCGCCCTAGCTGGTTTATTTCTATTTCTGGTTGTAAGCATATTTTAGTATTTTCCATTAATGAAATGAAGTATTATTTCCGCTGCATCTCTGTATTTATGGTTATCGCATCTCTGTATTTATGGTTATCTCTGTAATCTATTGCGTTCCTGTTTAAATCCGGATCAGTGGTATCAGAGCGGTCTGTTTTTTCTCTGTTTTTCTTTGATTGTCCCCAACAAGGTCGGGATATAAGGAGTTAGGGTTTGAACTGGTCGAACCTTTGCAAGACCAGCCTCGCAAATCCCAACGACCTCCCATGGCGAATGAGAAGAAAGACGAGGGGGCAGGGGATCCCATCAAAATCTTGCTCGAAGAACCTCTCGAGCGATAGCGGAACGCGATGATGGACAACTTTGCCCAGATGCCACGCCCTTTAAGGTACAAGTTAATTTTGAAATCCCCATATTCGAGGGTCAGATAGACGCAGATGCCGTAGATAAATGGTTAAATCTGCTAGAGGGTTATTTTTTTGTTCATGAATTTTCGAGTCAAGAAAAGATTGTTTTCGCTCTTCTCAAAGCAGCCCCCCATGTCAAGGACTGGAGGGAAACCTACTGCGAGCAGAAGGATGAAAGTACTGGCTCACTATTTTCAGCCGCACCCACCTGGAATTCATTCCGGGATGCCATCAAGGAGCAGTACTACCCTGTCGGAAGCTATGAGGATGAATACATAAAGTGGACCACGCTGCGGCAGGGAAGGGACCAAGATGTGCCGGAGTTCACCAATCTTTTCCATACCCTTCGCACAAAGTTGGGTATCAAGGATTCGGAGCAACATTTGATACTCAAATACCGTGGCTGCTTGCACAAGTACATCTAGGAAGAAATACAATTCTTGAACATCTCCTCACTCGGCACAACATACCGATACGCTGTCAAAATCGAGCAAAAGTTCAAACAGAAGAAGCGAGACTTTGGATCTGCAAATCCGAAGCCCAAAGGACAAAGCTAAGGCGGGGTGACCCACGACAACCCGTTGAAGCCGCAAGAAAAGAACAATACCACGAAGCCGAAGAAGGACACAGGAAAGTGGTGTGAGTTCCACAAGAGTCCCACTCATAACACAAGTGAGTGTCGGACCAAGCAGTCGCTGGTGGCCGAGTTGAAGGCTTCCGAATCAGATGCATGTTCTGAACCTGAGCTAGAACCCAACAAGGGGAATGGCAAAGGGAAGCAGATCATTGATGCGGATCCCAGCGCCACTATTGCCACCGCCAAGATCCAGAAAGATGAGCCCGAAAATCCAGAGGAAGGGGAGCGTCTTTTCCACTCACAGATGTGGGTGAAGGGTTCGCCGCTACAATTCATTGTCGACAGTGGTAGCCAAAAGAACCTTATTTCAGCAGAGGTCGTGAAGCGGTTAGACCTACCGACTACACCACACCTCCAGCCGTATAGTATCGGATGGCTTCATGAAGGACGAGATCTGAAAGTTCGCCAGCAATGCCGCCTTCCTTACAGCATCAAACCCTTCACAGACGAGGTATTGTGTGATGTTACACCTCTGGATGTTTGCGATGTACTATTAGGCCAACCATACTTGTGGAGGCGACATGCTGTGTATGAGTCAAGGCCTCGTGCTGTCATTATTTCTTTGGGTGATTCATTATACAGGATACCGGAGGTAGCCCCACCTACCGCCACCTCTTTGATCACTGCTAAGAAAGGCAGCAAGCTTATCTCCCAGACCAGGAAATTCATCTGTCTGGCTCACTCCCAAAGTAAGGGGAAGATCGTTGCTACATCCATGACCCCCGCAAAGGGTTCCTCCACGCAGCAGCAGCAACAAAGGGATACGATCATGATAGAACACAGGAAAAACTTCTCGTCACCCACAGGGGTACCACACAAGTTTCAGGTGGGCAACAAAGTTTGGTTACATCTGCAGAAAGAACGCCTTACAAGAGCCCATCAGAAGCTCCGACCACTCCGACACGGTCCTTACACTAGTACCAAGGCTACGGGCAACAATGCTTTGAAGCACAACATTCCTCCATTCCTTCACTTGCACCGAGTGTTCAATGTGGACCATCGTCGACCATGCTTCCCACCATTTCTGGACACATCAGAGATTGCAGAACAACTCACCAGGGACCAAGTTCAGCAGATGGAGGAACTCAACGCAATGGGGACCATTGCTTCCTAAGGGGGGAGGAATGATCCAAGTGGATGTTGGTGGCCACCCACCTATCCCATTTGGACCCCCACAACTGTCTCTTTCAGTGTTTTCAGTTTCCTAAATTGCAGCACAGTTTACTATTTTTAGCAGTTTTTCGGGTCCTGAACTTCCGGAGCCATTTTGAGGCCCTAAACGACGTTTTTTTGGGAATCTGGGGCAACATGGGTCCATGGACCCATGTTGCCTCCCAAAGTGGTAGTACTCGGATAGATCTTTCTAACGAGCTATCGTACGCGTCAAACGGAGATCATATGCCAAAGTTACGACCCCGGGAAATTGATGTACCAATTTACCCAAACGGGGCCCACAATTTGGCATTTCATCTTCTAGGGTTAGGTTTTGGAATGTTAAGGGTTTTCCATTGTTTCTCAACAATAAATAGGCCTTCGAGCCTCATTGTAACACAGTTCGGAATAGTTCAGAGGCATGTGGCCGCCACATCTCTTCTCAGAGATAAGCTACCATCGCCCTAGCTGGTTTATTTCTATTTCTGGTTGTAAGCATATTTCAGTATTTTCCATTAATGAAATGAAGTATTATTTCCGCTGCATCTCTGTATTTATGGTTATCGCATGTCTGTATTTATGGTTATCTTTGTAATCTATTGCGTTCCTGTTTAAATCCGGATCACTGATGGTGCTTCGTCTTCTTCATTCTGGATCAATAGAAAGCGGGTTTTTCCAAAACTTGAATTTTTGCTGACATTTGTAACTATTACTGCATCTGATATATTCCTGTCAAAGTTTTCAATAAAAGTATCCTTTTCTTCTAGGCCATCAAACACATTACTGATTTTATCTTCAAATTCCATAAGTAAGTGACAATCTTGATCATACTCACCTTCTTCACCATTTGAAAGACCATCATTGTCTTCACGTGTATAAAAACTTCTTTTGTTTTCAAACCTCTTCCTATTTATTTTTGTAGCTTCTTTTCTTTTCTCCTGATTTTCTCTATAAGGACACTTAGCAGTGTAATGACCAACTCTACCATAAGAAAAACATTTGAAAGGAAACTTACCTCCGAATATTCCAGTACCCACTTGGAGTTTCTTCATGAGGTTTGTCTTTTCTTCTTCTGATACATAACCTGATTCTTCCTTTTCTTTTCCTTTTGTAATAGCTTTGAAGGTTGCTTCTCTCATGTCTGAAGGACCACCTTTCCTCATCTGAAATGCTATCAGTATTCCATGGAGTTGATCAAGTGTGAGACTTTTCAGATCCTGCATTTCTTCAATAACATAGACTTTGGAGTCAAAGATCTCAAAATCGTTTCAACAACAGTAGCATCTTTTATTTCTTCACCAATATTTCTCATGGAATTAAAAATTTCATTTACTCTAAGAAAAAATGCTGCAATGCTTTCATCATCATGCATTTTCAATGTCTCATATTGTATTCTGAATGTTTGAAGTTTAACACTTTTTACCTTGGTGTCACCCTCATAACTTTGGATAATCTTATCCCACATTCCTTTTGTTGTGTTCAACTGCATTACCTTCACAAACTCAGACTCGACCAGACTTCCCAAGATGGCATTTACAACTTTTGCATTGGTTTCATACTATTTCTTTCCTACAGTATCTAAAGGAATAGAGGCTGGATATTGATATCCACTTTCAACAATTTCCCATACATCAACTCCTAGTGCCTGCAAGTATGCTCTCATCCTAACTTTCCAAAAGACAAAGTTAGTTCCATTAAATATAGGAGGTATGATAGAAAATACTCCTTTGTGACTACCCATCTTGACAGATCTCCTTCAAGCGATCAAGCTTCTGTCAAAGGACCTGCTCTGATACCAATTATTAGGAAAAATACTAAGGCGGGTGGGGGGCGCCGCGCGGCGGGTGAATCAGTATTTTCAAACCATTAAACTTTTCAATTTCATATCCTAATTTTTGTACGCGACTTTACTGAAGGGAACCTGCGTCTGTACACGATTGTTATTCATACAACTAGCGTATATCCAGTAAAACATATTTTTCAGTTAATTTATCTTCAGTTTATCTTAAGCCAATGCATCAGTACTTCATTCAACATTATATAAACAATAACCATGTGTAGTAAGAACAAAATAAACCATCACACATAATCAACACACATGAACACCAAGATTTAAGGTGGAAACCCAATGTGGGAAAAAACCACCGATGTTGTCGTCTCTATCTTCTTTTTAATATAAAGAAAAAATTCTTACAATCTTGTACTAGCGTAGACTTCTACCAACACAAAAGCACCCACCTGTAGAAGGCTACAACCGTCACTTGTTCTACAACTCCAACTTTCACTCGTTCTACAACTCCTATTGGAAGGGAGCTCCAACCCCTTGATCTCATTTACCGACACCCAACGGAAGGCAGCTCCAATACCCTGATATGATTTACCAGCTACCAATGGAAGGAAGCTTCAAATCCCTCATTGAGGGCTTTAACCTTCAACACCTCCATGGACCATGTTTCATAAATTTTCATACTGGATCCACCTGCTACAACACATCACAACCTGTAGGCCACGTTTCATCAAATTTTCAGGCTGAACCCACTACCAACATTTAAGCTCAAAACCAAATATCAAAACTGAAATTGATCATTGTAACTCAATCATTGAATCAACCAAATCAACTAAAACCCAAATCAATCAACTTAAACAACTAGAATAGTCAGAACATTGTAACCAGAATACCAATCAACATAATGCACATTATAGAAACTAGATTCTATTACTGCACACCCTGATCAACCATATGCCAAAAATATATGCTACTTTAAAGTAGAAAACTCGCGTGTGTACGCGCTTTCCATGAAGAATACTCGTGTATAGATCTTAAACCACTGAAACTTGAAAATTGAACCACTGTCATCTTGAACCAAATACCATGTCATACATAAAACCACTGCATCATTTTGAAATAATCACAAAACCTTCACTAAACTTCAATAACAAACAACAAGTATCTTCAACATTCTTCAGTCTGTCAATTCATCTTTTAAACATTACTATTACCCCAAATCATCAAGAAGACTTCATTGACAAACAACAGAAAAAAATCAAGGCTGATTAAACTGACAATACATCCTTTTCGTCAAAACCCTAGTTTATGTACGCGCTTTCCTCAAAGAATATTTGCGTGTATACGTGCTTTTCAAGAAACAAACCCACGTATAGATCAAGCAATACACATGACTTACCAGTATCACACCTGCGTGTATACGCGCCTTACAGGTAATAACACCCGCGTACATATTTGCAATTTATGACTCAAACCTTTGCTGCAACACAAAACTTTAGACATACCCAGACCTTGACATACACAAAAAAATCATGCGTCAAGTCACTATCAACACAAATCAAATCTCCTCATAATCAAGATTGTCATCTCAGATCTATTGGATCTAATCCATCATCAAATTCCCAGGTGCATACTTAGTTTTAGATCAAGCAAAACATCAATAGCCCATTACATGCATATTTTCTTCAAATCTAACTCTTCATAAAATATTCATCACTTGCACACCTTTACCACTTTGATCTTCATCTCCTTATATAACTTAGCCCTTATCCAATACCACAGGTCAAAACCATACTCCAACTAATGGTTTTCTTAGACGGGATCAAAACATCCGTTGCTGGGCTCAATACCACAGGGCAATACCATGGTAAGGACCCTTGGTATTTAGAATACCATGGTGCAAAAACTCTATGCGCCTTTGCTTCTTCATGCCCGCGTGTGTACGCGGTTTTGCTTAACAGAACCCACGTATACTTCTTGAAATTTCATCTTTGTCATTCCTCTGCCTCTGAACTGTTATCCCTTTGTCAAAACTCTCTGTCACATCTGGAGACAAGTCCCGTTGACATATGTATCAAGTTGGTTTCCATCAAAGGACAACTCATCAAGTAGGTTGCTATCAAGGACAACCCATCAAGTAGTTGCCATCAAGGACAACACATTAGTGATAATGGCAACAACACTTTCATGCATAACATTTACATTATTTTGATGATCCAATTTGGCATAATTTACAAAATTTATGTTCCATGAACATGATCAAAGTATAGGTGATGCAATGTTATTAGATTATTCTACTATATGTTTTTTCAAATACATTTCCTCATTTATTTGTAATGCATTGGCATATTTCTAATAAGTTGTTATAATTATTTTCTATAAAAAAGGGCATGTCATGCAAAATTTAAACAAATTTATAAGCCAATCATTATCATGCAGAACTCAAATAAATTTTAAACGGAATGTTTATTTGAAGAAACAATATATGGAAGAGAACAACATAACTTACAAAACATTTTGCATGTATACATACGTGTATATTCCACTATATTACAATATGGTTTTTTTTAACTGTGCTGAGAAAATTACAATATATAGCCTTTAACATAATTTCAAAATTGGTTGAGCAAGTAGCAAAATTTGGTAATGATTTCTTTATTAATCAACCATAATTCTTGGAAGTTGACACTTCTACCTATTATGTTGCAAGAATGGAGGTCTGATTGCTTTGTTCATGTTTTGCAAGAGCTCTTCCAATGACGTTCTTATGGCGTCCAATTCATCTTCCAGATGCCCAAGCATTTTTGAAGTTCCAATATGTTATTCATTAGTGTTAAAATATATTGGCTAAGCATTAATATATCTTGGTTGAGCATTAAGATATCTTTCTTCACTCACTTGGATGCGGGTGAAACCCAAGATCATTAATGGCCACCATTCGGATTGCCGGCGCTAGGACCTTCCAGGCGGTGAGTTGCGCTCTGCTCCAGGCTCATCTCAGACGAAACCTGGCCAGCGTGCATGCTGCAATAAATGGCCCCTCAGGCCGAGATTTGGAAACAGATGATATTCATATGGCGCCTCTCGAACCCTCTGTTCATCCCCCGTTCCTTAGCTTCTGTCTGCCTCAGGCTGGAATTTCTTGCAGCAGAACAGCCACAGGGAGACGATGTTGGCTCCTCTGCTGTATTGATCTCGGAAATGGGCACCATTACTCCCACTCCAAGCACTGCCCTTTAAATCCTGCTCAGGAGCCCTGTATTCACAACCCGTTCTCCCTCCCGTCCGCTTGTCCAGCTGATTTGCACTCCAACCTCACTGGTATGGTCCGTCACCGCATGAGGAGTCGTAGAGGAGGAACCCGAGGAGGCAGCGCTCGCCCTCAGGCAGCGCAGAGCTCGGCTCCTGCCTCTCCCCCTCAGCACCATGAAAACTCACCTCCCCCCAGGTCGCCGCATAGTCATTATCCCCATACGCGCAGTGGGCGGGGGCAAGGGTCGGCCTCAATGGCTGCGCACAACGATATTAGGCTCCATACTGCAATTTCTCCACTGCGTCCAGGCTCTGTCCCTCACGCGACCCAATTCAGGTTCCAAAGTAGTCTGAATAGACCTATCATAATTGCCAATGTGACTATCATTTCTGAAGAATATGAGAAGAACAATGACCATGCGAGGAATTCTGAAGAGCACTCTTAGGAGGTGAGAATTCCGGAAATGGGAAGGGGTTCTGAGAAAAAGTCGAAGGATGATGGCGGGGGTGGAAGCCATAATAGACTGCATGGTGGAGAAGCTCATGCAGGTGACATTCAGCGAGCTAGTGGCAGCTCTGCAGGAGCTGCATTAACGGTGGGGTTCGCTGGCAGTTCGAGCAGCACCCAGCATGCAAGGGGGCCTCCAGGTGGTGCAGCGAAGGGCGACGTGGCAGAGAAGGATGAAGATTGGGACCAGTATGCCTGCCTCATTGTCGAGGAGACACCTGATGAGGATGACAACAAATGACGCCATGTGGCATTCGTTGCTACCCACAAGCCAACTCAGACTTCTGCTGTTGACGGGTTGGTCTAGTCAATTGATGTTTTTGCTGTTTGTTTGTCTGATCAGAGGGTTTGTTGTTCTGCTATCGAGTCCGGTGGTGCTGAGTTGTATCTTTTTTTGGGTTTTGCTTCATAACATGGATCCAAGTCCTATGTATGGGTTTCCTTTGGTGACAGTCCCAGGATATATGTTTGGTATTTTTGCAATGTCAAACTGGTTTTCCCAATCTGGGGTAGTTTCGACTGTTTTGACGAACTCTAGCAACAGCGGTTGAGGCGGGGCCTCGGTGTAATTATATTTTTTGTTTTTTATTAATAGAATTAGCCTTACGTAGAAAAAAAAAAACGATATCTTTCTTCACTGCATATACCTCTTCATGTATGTTTATGTCATTTCTTCTTTCAATCATTTGTCTCTTTGTTGGTATTGCACTAGTAACAACTAAAATACGATATTCTTAGTGGTAGAGCATTCTCCCCCTCCCTCATCCATCCTCTCCTTCGAAAACAATGATACCAACAAGACTTAGAAAATTCAAAAAATAATAGACAATTGATAAAGCAAATTCAGTGAACTTGATAACTCTTTTTTTTTTTTTTTTTTTTTTTTTTTGTATTTAAGCTTTTGTGATCCATAATGAATTAAACAAAATCTTTCGGTAGAAATCACATGAGAGAATTTTTTGGCCAATGTATTTTGAACCAACAGGTGTGGTTCATCATTAGGACCAGATGAACCACACTTGTTGGTTCGAAACGCGTTGGCCAAAAAATTCTCTCATGTGATTTCTATTGAAAACTTTGTTTAATTGATAACTCTTCTTGAATATCAAACAAAACATACTTCAACTTCGAAAGTCAAACTGGTCAATCTTAAGTGCACTATAACTCTCTTGGTCTCAATAACAAAATAGACCTAGTATCTCCATGTCTTCCTCAACCTTAGAATATAGATTTCCAAGTGTAAACACTTTTGTTTATTAAGATACTATGAATAGAGCTATGGTAAAGGAGGTAAGTAACTTAGAATGCAACACTTTTTTGATATACTAGTTTTAATTTATAATTATGTTATTTTGAAGTAATATAACTCTAAGGTATCTTTGTAAATACTATAGTTATTGGTTTGAAATACACCTAAAGGAGTATAAGAAATTTTAAGCTTTAAATGTTTTGCTAAATAATCTTTTTATTTTAATCGGTAATCAATGAAGCAACTTTTTTTTATATATACTTTTTATTGCAAATTTAAAATAAAATCTTCCCATTATAATAATAATTTGTTTATTTTGCAAATTTTATAATAATGTTAAAATACATTTATATTATAATTAATTACATTTATAATTTAATTAATTAATTTAAAATGATAAAAAAAACCTTTATAAATTATTTTATTTTATTTTTAAATTCAAATTATTTTTGGTCAAAAGTACACATACAAACATACTATACCATTCAATCAATGTTTACATGTATTTATATTATGAGAGTAGAATAAAAGTCTCATATAGATGTATGAGTGTTTGCAAAATCATTCATTTAATATTTAAGAAAGAATGTAGCTAGTCCGCAACAAGAGTTATGAAGTGCACATATTAATGAATTAACATCACTCTCAAGGTATTGTGTATGTAAATGTATGATATAGTGTAACCTATAATTTTTGGCATGGTAGTAAAAATGCACAAAAGAGTGGACATTGTAGGTACATAATGAGTAGTGTGACGAAAATGAAAGAGTGTGAGATTATTTAGACGATGGTTATAATATATTAGAAATAATTTGTTATATATAATTTGAGTGGGTCTAATGGTTAAGAGTCTGTGTTTCTTCTTAAGAGGATATATGTTTAAAATCAGAGGGGGTAGAGTATGTATGCCTTTGTAGACTTAGTAGTCAAATCGTTACGCGGAGGTGGGTCCCTTGTCCCACAAACTAGAGGGTCTCATACACCATTTTTTGTTTGCTTGTTAAGCTTTGTAGATCCTTCTTTTTCATTATAAAATAAGCAAGCAAGTTACAACCACATAGAGCCTGGTTAGGTGGTCTCAACTTGCCCATCGAGAAAGCAAGTCTGTTGACCACCTAACCGCATGATAAGCCATCGAGTAACAAAAAATACTTAGTCTATCTATCTAAGCTATATAAACTTGATTTTCATGTCCACAACCATATTCTATCTAACTATATATATATATACACACACATATATATGACTGCAAACTATAAATTAAAAGCTATCCGCATGAAAACTAATAAAAAAATAATTAATAGCTAGCATTCTAGTCCTCCTGCTTGGTGGATGCCGATGTAACTGTTGGGTGTGGAGCCTGATTATCTTCTGTATTCAAAGGTATCGCCGCATTGGACCCCAGTTCATAATGGAGCGGCAATGCCGCCCGTAAAATATTCACTGCAGGGGGGGTCCAGGGGGGTGCGGCTGCGACCTTTGGGAGCCCCCCCCTGGCGGGGGGATCGGGGGCAGCACCCCCGAAGATAAGAATAGATGTAAAATTGCCTTGTAAAATGTTGTAATTTTGTAGTTAATATGGGTCGTTCATTAGGCAGAGATCTGAAGGCAGAAGTTATGTTTAATTTAGGGTTTTTTGCCCTAGAAGGCAACCCCTCGCTATATATGAGGGAATTGTATTGCGTTTATGTATATCTGTATTTTGAATGAGGAAGAGAGAGGAGATTGAGAGAAAAGAGGGAGTTACAGTGAATCTGTTGTAGGTTGTATCTCTTCAGTTTGCTGGATAATATAAAAGAAAGGACTAGTTGTTTCTCCGTGGACGTAGCCCAAACTAGGTGAACCACGTATATCTGTGTCTCTCTTGTTTTATGCGTTTTCTGTGTTTATATTTCTGTAATATTTTATGTGCTCCATTGCTCTGTAATATATAATTTCCTAACAACTGGTATCAAAGCCGAAGGTCTATTTGGCTGATAAACTCGCAGGATAGAAGGGTTCCTGGTTCGAGTGGGAGCAATGGCGGAAGATGGTAGGTTTAGGGTCAAAAAATTTAATGGCCAAAACTACCAGCTGTGGAAGATGCAGATGGAAGATTATTTATACCAGAGAGATCTGTACCAACCATTGAGTGGAAATACAAAGAAGTCAACGAGTATGACAGACACAGAATGGGATGTTCTAGATAGAAAAGCACTTGGAACAATACGGCTATGCCTAGCGGCGTTGGTAGCATTTAATATTCCAAAGGAAACGACAACAGAGGGTTTAATGTCGAAATTGGCCAAAATATATGAAAAACCCTCGGCCTCAAATAAGGTATTCCTTATGAAGCATTTATTTAATATGAAGATGTCAGAAGGTGGATCTGTTGCTGATCATTTAAATGAATTTAATACAGTTACCAGTGAGTTAAGTTCTGTAGGGGTAACTTTTGATGATGAAGTTAGGGCTCTGTTATTTCTATGCTCATTTCCAGAAAGTTGGAATGGTTTAGTTGTGGCCATTAGTAACTTTGTCTCTGGATCTAGTACTTTAAAGTTTGATGATGTTGTCAGTGCAATCCTTAGCGAGGAAATGCGACGGAAAAGCTTCGGTGAGACATTAGGTAATGCTTTGACTGCAGAGACTAGGGGAAGAAAAATGAAAAGAGGAAAGAGCCCTAGATATCGCAGTAAGTCAAGAAAAGGCAGATCCAAGTCCAGATTGGGGATAGTGTGCTAAAAATGTGGGAATAAAGGACACCTGAAGAAAGACTGCAAGTCTCGAAAGGGAAAAGAAGGAGACGCGCAACAAGAAACTAATCATGAAGCGAATATAACAGGTGATGTGTTGCAAGATGCTTTGATTCTTTCATTAGAAAATATTATTGATGCTTGGGTGGTAGATTCAGGGGCCTCATTCCATGCCACAACTGATAGGAAACATTTTTATGATTATGTTCAAGGAGATTTTGGATAGGTTCGATTGGGTGATGATAAACCCTGTAAAATCATTGGAATGGGTACATTTTTCATAAAACAACAAAATGGAAATTAGTGGCTATTGAAGGAGGTAAGGCATGTTCTAGATTTGAAGAAAAATCTAATTTCAACAGGGCAGTTGGGAGTTGAAGGTTGTGTAATTACTTTCACAGATAAAACCTGGAAGGTCACTAAAGGATCCTTGGTAATAGCAAAAGGAGGAAAGGTTGGTACATTGTATTTATGCAATGGTATTTCTAATTCTGTTAAGGCTTTAACCTCTACAAAAGAAGATACGACATTGTGGCATCATAGGCTCAGGAACATGAGTGAGAAAGGGATGCAGATTCTTCACTCAAGAAATTTGTTGCCAGGTTTGAAGCATGTTGATTTAAAATTATGTGAGAATTGTGTTTATGGAAAACAAAAGAGAGTCAGATTCCTTAGAGTTGGGAAAGAAAAGAAGAGCGAAAAAATTAGAGCTTGTGCATACAGATGTATGGGGACCTGCTCAGGTAGTATCTCTTGGTGGCTCTCATTATTATGTTACTTTTATTGATGATGCAACCAGGAAAACCTGGATTTATTGTATTCGAAATAAATCTGATGTATTTGATACTTTCAAGAAATGGAAAGCTTTGGTTGAAAATGAGACAAGAAAAAGGTTAAAGTGTCTCAGATCAGACAATGGAGGTGAATATTGCAGCAAAGAGTTCGATAGGTACTGTTCAGAGAATGGAATTCGTAGAGAGAAGACAGTTCCAGGAACACCACAAGAAAATGGTGTGTCAGAAAGGATGAACAGAACAATCATGGAGTGTGCAAGGTGCATGAGATTGCATGCAGGATTGCATTTACAATTTTGGGTAGATGCTGTAGATAGTGTTGTTTATCTAATAAACAGAGGGCCTACAAGTTCCTTGGATGGTGGTATTCCAAAGGAGGCATGAATAGGTAAAAAGTTAAACTACTCATTTTTAAAGAATTTTGGTTGTGAAGCTTTTGTCCACATTAATAAAGAAAATAGAACAAAGCTTGAGGCAAAATCAAAGAAATGTACCTTTATTGGATATGGTGTTAATGATTTTGGTTATCACTTTTATGATTATGAAAAACACAAAATAATTAGGAGCAAAGATGTCATATTCAATGAAAAGGTTTTGTATAAGGATCAGCTGCAGGAAAATAAACAAGAAAAAGAAAACAGAGAATACACAGTGCTTGACGAGATCACAGAAAAAGTGATGGTGCTTGAAAATCATAATGATCAACAGTAAGAACAACAACCACAACAACAAAAAGCACCTCAAACACTTGAAAGTGGTGTTAGAAGATCTACTAGGATAAGTAGACCCCCTAAACGATACTCTCCTTCATTATATTATGTATTGTTGACTAATTCTGGTGAACCAGAATGTTATGAAGAAACAGTACTGGTAGAAACCAGGAAGAAGTGGGAGCAAGCCATGAAAGAAGAGATGGACTCCTTAGCACATAACCAAACTTGGGACTTAGTTAGGTTGCCTACAGGTAAAACAACATTGCAGAATAAATGGGTTTACAAGTTGAAGGAAGAAGATGGAGGTAGAAAAAAGTATAAAGCTAGATTTGTGGTGAAAGGGTTTGCACAGAAAAAGGGTATAGACTTTGATGAGATATTTTCTCCTGTTGTTAAAATGACTTCAATTAGAACTATTTTAAGTCTAGTAGTAGCTAAATATTTGCATCTTGAGCAGTTAGATGTAAAGACAACCTTTTTCCGTGGGGATTTGGAGGAAGAGATATATATGCAGCAGCCACAAGGATATGAGGTAAAAGGGAAGGAGAAACTAGTGTGCAGGTTGAAGAAGAGCTTGTATGGCTTAAAACAGGCTCCAAGTTAGTGGTATCTAAAATTTGACAGGTTTATGTCTGAACAAGGTTATACTAGATGTCACTCTGACCATTGTGTTTATCTCAAAAGGAAAAATGATGGCAACTATATTATATTGTTATAGTATGTAGATGACATGCTTGTTGCAGGTTCTAACATGCAGGAAATAAATGCGCTCAAAAGAAAATTGGCAAACTCATTTGCAATGAAGGATTTGGGTGCTGCAAAACAAATCCTTGGTATGAGAATAACTAGAGACAGGAAGAATCGCAAATTAACATTGTCTCAAATTGAGTACATAGAAAAGGTGTTGAAAACGTTTAATATGCAGAATGCAAAACCCGTTAGTATACCTTTGGCTAGCCATTTCAAATTAAGTAAGGAGGAGTGTCCCAAGACTCATGAAGAAATGGCTCATATGTCTAAAGTTCCATATGCATCAGCAGTTGGAAGCTTAATGTATGCAATGGTATGCACAATGCCTCACATTGCACATGCAGTGGGAGTTGTAAGTAGGTACATGAACAATCCAGGAAAAGAAAATTGGATGACGATGAAGTGGATTCTCAGGTATTTGAGAGGTACCACAAATCAAACATTATGCTTTGGTGGTTCAAACATTGCTCTACAGGGATATGTTGATGCAGATATGGCAGGTGATAGAGATACTAGAAGAAGCACAACAGGGTATGTGTTTCCTGTAGGTGGAACAACTGTAAGTTGGGTCTCAAAACTGCAAAGTGTTGTTGCAATCTCAACAACAGAAGCAAACTATGTTGCTGCTACAGAGGCTAGTAAAGAAATGATTTGGTTACAAAGGTTTCTGGATGAATTGGGTAAGAAGCAAGAGTTGGGCAAGTTATACAGTGATAGCGAGAGTGCCGTACATCTTGTAAAGAACTTTGCATTTCATTCCAAGACTAAACATATACAGTGCAAGTACCATTTCATACGGTCAGCATTGGAAGATGGAGAGTTGAAGCTGGAAAAGATACACACTAGCTAGAATCCTGCAGATATGTTAACAAAAGTTGTAACCAGGGAGGAATTGAGAATTTTCCAGTTTCAATTGGTCTTCAAGTATGATGAAGAAGATGAGAAACAACCAAGTCCAAAATGGAGTCATTGTCCAGCAAATAAAGTGGCGGTGAAGTTTCTATAATCAGTCTCCAAGTGGGAGATTGTTGGGTGTGGAGCTTGATTATCTTCTGTATTCAAAGGTATCGCTGCATTGGACCCCAGTTCGTATTGGAGCGGTAACGCCGCCCGTAAAATATTTACTGCAAGGGGGGTCCAGGGGGGGCGGCTGCGACCTTTGGGAGCCCCCCCTAGTGAGGGGTTCGGGGGCAGCGCCCCCGAAGCTAAGAATAGATGTAAAGTTGCCTTAAAATGTTGTAATTTAGTAGTCAATCTGGGTTGTTCATTAGGCGGAGATCTGACAGTAGAAGTTATGTTTAATTTAGGGTTTTTTGGCGTAGAAGGCAACCCCTCGCTATATATGAGGGAATTGTATTGTGTCTATGTATATCTATATTCTGAGTGAGGAAGAGAGAGGAGATTGAGAGTGAAGAGGGAGTTACAACGGATCTGTTTTAGGTTGTATCTCTTTAGTTTGCTGGATAATATAAAAAGGACTAGCTATTTCTCCGTGGACAGAGCCCAAACTAGGTGAACCACGTATATCTGTGTCTCTCTTGTTTTATGCATTTTCTGTGTTTATATTTCTGCAATATTTTATGTGCTCCATTGCTCTGTAATATATAATTTTCTAACAGTAACCGGGGCTGGATCTTTTGCGTTGGAGCCTGACAGCTCAGTCTGTGATAACAAGCATGGGAAATGTTTCTCAATACGGCCCAGGCAGCCATCCTGTTTCTGCAATTGGAATTGCAGCTTTTGAAAATCCTGTTTGTAATTTGGAAAATCCTGGAGAGAAGTCGTCCAAATTTGTTCCATGGCCTTGCCCAAGAGGCATTTCATAAGCCAATACAAATATAGGGTCTGCTTGTATTGCGTCTCTCATCCTCTGGTGTGTCCTGGATCTAGAACCAGGAGCTTCCAATCCTCCATATCAACTGCCTCCATGCTCGCTTGGTGATTTATATCCTCCTCCCATTCTGCTATGAGTTGTTTGATTTCCTCCTTGGTGCCATCTGCGCAAGTAGTTTCCTCTTCTTGTATTAGTTTGGCCATGGGTTTTCTGCCTCGTCGTTTACCCGCAGTGCTTGGTTCAGCCTCGACCTTGCTCCCTCGTGGTCTCTTTTCTCATCCCTTTCCCTTCACTGCTCGACCCATTGCCTCTTTGTCCCTGTACCTTCCAGGAAAATTCTGTCGTTGGCCAAAAACTAGCCTTTGTGCTCTTCTCATCCAAGGGTAGTTTCCTTTCAACGATATTGTTACAGGAACAAGAAACCATAATTTCCAAACAAAAATTCTGTATTTCCTCCTCCCAAAGGTTCTGCCAATGCATCAAATCTGCCAACCATGATTCATTTGCATAACCCTCGAGCATAAGGAGCCCCCACCCATGACTCCCAGGACGCCCTTACATGACCCTTGCCTTACAAACACTTTGACCATGGTCTTGGAAGTGAGGTGCATGGCCACCTATAGAGCCTGTAGCCTGGAAGCCAAGCCAACAGGAACCATGCCCCTCATCTCCTTTGCCCCCCACTGAATGACCCTGCCCCCATTCCCCCTGACTTAGCTTCAACTTGACTTTACTCTGGTCGTCCTGGCAGCCCGACATCTGAACCCCGACCTCCATGAGGCATCCAGCCCAAACGTTGCTAGCCACCCCCCTTCCCTTAAGGCGGCCAAGAATGACCTGGCCAACATTCCATTCTTACCAATTCCCCAATTTTATAAGTCCCCGTCATGTGACAACCTCCCCCCTATTGGCTCCCCTCTGGGGCTTGGCACCTGCCCTCAGGGCCCAGGTCTTCCAATTTTCCCCAGCATTCTCAAAGTGTTCCAAGAACCAGACTTGCATTAACACATAGACACTTGCAGCCTCCCTACCCGCGACCCCCGAGTTTTCTAAGCAGACAAAAAACTGGAGTTTGCTTGGGCAAAATCCCTCCTGACCCAACCCAATAAGCCTCATGAGAGAGAGTCAAATGTCGAAACAGAGTGACACCGATGAAAAACCCATGGAACAGGGATTATTCTTGCAGACTTCCACCACCAAGCTAATCACCCCATCCAAATTGGTCTCGCGCAAAAACCCCATGCCCCTATGCAAACCCCAATTAACAGACCAGACATAGGGAAGCATAATGGAGTATAGGTAGAACCAATTAACATACCAAGTAACCAGCGATTGGAGTCATTAGATCACCCTACCTTCCCGAAGCCTTTGCTCTACTTTTGCCATTGTCACCTCTTCTCTTGTAACCTATGAACTTCAGTTTAATCTGTATCATTTTCATGTGTCGGCCACCAGAAGGAGAAATCATTTCTCTTTGAGATTTCCCAAATACCCCCCATAATTTAGATCCATGAGTTGGCCTGAATCTTCCTCTTTGAAATCTTATTGAACCAAGCCCCTCCTTTTATTTTCTTTTATTTACGTGACAATTGGAGTGCTGCAACCCCTCACTTATAACCTTACAAGCACTCCTATGTTTAAGATGCCTTAGGCATTGGTCTAGAATGAACACATAGGCTGTCTTTAGGGAGCTTTCCTTGCCTCTTTCCACTTGTGCTACATGGTGCAAGATTGAGCCACAACATCTTTTTGGCATTGTTTCCAGGGAACGAATTAGAATATTTTTCCTTGGGTACGACAAAGTTTTACATTTCCCCTGTTAGGTGAGCTAGGGAAGTGCGGGTTGAAGATATCTCACCTTGGTGACTCCACTATCAATTCTATGGTAAACATCATGGTGAATCCACTATCCATATCTCTATTTTATCATCCTAGCTTTCAAGCAGCCCCGTACTCACCCTGATGCTACAACAACTTAAAACTCTCCCTACCTTTGAAGATGAAATCAATCATATAGGGAGGTTTTCAAGATGTCCCTTCTCGCATTTCTGGACAACAAATTCGCCCCACTGGATCTCTCTTATATTGTTGGTTCTCCCCATCATGTCCCTTCATTTCATGAGTGGGATAGCTATTTGCTTAGATTCAGTGGGAACAAAGAGAGAAGACCTAACCAACACCTTGTTGGGTGTGGAGCCTGATTATCTTCTGTATTTAAAGGTATCGCCGCATTAGACCCCAGTTCATAATGGGGTGGCAACGTTGCCCGTAAAATATTTGCTACAGGGGTGGTCCAAGCCCCCCCCCAGCGAGGGGATGCCCCCGAAGCTAAGAATAGATGTAAAATTGCCTTGTAAAATGTTGTAATTTCGTAGTCAATTTGGGACGTTCATTAGGCAGAGATGTGACGGTAGAAGTTATGTTTAATTTAGGGTTTTTTGACCTAGAAGGCAACCCCTCGCTATATATGAGGGAATTGTATTGCATCTATGTATATCTGTATTCTAAATTAGGAAGAGAGAGGAGATTGAGAGCGAAGAGGGAATTATAGCGGATCTGTTGTAGGTTGTATCTCTTCAGTTTGCTGGATAATATAAAAAGAAGGACTGGCTGTTTCTCTGTGGACGTAGCCCAAACTGGGTGAACCACGTATATATGTGTCTCTCTTGTTTTATGTGTTTTCTGTGTTTATATTTATGCAATATTTTATGTGTTCCATTGCTTTGTAATATATAACTCTCTGATAACTAGTATCAGAGCCGAAGGTCTTTCTGGCTGATAAACTTGCAGGAGAGAAGGGTTCCTGGTTCGAGTGGGAGCAATGGAAGAAGATGGTAGGTTTAGGGTCGAAAATTTAACGGCCAAAACTACCAGCTGTGGAAGATGCAAATGGAAGATTATTTGTACTAGAGAGATCTATACCAACCATTGAGTGGAAAGACAAAGAAGCCGACAAGTATGACAGACATAGAATGGGATATTCTCGACAAAAAAGCACTTGGAACAATATGGCTATGCCTAGCGGCGTCGGTAGCATTTAATATTTCAAAGGAAACGACAACAGAGGGTTTAATGTTGACATTGGCCAAATATATGAAAAACCCTCAGCCTCAAATAAGGTATTTCTTATGAAGTTCCTATTTAATATGAAGATGTCAGAAGGTGGATCTGTTGCTGATCATTTAAATGAGTTTAATACAGTTACCAGTCAGTTAAGTTCTGTAGGGGTAAATTTTGATGATGAAGTTAGGGCTCTGTTATTTCTGTGCTTATTGCCAAAAAGTTGGAATGGTTTAGCTATGGCCATTAGTAACTCTGTCTCTGGATCTAGTACTTTAAAGTTTGATGATGTTGTCGGTGCAATCCTTAGCGAGGAAATGCGACGAAAAAGCTCCGATGAGACATCAGGTAATGCTTTGACTGCAGAGACTAGGGGAAGAAAAATGGAAAGAGGAAAGTGCTCTGGATATCGCAATGAGTCAAGAAAAGGTAGATCCAAGTCTCGAAAGGGAAAAGAAGGAGATGCGCAGCAAGAAAATAATCATGAAGTGAATGTAATAGGTGATGTGTTGCAAGATGCTTTTATTCTTTCATTAGAAAATATTATTGATTCCTGGGTGGTAGATTCAGGGGCCTCATTCCATGCAACACCTGATAGTAAACATTTTTATGATTGTGTTCAAGGAGATTTTAGACAAGTTCGATTGGGTGATGATAAACCCTATAAAATCATTGGAATGGGTACAATTTTCATAAAACAACAAAATGGAAATCAATGGCTATTGAAGGAGGTAAGGCATGTTCCAGATCTGAAGAAAAATCTGATTTCAACAGGGTAGTTGGGAGGTGAAGGTTGCGTAACTACTTTCACAGATAAAATCTTTAAGGTCACTAAAGGATCCCTGGTAATAGTGAAAGGGGGAAAGGTTGGTACATTGTATTTATGCAATGGTATTTCTAATTCTGTTAATGCTTTAAGCTCTGCAGAGGAAGATACGACATTGTGGCATCATAGGCTCGGGCACATGAGTGAGAAGGGAATGCAGATTCTTCACTCAATAAATTTGTTTCTAGGTTTGAAGCATGTTGATTTAAAACTCAGTGAGAATTGTGTTTATGGAAAACAGAAGAGAGTTAGATTTCTTAGAGTTGGAAAGAAAAGAAGAGCGAAAAATTAGAGCTTGTGCATATAGATGAATGGGGACCTGCTCAGGTATCATCTCTTGGTGGCTCTCGTTATTATGTTACTTTTATTGATGATACAACTAGAAAAACCTGGATTTATTGTATTCGAAATAAATCTGATGTATTTGATACTTTCAAGAAATGGAAAGCTTTGGTTGAAAATGAGACAAGAAAAAGGTTGAAGTGTCCCAGATCAGAAAATGGAGGTGAATATTGCAGCAAAGTTGGATAGGTACTGTTCAGAGAATGGAATTCGTAGAGAGAAGACAATTCCAAGAACACCAAAAGAAAATGGTGTGTCAGAAAGGATGAACAGGACAATCATGGAGCGTGCAAGGTGCACGAGATTGCATGCACGATTGCCTTTACAATTTTGGGCAGATGCTGTAGATAGTGCTGTTTATCTAATAAAGAGAGGGCCTTCAAGTTCCTTGGATAGTGGTATTCTAGAGGAGGCATGGACAGGTAAAAAGGTAAACTACTCTTTTTTAAAGACTTTTGGTTGTGAAGCCTTTGTCCACATTAATAAAGAAAATAGAACAAGGCTTGAGGCAAAATCAAAGAAATGTACCTTTATTGGATATGGTGTTAATGATTTTGGTTATCGCTTTTATGATTATGAAAAACACAAAATCATTAGGAGAAGAGATGTCATATTCAATGAAAAGGTTTTGTATAAAGATCAACTGCAGGAAAAGAAACAAGAAAAAGAAAACAGAGAATACACAGTGCTTGACGAGATCACAGGAAAAGTGATGGTGCCTGAAAATCATAATGATCAATAGTCAGAACAACAACCACAATAGCAACAAGCACCTCACACACCTGAAAGTGGTGTTAGAAGATCTACCAGGATAAGTAGATCCCCTGAACGATACTCTCCTTCATTGTATTATGTATTGTTAACTGATTCTGGTGAACTAGAATGTTATGAAGAAGTAGTGCAGGTAGAAACCAGGAAGAAGTGGGAGCAAGCCATGAAAGAAGAGATGGATTCCTTAGCACATACCAGACTTGGGACTTAGTTAGGTTGCCTGCAGGTAAAACAAAATTGCAGAATAAATGGCTTTACAAGTAGAAGGAAGAAGATGGAGGTAGAAAAAGGTATAAAGCTAGACTTGTGGTGAAAGGGTTTGCACATAAAAAGGGTATAGACTTTGATGAGATATTTTCTCCTGTTGTTAAAATGACTTCAATCAGAACTATTTTAAGTCTAGTAGCAGCTGAAGATTTGCATCTTGAGCAGTTAGATGTAAAGACAAACTTTCTCGATGGGGATTTGGAGGAAGTGATATATATGCAGTAGCCACAAGGATATGAGGTAAAAGGGAAGGAGAAATTAGTGTGCAGGTTGAAGAAGAGATTGTATGGCTTAAAACAGGCTCCAAGGCAGTGGTATCTAAAATTTGACAGGTTTATGTCTGAACAAGGTTATACTAGGTGTCACTCTGATCATTGCGTTTATCCCAAAAGGCAAAATGATGGCAACTATATTATATTGTTATTGTATGTAGATGACATGCTTGTTGCAGGTTCTAACATGCAGGAAATAAATGCGCTCAAAATAAAATTGGCAAACTCATTTGCAATGAAGGATTTGGGTGCTGCAAAACAAATCCTTGGTATGATAATAACTGGAGACAGGAAGAATCACAAATTAACATTGTCTCAAAGTGAGTACATAGAAAAGATGTTGAAAATGTTTAATATGCAGAATGTAAAACCAGTTAGTATACCTTTGGCTAGCCATTTCAAATTAAGTAAGGAGGAGTGTCCCAAGACTCATGAAGAAATGGCTCATATGTCTAAAGTTCCATATGCATTAGCAGTTGGAAGCTTAATGTATGCAATGGTCTGCACAAGGCCTGGCATTGCACATGTAGTGGGAGTTGTAAGCAGGTACATGAACAATCCAAGAAAAGAACATTGGATGACGGTGAAGTGGACTCTTAAGTATTTGAGAGGTACCACAAATCAAGCATTATGCTTTGGTGGTTCAAACATTGCTCTACAGGGATATGTTGATGCAGATATGGCAGGTGATAGAGATAACAAGAGAAGCACAACAGGGTGTGTGTTTACTGTAGGTGGAACAACAGTTAGTTGGGTCTCAAAACTGCAAAGTGTTGTTGCACTCTCAACAACAGAAGCAAAGTATGTTGCTGCTACAGAGGATAGTAAAGAAATGATTTGGTTACAAAGGTTTCTGGATGAATTGGGTAAGAAGCAGGAGTTGGGCAAGTTATACAGTGACAGCAAGAGTGCCATACATCTTGCAAAGAACTCTGCATTTCATTCAAAGACTAAACATATACAGCTCAAGTACCATTTCATATGGTCAGCGTTGGAAGATGGACAGTTGAAGCTGGAAAAGATACACACTAGCCAAACTCCCGCAGATATGTTAACAAAAGTTGTAACCAGGGAGAAATTGAGAATTTTATCAGTTTCAATTGGTCTTCAAGTATTATGAAGAAGATGAGAACAACCAGGTCCAAAGTGGAGTCATTGTCCAGCAAATGAAGCAGCGGTGGAGTTGCTATAATATGTCTCCAAGTGGGAGATTATTGGGTGTAGAGCCTGATTATCTTCTGTATTCAAAGGTATCACTGCATTGGACCCCAGTTCATAATGGGGCGGCAATGCCGCCCGTAAAATATTCGCTGCAGGGGGGGTCCAGGGGGGGTGACTACGACCTTTGGGAGCCCCCCCCTGGCGAGGGGATCGGGGGCAGTGCCCCCGAAGCTAAGAATAGATGTAAAATTGCCTTGTAAAATGTTGTAATTTCGTAGTCAATCTGGGCCGTTCATTAGGTGGAGATGTGACGGTAGAAGTTATGTTTAATTTAAGGTTTTTTGCCATAGAAGGCAACCCCTCGCTATATATGAGGGAATTGTATTGCGTCTATGTATATCTTTATTCTGAGTGAGGAAGAGAGAGGAGATTGAGAGCGAAGAGGGAATTACATCGAATCTGCTGTAGGTTTTATCTCTTCAGTTTGCTGGATAATATAAAAAGAAGGACTAGTTTTTTCTCCGTGGACGTAGCCCAAACTGGGTGAACCACGTATATATGTGTCTCTCTTGTTTTATGCGTTTATATTTCTGCAATATTTTATGTGTTCCATTACTCTATAATATATAATTCTCTAACACACCTCAAAGACTTTCATGAATGTATGGAACAACAAGGTATTCTTCTTGAAGATGTACAAATGAAGTTGTTCAAATTGTCTTTAGAGGGGGATACTGGGGTTTGGTTTAAAACACTACCTCAGGGCAAAATATCTTCCTTGAAATGTTTCCATACAACATTCCATCAATATTACAAGACATTTTATTTATCGAATTCTATGTTTGAAGATTACTGCAAATTTTGTAATGATGAAAATAGTCCTGAGGTGATGAATCTACTGAAGATGTTTGTGGAGCTCCTCTCCGAGAAAATATCTACTCTCATCGGGAAGCATCACCAAATGCGCAAGAAGAGAAGTCTGATTAGGAGGTCAACAAAGAGGCTCCAGTTCACAACGCACGCCCTTCACATGGCGAATAAGACCAAGACCATCCTCCAATCTGTGATTAAATTATTTAGAGGAGGAAGAGATGGTCGCAGAAGTTCAGAAGGAGTTGTTTACCAGCAAGTGGAGAAAAATATCCCAGCAGCAGGCTTTTCTTGAAAAAGCTGAAGTTGAGGAGCTAAACGATGATTGTAGCTGCCCTGTCCAATAGGCTATTGGCCTATGGACTTCTCATGAAATGGAGACACCTACAAATTTTCCTTGTTCATTCCATGACCCTGTGGATGAGTACATGAGCAGGTTCTTAAGTCAGCAACGATGGTTGTGTCCAGAGCATGCTTCAAGCTTTTCATTTGCAATTTTTCATGTTGCATGCCTATTTTAACCTTTCTTTTTCAGCAGTATGATGGCAAGTGGTCCAATACTCTTATGCTGGCCTAGCTCTATTGGAGAGTTGAACTCACTTAGGTGAATTGAGCCCTATGTATAAGTAGGAGTGTATATAAATAAGCTCACCAGCTGAGCATTTACTTTCCAGTTGTTAGAGTTTTTATTTTCTGCTTTTTAGAGTGATGAGGAAAGTCCCATGGAGATTTTGCTGGTTATAAAGCTAGTGTTATTGCTAGAGGAGGCTAGTGTTATTGGTAAAGTTTCGCATTTCCATCATTGAAAATTTAGGGAGGCCCTTGAGATTGGAAAAAGGTTGATCAATGTCAATAGAGAGGATGGTTGGAAGATCAGTAGTTGTTGGGTCCCAACCCTCTCCTCCTAGTCGTTTTCTTCCTCCCTTCCCTAGGTTGAGCTTGATATTGTTGTTTTTATATTCCCCTTGTTTCCCGTAGCCTTTATTCTTTAAGGTGTGGTTGTTAAGATTTGGGGTATTTTAGTAGCAATTAATTTATGCTATTAGGTTTATTCTAATAATTTTAATTAACAATAATAATTTATGATAAGATGCTATTTTTACCCTTAAATAAAATATTAACTAATTTTAAGTATTAAAATATTTTTTCTGACCCTTAGGTCTCTCTAATTCTTACATATTTAATAAATTTTATAAATATCTATTTTTTTATTTACTTATTGATTTTATTTTTATTTATTTATTTATTAATTAATATTAATTAATTAATTATTTATTTATATTTTTCTAAGAATATAACCAACTCTATTTATATTTAACAACTTTTATAACTAACTACTAATTACTCTAATATCTATATAGGTAGTAACTTTGTTAATTAACTTATATTAATTTATTTATTTTAATATATAATTATAACTGGAAAATGGTCCCCTTACTTTTATTTTTGAAAAAATATAACTAGTAATTACTCTAACATTTATAATTAATCTATTAATTTATATTAATTTATTTCATAATTTATTTATTTTAATATATATTTATAACTATAGATTCATAAAATGGTTCCTTACTTTTATTTTTTTGAATATAGGTTTTGCCAATTAATACAGGTTTTGCCCCTAATCCAGTCCATTTAGCCGTTTCCCAGTCAAATTTAGCTGTTAGAAAATATAGCTGTTGGATGCTCGGCTCTAACTATTTAATATGCTAATCTAGATCTATTTCTTCAACTTGTCCTGACGATGAACCACACTGGTTGGTTCAAAACGCGTCGACCAATGAAATATCATGTGATTTGCATCGAAAAATTTCTCATAAGCTCATATTTTACTGACTCCAATGCCTAATGGTGAAGGATACTGGTCTATAGGTTCTCAGCACCTTTCCTGCAAGGCACTGTCCCCAATATGAGCCAATGTTGTCACTCATTGCTTTTTTAGTCACCAGTTGCTTCAAATGCCCAATAGCAGTGAAGTTTGATGCTAATTTTTGGGCCACAAAAGCTATCAAAGCCAGATCACACCCTCTCCATTGCATAGTGCTTGGAGAAAGATTTCCAGTGGTATATAGAAGTCAAAAAAGGGGTTTCTGGATCAAAAGTTAGAGCATATTGAAGATTACCCCTGAAAGGCCTAGCTCATTGAGGAAAATGGGTAAGTATGGAGAAAAAATTGCAATCGGGACCTCGGAGGCTCATCATCAATATCGCATATTGGCAGTCGGTGGGTCTGGGCACAGAGCATATCGCATATCGGCAGCCGGGAGGCCTCGGGTACAGTGAATCGTGCAATCCCGCATTATTGGTACACCAGCGGAACAATGAGCCACCACTCCAAAACCTTGCGAGGGCCAATATTGTGATGTAGTGTTAAAGTTCCGGGTTGGGCCGAAAAATGTTCACAAAGGAAAAAGGTTAACAAAGCAGGAGTGGGCCGCCCTCCTTCTCTCTCCTCCATGTGGTAGTATCCCACATCCCGCAAATCTAGCAGTCCCGCAGTTTCATGCATCCCGCAAATCTAGCAGTCCCGCAGTTTCCCACATCCCACATCTCGGCGACCCCATAGTCCCGCAGATCGGCAGGTTCTAAACTTAAAAGAACTTGTGGGGGCCGATGCTACGGTATAAGGTAAAAACATCAGGGGGGCCGAGAAAACCATTAACAAAGGAATTTCATCGAAAATCTAAGGTTGAGCCTCCCCTTCTCTCTCCTCCACATGGCATCGGCGATCAACGGATCGACGGGGTCACAGGTCTAAAAATATAAGAAATCGCCGATATTGCGATATGGACCAAAATCGCTGGGGAGAGCCGATTTTTAAATACAATGGAAAGCATGGAAAATAGGGCTGAGCAAGCCTATTTCTCTCTCCTGCAGGAGGCCACGTGGCGGCCTCTGATTGGTTCACCGAACTGACATGGCAGCTGATGTCAGCAATGACGTGGCAGGTGGACACATGTCACTTAGTTTCATCATTTTCAGGGATCTTATGGGGCCATTTCCAAGTGCCACGTGTCACCACTCATAGGGTGGCATGTGGCAATTATGACATCACTCCACAGATTGGCGATTGCAACAGTTAAGGGTAAAAAAGCTAAAGACATTGGTGTTGAGAGATTACGATATGCGAGACTTCTGTTCTGGACGCGATAAAAGATTAAGACAGGGTCTATAAGGACCTCGTGTCCGTACCATCGACCCGCTCCAAAGAAAAGGGTAAAGGGCCTTCTCCTCTAGCAAGCAATTGCGATATGCGGGCACTTCCCCTTGGATGTGATATATTATGAGCTACGATCTATAAGGATTTCGAGTCCGGGAAATCGACTAATGAGGGAATTCTATGATATAAAGAAAAAGTCCCCCCACATAGCCGTTGAGAGCTTTAGCACCAAAACACTTGGGCCCTTGGCTCCAGCTCCCAGTGACATGTGAAAAAACTGCATAGGGGATTATAATAAAAGGGGGCTAAGAGAAAATAAAAAGTGTCTACCTGTTCATTTGTTTTAAAACATTAAAGGCCCATGACCATACAACTATTCGCTACAGCATAAGGAAACCAGAGTGTTGAAAGGACTGCGTAGAGATTTAAAGGGGCAGATGGGCCGACATATGTAATAGTTAATGGAGCATGGCACCGCTACAGATCAGTATGGGGGGAACTAAGGAAGTCTTAATGACACGACATGGTGCTACATTCTGTTACACAGAAAAGGACTTAGCTTGTAACACGCCTCCATAATTCTGTGCTGAAAGCAGTCAAAGTAGAGTTGACAAAAGCTGGCTGATGCAGCAATAAACTGCCTCAACAACAGAGAGAAGCATGACAACAGTAGGGACGTGGCTCTATCCAAGGCCTCCACTGAAGCAGCAAGGGGACACCTCCTCCTGCCCCTATCGACTTTCTTTCTCTAAGCATTTATTACTGTATTTTTCTAAGAAAGGGATTTGATCCCTGATGTAATATTTAGTTAGGTGGTAGCTGAGCCTTATAGAGCTGAGACAACTAGTCTTACATGACAGTTGGGGCTCGAGCTCAAATATTTTGATTGTAACTCAAAGCTCTCCCCCTCTTCTTTTAAATAGGGGGATGAAATCTATAACATAGGTTCCAGAATTTTTCAGACCCGCAAGGGGTTGAACTCTATGTTTTCATTTTGGTTCAATATGTTTTTATGGGACTTCACTAATATCATGGTTGAGTGTATGGACTGGTTATTGGGCCCTTTGGGATAAATGGTGTTTCCCTATTGATTCCAAGCATTATTAATGTGCAACAAGTTCCTCTTGGTAATCTCATTTCACCTGTGTTCTTCTTTCTTTGAAATAGTGTAATGAATGCAGTTGGTTCCTCTTCAATCTATAGATTTATCTTAGCTGCTTTGGCAGAGAAAGATACCCATGTTATGTTTGATCTAAAACCTTCTTTTGCTCCTCTATTTCTATCATCTCATTGGAAAACCATGGCTTAAGATTTTGTCTTTCTTACAACCCTATCCATTGAGTTCCCCTTTTTGCTGGAACATTGTTGCCTAGGATTTTGTTCGTTACAGCCCTATGCATCTATTTCTCTCCCTCCTTTCCTCCTCTCCACCATTAATACAACTTCAGTTTAAGCTATCTCATTTTCGTGTGTCGGCCACCAGAAGGAGAATTCATTTCTCTTTAGGCTTGCCTGAATGCCCCCCAGCATTTGGATCCATGAGTTGGCCTGAATCTTCCTCTTTGAAATCTTATTGAATCAATCTCCTCCTTTTATTTTATTTTATTTACGTGACAATTGGAGTGCTACAACCCCTCACTTACAACCTTACAAGCACTCCTCTATTTAAGATGTCTTAGGCATTAGTATACAATCAACCCATAGGATGTATCTAGGGAGATTTCCTTGCCTCCTGTTGCACTTGTTCTGCATGGTGCAAGATTTAGCCACAACAGACCCTTCGCCATTCCCCTTGAGATGACACAAAAGAGACAAGTGCAAGCTAATTCCCAACATCCTGTTCGGTAATGTCCTTGTCTGAGTCTGAGTTGTCTGATGAGTGAATACGCTTGTTCCCATTGATGTCCCCTTCTTCTAGAATCATGTTTGATTGCTCCGGTTGGTCCCGAGTTTTGGTTGGGTCTTGTGCGGTTCCCCCTTGTGATTCTGGTTCCGTTGATGTTTAATTATTCCCCTTTAGTGAGGGTTCATCCTCAGCATCTCCCTCCTCCTCTTTGGGTTCCGGTGGGGATATTTCCAACCTTTGATCTATTTCCCAAGACTCTTATTTCTTCGGGTGTCTTTTTTAGCTTTTGGACACGTATTATGTAGGTGCCTTGTTTGCCTGCAATTCCTACACTTGAAATTTGCGTTCTCTTAATCTAAAGTCCATGATCAAATCCGCTTGTCGTGGATTAGATGGATGCTATCTGGTAGGTCTTTGCTGAGGTCTACTTCTACACATATACGTGAAAAGGTGTAGACCCTTTCCTCAACTCATTGGGTATTAGTCTTGATGTATTGCCCAATGCTGTTACCTATGCCTGCTAGGACTCGATTGTCCCAGAAATGGAGGGGAATATTTTGCATCTGAACCGAAACTGACATTCTGGAGATGACCGTGGTATTTGCATTAAAGTCAGGAAACCAAGGAGTAGTGAAGAGGCTAGTCGAACCCCAGAACCATGGTCCATCCTAAAGGATTGTGTCTCTAGCCTCAGAAGTTGGGAACTTTACAATAAAGAAACCTTTGGAGCAGAGATGAATTTCACAATCTAATGACCAGTTAGTTAAAATCCAGTGAAAAATTTCTACTGGTTTTGGCCAGAAGCAATTGAAAAAACAAATAATGGCTTGGGATTCGAAAGAGGCACAATGTTGGTCAATTTCTGGCATGTCTATGTCTAGTTTTGGGGTGTAGTTCATTTGCTCCACTATTTATGGGCATGGAGAGTTTCCTGCTTGTTTGGTTGGTTCTGTGGCTGTCTTTTTTCCTTGAAGTATGTTCTTGAAGGATAGTCCCCCATTTGAGTGCTTCTATTTGATTTAGTGCCTTTTGTTGTGCTGTAGCGCAAACCCCCATCTGCATTTTTGTTTTTACTGGGTGCCGCAGCACCTACCTTGATTCTCAAGTTAAGGATTATGGTGGAAACTAGTGGGATGTGATATTCTAGCAGGAGATGGTTATCTTGCAATATTCTGCCCCCATATAACAAGTTTTTCATATGCACAGGGTATCCTGTTTTTTGTGTGATGTATTGCTTTAGGAGCATCACTCTGTCTGTTGTATTCACGCAAATTAATAATGAACTCCCGACAGGGGTCTTTAGGAAAAATTGAAAGTAGGTAGTACTTACCAGTTGCTTGGAACTGATATCTTCCTTATTGTTGCGGGACTGTACTACTTCGGATGTTCCTTTTGTCCCCGGGCCCTGTTTGTTCCAGATGCTGAAGCATGATGGAATAGAGTGCGACCCAGTTGTGCCAGTTTGCTGGGCTTTTGTCAGACCTGACTTGATGGTGCGCAGGAGAGTGCGAGAATCCCAACTCCACAACCATTTCCCCTTATTTCCTCAGAGTATTGGGTGCCCATCAATACTGGTTTCCCCTTCGACACAGAGTTAGCGGGCAGGTGTGTGGGTTTCAGAAGTGCCTTCGTCCCGAAAAATGCAATAAATAGGTTATTCAATAGTTCTAGGCGTAATGAAAGGAGGACTAACAGGACTGTGACGACATAGGGGCAACTTCCACAATGTATGCCCGGAGAATTGGACAAATGAAGCCCACCGACCCAAACCCGCTTAAGAGTAGTGACCTTCGCCGTCCACAACAATGTCTATTCCATCCACACCTTAGCCGATCATATCAATGCCCAACCCAATGCAAGTGGAGAGAACGGTGAAATAGGTGCGACCACTCCAGGAGGAGGAAAACGACATTAGCGAACCAGAATGGGGGAGTGAGGGTCGTAAGGTAGAGAGAGACCATGTAAGAAGCCCTTTGTGAGTCCCCTGCGTACCCACATCTAGGTAGACCACACTTATTTGGAGATACTTAAGCTTTGGGAATCCACTAGAGGCATGTTGCCGCTAACCCCAGATTATCATTCGCTACCACCGAGGAGCAGAAACTAGTTATCTGTCCCAAACCTACTTCTCCCCTAGTGAAAACCTAATGCTCACCACTACCATTATTTTTTCCGTATATGTATCTATGTATATGTATGTATTTATGTATGCAATTAATAAGGTACACATATAAATACAATGTTCTTGTGACTTTTGAATTCTTCTTGCAAGGTCCATTAGATTCCCAATGATAATTTGTATTCTTTACCACAATTGTAATGGATTCAATGTGTAACAATGTTAATACAAAGAATGAACACACTTACCAAAAAAAAAACTTAAATTAACGAATAAATTTGAAACAAAGTTATGAACTTAATGAGAATTGTAACCTCAAAATGAAAAATTTAGCCTAAAAGACCCATATTTTTGCATTAAAAACATGAAAAACACCCCCAAGTTGAAAAGTGGTGATGTTGCATCACCACCTTGTTTTTCAAGGGTTAAAATTCCAACAATTTTCAACCATGGCATTAAAACCCAAATATCATGAATACAAAAACCTTAAAATTCCAACATTTTTCAACCATAGTGTTAAAGACCAAATATCATGCTCAAGGAAAACCTTAAAATTTAATAGCTAAATCAAAGAGTGGTTCTACCAAAATCATTTTTATTTTTTATTTTTTATTTTTTAATGTCAAAACTATAGATCATTTGAAATGTTAGCCTAGACTTAAAAATTGCAATCAAAACTTAAACATTATCATCAAATTGAAACATCATGCTACCAGTGGCATCTCATTTTCAATGGGGCATTAAAATTGGATTTTTTTATATGGTTTAGAAAATCATCACTAGTGTAAACAAAACCATAACAAACACCATTTAAAAAAAATGTGGCATTGTTTTTCTTTTAAACAATATCAAGATAATTTATTTTAGCAAGTGTCGACACACAGTGAAGATACATCCACAACTTTTAGTAGTAAAATTTAGTTAATTTAAACCAATTTTACAATGTTTGTTATGTCTTTATCCTACTACAATGCTCCAAAAAACCCATAAGGATATAACTTATAAAATAAGCCTAATATGTAATAACATTTGGCATGCATTTAATAAAATTTAAACCAAGGTGTAATCCAAATCATCTATGATATTTAGACTATCTTCTTACACTACTTGGTTGAGGTCAAGTAGGCTAATTGGTGTAGGTTGGACTGAATTTATAGAAGACACATGATGTTTACTTCCTTGTGCTTCTTTGTGCTGCTTATCATATGAATTTTGCATCTAGTGCTAAAGACGTAGGATTTCTATGTTCACATATTGAATTGGTTGGAGGCATGTGGAGAGAATGTTAGTTAACATATCCACCTGAGTTGACAGAAAATCAACCTTCCTACTCATAACCATTATCTCCATTCTAATGTCTTCGTCTACCATGTACCCTTACTTTCTTGCAATGAATTTCCTGCCTATTTTGTCCTGCATGCCTCCTTGTATATAGACAATTTATGAGGTTCCAACCCCTTATCAGGCTACCTATGATTCTCCTATGAATGACTATGCAATTCCTTTGACAACCCTACTTGCCTCAAAGTAATTTCAAAGACAAATCTCGCGAAATATGTTTAATATATCCCTTTCTTGTGTTTCCTACCCGAGTGCCTTGAATTCTCAATAAAATACTACGGGAGGAGAGGGGTTAATAGAACACATAACCACACTGATCCTCCATGACCTTGATTCCATAGTCTTGCTTTGCGTTGAAGATTTCCCACTACTAGTTTGCATGGGGGGTTTGCTTCCATGGAAAGGCTAAAAATGGCTATCCCACACCATTCACATAGGAGAACTCCTCCTCGTCACTTAATAAGGTACTCTAATTGTAATCGTGATTGTTTGGTACCTCTCATGAATCCCTAAGACTTGGAACATTCATCTCCACTCTTCCTTATCACATTACGATGAATTTACTTAACTCTATTGTTGTTGTCCCGAGGCAGTGGATCATTACCACGTTTTGGTCATGAAGAACACACTACCTCCATGCTTTTTTTTTTGAGTGCACATAAGTATCGAACTACGATACCATTTCCTTCTTCACAGTTCCTTTAACATTCATGGTTCCAAGTGCTAATGATAAGGCTTGGTAGGCCAACTTATCAACTATAGTTTTGAGATCTCATTGAACATGTTTAACTTATGTGTTTGGGAATACAAATACATTTTCCATGATCCTTGTGTGGAGATATCACAACTTAGAATATGAAGGAGATGTGCCCAATACAAGATGGAAAATGGTATTGGAGTCTCCTACTATAATGAGGGATTTGATTGATAAGGAAGCAACTAGAATAAGGCCTTAAAGAAGAGCATACATTTCGACATAATTATCACCAACTTTCCCAAGATTCCAAGAGTAGTTTAATTCAATTTGTCCCTGGGGGCAAAAAGAAAATCCCTCACCCCGCACCTAATATTGCTAAAAAAAAATTCTAAGAAAACCCAAAGTAAACATTAAAAAAATAAAAATAAAATTTTTAAGAATGGGTTTATGCATGGAACTGTGTTACACTTTTTGACAAAACGAGGGTGCGTTTTGGTGAAAAAAAGGAAGCTCAATCGATCCATTTTAAGCACTTGGTCGATCAACTTTTAATTGCTCAATTGAGTTGCTTAAGGGGCTTAAACATAGCTCGATCTAGCGTTTAAACAAACCCTCGATCAAGCACCTATAACCCGAGTTAGAAGCTCGATTAAGAGTTGGGGATCGATCAAGATTTATGTCTTGATCAAGTGTTATGGCTAGATCGAACCTTTATTTCTTATTTAGAACCTGATGTGGCCTGCACAAACCATTTTTCGCAGACCGCAAGGAAGAAGGAATTTGACGAAGGATTTCTAAGCTTGACCGAGATGGATGAACTCAATCTAGTTGCCCAACAACCTTGTGAACGACCCAGAGGGTCAAGCCATTTCCTAACTTTTTTTCTCTCTTTTATTTAATTTTTCTTGCAAAATGAAAGAAGAAATTGAAATAAAAACCCACCATACAAAAACAACAAAAAAACCATGGAAACTTCCATGAAAACCACAAAAAACCACCAAGAAAAGGTCCCTTAAAACCCACAAAAAAGAACCTAGAAAACCACCAAGAAAACCCTTGAAAACCAATAGAAAAACTATAATTTATGTTTTTTAATTTTTTATTTCATTGTATAAGTTTTGTGCAATGGTAGCATGTTTATTATAATTTTTTTAATGGTAAAAAGTCTATTTTTTTAATTATTTTAGGTTTTAAAGTTTTTTTCTTAGGAATTTAGTGAAATAAATTTGAAAATAAATTTGGATTTTTTGCTATTTAAAATGAATTCTAAATTTCGAACAAATTTAACCATAAATATGCCAAAAAAAATCCAAAACAAAAAAAACCCAACTATAACCAATAAATAAATAAAATAGGAGCTTGAGATTAACATGATGAATATGATTGCTCATGGTGAACCTCTATTTATCACATAAGATAAGATTATATATATATATATATATATATAAATATTTTATATAATAATAAATATAGTAAGTTAGTTTTTTTAAAAAAATAATTATACTTAAATAAAATATTAACTAAATCGAAAGGCCAAAACGAGAAATTTTTGTTATTTAATTAAATTATATATATATATATATATATATATATATATATATATATATATATATATATATATAGTGGAAATCTAAAAGAAAATAACAGTTTATAGATAAATTCAGTCTTGAAAAGTTGTTGAGTATCACCCATCTTGTGTTATTATGAAGAGTACATTATATATCTATATATATATAGATATATAATGTACTCTTCATAATAACACAAGATGGGTGATACTCAACAACTTTTCAAGACTGGGTTGATCTATAAACTGTTATTTTCTTTTAGATTTTCACTAATTTCATATTTGTATAATTATTTTAATTTAACGATATGACAACTATATATCTCTTAGTTCCCACCCTTATTAAATTTATTAGGTGAGTAATGATTTTGTAACTTACACTTCCTATATATATATATATATTTTAAACCAGAATGAGTAGTGTTTATATATATATATATATATATATATAAATCGTGCTCGTTTGTGTGCAAAATTAGGATTTACATCGTATTTTCGAGCCTGCTGAGGGCTTCTGATACATCAATTGTTCCCCATCCCTTCCCTGAGAGTTTTCCCCATGTTTCTTACAAAAAATTCTCATTTTTGGTAGCCTATGGCTATACAATCGACATAACTGAAATAGTAAATATATACATTTAAAGTGTGCCATTCAAAATCATTTTGCAAAACCAGAGTGAGAGAACAAACTATTCTTCCATTGGCGTTGGACTGTTCAGATCCAGTCCAGTGAATTCTTCTTCATTGCTCTTGCTTCTCTCCTCCATCTTGAGCTTCATTTGTTTAATTTGCTGACGCAACGCATCCACTTCGTCTTCCAATTGGCAGATTCATTCCTTCTTTTCCAATTGCTACTCCTGCATGATCATATTCTCAGTTTGTTGTTGGTGGATGCATCACTACAGAATTGCCAAACCTTTCTGAATCTCAAGTGTTCCTGCACACAGTCATTACAGGCCTTCCTGTTGCTTTCGCCAACCAAAGCTTTGCCCTCCCTCAACCCCCCTATCCTAGGTTTGCGATGGCCCTAGGAGCTGAAAAGAGAGTTATCCTCTACAGAATTGTTGTGCACGCTCATGATTTTATCCAGAATGCCCCTGATGCCCCACTCCAGAATGCCACAGATGCACAACTTCAAAATACTGCTAACCCCCAACTCCATAATGCTCACAACCAACAACTCCAAAATACCACTGACCCCCAACTTTAGAATGCCGTGAGGTTTTGCTCCAAATCCCCCACCCCATTTTGCTTATCCTGATAATTCGTGGCCTCACTAGTCAGACTACCAACCCTCTGTAATTTGACACTCAGGTTCCCTTTGCAACAACTAACTCCTTCAGAGACCCCCCTAAAGTCCAATACTATGAACCAGAACCTGCAATAGATGCTTAGACACCCTAGCTTCAGCTACCAGGCCTTCAGAGAGGCCACCTGAGCAAAGATAAACCTTAAACCGTAATAGCTCTTCAGATTTTTATTCCTTAAATAGAAGGTGCAAGTATGGATAATGATGTTTTTTTCCCAAGGAAAAATCGTAATCTTTCATTAAGAGGAAAAATTACATGTAGTAGATGCCAAAGGCATATGCGATAACTGTAGGTCGAAGACCTTGTCAAAAAAAATGTAGCTGTATCAAAATGGATGGCCTTGCCATTTACTGTAAAATGTTCAGACTGTATGTCTATTTATCAACAGAAATATAAATATATACATGTTGTTTTAGCTATAAAATGACAACAAATAATTATAGTTATGGCCTTTCCACCCTATGGCACTCCAGGTCTATATATGGCATGTGATGGTACTGATAGAAATATGTTCCCTGCTGTTCAGAGATTATCCACATGCCTCGAGGTAGTAGTGAGCCCTCCTTGGAAAGTCTGTCAGCATCTTCATTGTATTCCCTGTATATATGATGACAAGAGGCTGTGTTAAACACTACTTTGAGATTGAAGACTTCATCCAAAATATTTTGAAGTGAAATAGCATGACAATGATTTTTGTTGTTGAACCAATTGATAATGATTTGTGAGTCTCCAAAGATCTATATGGTAGTGTAGTTATGAGCTAGTGCAAAATGGAGCAAATGTCTGAGAGTGATAAGCTCGAAAAAATTGTTTGTTCCCTCCCCTAGTCCCAATTTGACTTTGTAGCAATGCTGTTTTGAGTGGTATAGCAAGAAAACCCCTTTGCAGCCATGAGGTTGGGCAGCCCGATCGAAGAAATCCCACGACTGTGATTTATCAATCCGTCTAGGGATCGAGATTTTGTGAGTGTGGGGTTTTGCCTCTTCTAGGATGTCATGATAGGCTGCCACAACCTTTGTAATGAGAAGTGGCCAATGGGCGGATTCGTTCTTGAATATAATACGGTTCTGGGTAAGCCATAAGGTCCAGTAGATGATAAGAGGTAGGCATTGTGCCTTTGCTCCCTGGTGTTCTGTAATCCAATTGTTCAATTCTTGGAGGATAGAAGAGCCCTGCCATGAATTCTGCATAGAGAGTTGTTGTGTAGCAGCTTGCCAGAAATGAGTGATAGATGGGCAGAGCAAGAACAGGTGCTCATTTGTTTCAGATGCTTGATTTCATAGAATGCACCAAATTAGGCCGTGTATAGATCTGCGCATAAGGGCTTCACCTGTGGGAGTTTTGTTACTTAAAACACTCCACTTGAAGAGGCGTGTCCAAGGGGGAGTTTTCAGTCTCCATATCTATAGCCACCATGCATTAGTGAGCATAGGCTTGCGGTCTAATAGAAGATGGTTATAGCCCAGTTTTGGGGTGTATTTCTCGTGCTCAGCTAGGATCCATACTAGAACATCAGGGTCCTGATTGAGAGTCACATGTGCTTCAGACAACGCCACCAGATATGATTCCCAAATAGGCTACCATTGTACAGGAATATCCAGATCATGTGCTGGTCTCCATTGTTGTCTAAATATGGTATTGTGATCATGATCAACAATCTGCGCAGTCGTCATGATATTCCTGTGATTGAGATAATGTATGAGATCAGGAGGCAATTTATATCTGTTCCCCCCACCTATCCAAGGATCGATGCCTAAATGAATAGATGTTCCATTGTTGATGCACCAAGCCAAGCCTGCTCTGATGAAAGGCATCGTTTGTAGGATTGATTTCCATACTATGGATATGCCCCCACGAGGCCATTCTTGTAAACGTACCCAGTCCAATGTTTGTTGTGGCCAAATGTATTTATAATATGTCACAGTCGTCCATAGATTCTATGCAGTGAGAAGGGACCAACTCATCTTGGCTGCAAGAGCTTGGGAAAAAATAGGCAGATCTTTTAACCCCCACCCCCCCATTTTTTTGGCATAGCAATTTTCTTCCAGCTTACCCATGCAAATGTTTTACCTTCCTTTTGGCCATTCCATAGATATCAGCAGCATAACTATTGTATACGTCTGAGAATTCCCCGAGGGATCCAGGCGAGTGACATCCAATATACTGGGGTGGCTTCCAGTACTGATTTTATCAGGATAAGTCTCCCTGCTCTTGAAAGAAATCTATGGTTCCATATTTTTAACCTCCTCTCAATTTTAATCACTAACCAGATCCAGTTAGCAATCCGATAGCTGTGGGGTTTGATCCAGAAGCCCAAGTATTTAAGTCCATCTGAGAGGTTGTGTGATTGATAATGAAAATATTGGTGGGCTGCTCTATCCTCCTGTGGGGTGGTATGTGACAGAGTAATAGTAGATTTTGACTGGTTTGCAGCCATGCCTGTAGCTTTTTCAAAGAGGGTTAGAATATCATGGAAGGAGGATGAATCCCTGATGCTGCCATCCAGGAAGATCATAACATCATCTACGAAGAGTAGATGTGTGAGGTGGCAGAGTTCATTCATTTTCAGTCCTTTGAGTCTACCTTCCCTTTTAGCGGTGCCGATGAGCCTGCTGAGACCTTCCATCACTAATAGAAACAAAAGAGGAGATAGTGGGCATCCCTGCCGAAGCCCACATTCGGCATGAAAGAATTGGGATGCCGAGCCATTAATCAGTACACTGAAGGAAGCTGAGGTTATGCAGCAGATAATCCAGTCTGTGAATGCTAAAGGGAACCCTAAGTGGATCAGGATCATCTTGATGAAGAGCCAGCTAACCCGATCAAATGCCTTAGCAAGATCAATCTTGAGGATTATGCTTTTCAGATTCCTAGATTTAATAGAATGAATGGCTTCCTGGGCTGTACCTATGGCCTCATGGATCTTCCTGTTTTGGAGAAAGGAAAATTGCTTAGGGGAAATATGGTGGGAGAGTATGGGGCGAAGCCGATTTGCTATGATCTTTGCAATGATTTTGTATAGGGTATTGCAGAGTGAGATGGGGCAGAAATCATTGAAGGATGTTGGTGAATCAGATTTCGGAATGAGAGCAATGAAAGTGGCATTGATAGCCTCATACATTCTTCTAGAGGTCCTGCACTCTTCAACAACATTGAGAAGATCATTCCCGATGAGGTCAAAAAAGGCTAAATAGAATTCAATGGGCCAACCATCCAGTCTAAGGCTTTTATCTTTCTGAAACCATTTTAAAGTCCCTTCAAGTTCATCTTTGGTGATAGGGGAAGTAATCTCAACTGCCTCTTCCGAACCAAAAAATCTTGGGAAATTCCTTGCTACTTGAATGATCTCAGCAAGGTTTGTAACCAGAGGTTCCTTGTATAGCTGTTGGAAGTGTGAGATGCCCAACTTTGATAGCTGACTAAAAGTTTTCACAATACCTCCATTCGGGGTGGGAATTTTCTAGATAGTATTGGAGGCTTTCCTTCCCTTGGCAAAATTTTGGAAATACCTTGTGTTCTCATCCCTAACTTTGAGCCAGATTGCACGACTCTTGAGTCTCCAGGTTTCCTCTCTTTCCTTCAGAATTCTGGCTCTTTGATTTTCCAGCTCGATCAGGTTTAATTTGGCTTCAGCACTTAAGAAACCCCTGTTGTTGTCATCCATAAGGTCCATCAAGGCTGATTCCACAGTGGAGAGGGTATGGGTATCCCTTTGATGTTTTTCCTTTGCCCACTTGATAGTGAGCTTTTTGAGTTGAAGAAGATTTTGACAAAAACCCTCGGCCCAAGTGAGTCCTTGTGAGGGAGGGTTTTGTGACCAGTAATTGGTAACCAGATTTTTGTACGAGGGATCCTGTAGCCAGGATGAGTTGAATTTGAACAGGGCTTTGGGCTTGATAGGTAGACCAGATATTTCTAGGTAGATGGGCGAGTGGTCAGAGATGACTCCAGATCTAACCAACTGCCTATAATGAGATAATCGCTGAATCAATGGATTTTTGATGATAAAATGATCCAGTCTTCTGGCGAGGGCTGCCTCCCAAACCCTTTTGTTCCTCCAAGTAGGCAATGGTCTGTTCATAGGGATATTTGTGAGGTGAGCTTGTTTGAGGAGATTTTCCATAGTATCAGAGAGTGGATCAATCTGTACCGATGATCGCCAAGACTCACTGTATCCATTGGAAAAACTGAGGTCCCCTCCCAAGATGAAGTTGTCAGGTGAGGTCAAGGAGAGATTGAGAAGTTGATTCCAGAAAGCCTCCCATCCTTGACACGACCCATAAACATTCATGACACGAAGCTCTATGCCCAACTCCGCAAAGAAAAAATCTATACCAGTGAACCCCTTCCCTCCCCAAATCGATTTAAGGTTTATAGATCGGGGATTATATCCCAAGGCAAGACCACCAATCGACCTACAACATCTAGAGTAATGAATTCCCATCCTGAACATATACTCTACAGAACTCGAGTGATGTGGTGAGCTTCCCCCAGGGTTTCTTGAAGAAGGATAATATCAACAGGTTCAACAGTAAAAAGTCTACAAAGGGCTAGTTTTTTGGGAGAGCTAGCCAAACCCCTGCAGTTAAATGATAGGCATTTCATGGGGGAACCATGTCGATGGTTTTATTAGCTCTAAGTATCTAAGCCAATGAGGTTTTCCTTCCCGAGATCACCTCAGCACCCGCTCGAATATTTGCATGCGAGAGGTATGATTTGCGCCCCCGGAGAGGTTTGATGGATGCTCTGGGGAGGGACAGTCCAAGACCAGAGATTGATTGGTGTGTATCCCCAATGGGATGTCGAGATCGCAGGTTATATGGATGAGGGGGTGCTGGGGGTGGAGATGATGGGGGAGGTAGTGGAGTAAAGCAGATTGTGAGGGAGAAGGGGACAAGAAATGGATGCAGGAGGGGTGGAACGATTTTGTGTCGATGCATTATGCATATGATCTGCAGATAATGCATAAACAAAAGATAGAATAGGGGAAGAGGGAAGAGGAATACCCGATGAATGAGTTGCTTCTACAGCTGCCCCGGCTCGAGTCAGAGGAGGAGATGGAGGGCCCAAAGGGTTGCCTGAGGAGTACTAGTCTGGCTTGGATGGAGTCGCCTTCCAAGATGGAGCCGGAGCGATCGTGGAGTGCTTCCTAGTGATGTCCGGGGTTCCCTTTTCATTGCCTACTTCCTGTCCCACTACTGCTTCGGGGGGTTTCGAGACCAAAGGGCATTCCTTAAACAGATGCTCAACCTTGTGGCACCTTCGACATCTAAAAGGCACACCCTCATAATCTAAGATCTGAACCCTGGTGAAATTTCGCCATTGCAGGGTAATTTTTTCTTCCAGTCCTTCCTGGGTGTCCAGATGCACCAGAATGCGGGCTAGGGTTCGATTTTTGGACTGTACGATGGATTTGTCATAGTCCAGGAAGGTGCCAAGGGTATTCCCGATCCTGAAGAACACTTCTTCTGACCAGTACTGGAGGGGTAAGCTTGGTAACCATACCCAAAGTGGTCCAGCTCCTATCTACTCTCTTTCCGGATCGAAAAGTGGGCTCCATCTTTTGAGCAGAATCGGAGCCATTTCAATATGCCAGTGTCGAGCCAGAGCCAAGTTCATGTATTCTTCAAGTGCGAAGTGGAGTGCAAACCACCCACGAGGTAGTATTTGAACCTCTGGGAGCTGTATGAAGATTTGTCCCCATATCTCTTTTGCCCATAATCCCAATCGCTCTGTTGTGTATGTTCTTCCACGAACCCTACCCACCAGCACTTTCCCTGTTTTATCAGCAACTTCCCCCATGGTGAGTCCTTCTTTGAACTTGATGGTGTAATCCTTACCAGATGACTTGAAACACTTTGTTTTCTTCTTACCTGTTCTCGGCGTAGTAGGGTGATCCTGTAAAGGGTCCTAGGGCCTATTTGATGCTGGATGAGTCTTACCCGACCTAACTCGGATTACCGAGGTATCGAAGTAACCAGATGGAGGAGCAGTGTCCTGCATTTTCTCGCCAGATCCAGGGTGATCAGAGGTCTTCTGAGTCTGTGCAGCTGTATCAGGTTCGGGGCCTGGGCAGGAGGATGGATTTCGAGAGAAACAGAGTTCCGTAGGAGGCGCAGGGTCGAACAGAGGGGATGAACAGGAAGCTAGCAGGTTAAGGGTGCCAGGAGACAACGGTGGGCAGTCAAGAGCTGGCGAGTCGATAGAGAGGGACCCAATGTGAAGAGAGGAGTCCTTATGCCCGGGGAGGGAGACAACCAGCACCGGAATCGAGCTGGATGGAGCAGAGGAAACAAGAGCCGTTTTAGGGTTAGGGTTGCAAAAAACAGCCTGCTCCGAGTAAGGATCCGGCGAGTAATCTACTGCATTGAGCTCCATACCCTCCATGGTAACCATTAACGTCGACAGATGGAAATGTAGGCGAGGAACGACGGGTTGTGACTGTGGAGCAAATGATACGGTGACTGCTGCTAATCGTGGTCAGAGTTGCGGCTAGGGTAAGCGTAGGCAGAGCTATGACACACCATGACTCTAAAGAATGGTGTAGTTGAAAAAGTCTGGATAATGATGTTGTACTGGAGAATGGTACTAATGGAGTTGTGATCCCAATGATCCTCCTTAATTTCCCAACTATCAACCATAATTTACGAACTATCAATCATAATTTCCCAGCTCTTCTCCTGGTCCTTCATCATCACCCAAGCCTTCCTCCCATGAGCGACCAAAGCAATTATGAGCAGAGGAAATAAATGATTCTCCTAATTTCCCATTAAATTGTTGTCGCCTATGATGGAAAATCAACCTTTGCAACATAATCCAAGCCATGGGGGCTGGATTCTCATGTTGTGTAATCTCCCAAGCACATGTGTAGTACCAGTATGAAGGACACAGACACGTTAATATAGCAGACTAAGATAGCCCTTGCCACGAGGCACAAGGACTGATCGGGCCAAGCATGTTGACAATGTGATAGAGACCGAGGAGTAGGAGGTTGAAAGAAACAAGGGTGGGGGCCATAACGAAATGGAGATGAGGAGGGACGAGAAGAATGCGAGGATTAACGAGATGAGAGGAAGAAGGATGACATAGGTTAGGGAGGAGAGGGGATAAAAGAGAGGGGGGGGGGGGGGGGGGGGGGGGGGGGGCGCAAAAAGAGAGAGAATGAAGCGAGGGTGGGGGTAAGGAAATCTTATAAGCGACTAACCTTGCATAATACAAGTTGTTGATACTTTCTAACCTCTTGGATAAGACAAGAATTCCATCCCCAAACAAATAATTGAAGCCCATGAATAAGATTAGGGAATGCATATCATTTCCTCAACCTCATTCACAATACTTTTTTCTTCATTCAAATGGCAAGCCAAATTTGCTTGCTTATCTGCTTCCTAGTTATTCCCTCTTAGGATACACAAAATCAAAGAAGGGAATCAACCCTTTGGATCTATTAATAATTTGATTTAGGTTCATGTTTTTTGCTGATGAAATATAGTTCATATGCTTTATGATCAACATTGAGTCACCTAAGACCTGGATCTTTCTGATGCCCTTTTTTTGAGCCAATGTTAGACCGAGAAACAAACCATAAGCTTCAACTTGGTTGTTAGTCTTCCTACCCAAGCCCCAAGCATATCTATCTTCAATGATTCCTTCGGGATTAATGAGAATCCTTCCCCCTCCTGCCACCCCAAACTTACACTTCTTATATTAACTATATATTTTATGTGAATTTTATTTATTTAGCTATATTTAACTTACACTTCTTATATTTTTAATTAACTATATAACATACCATAGAATAAATATAACACACACACATACATATAAGTTCATGTTTCAACAATGCATCATTAATACATACATTAAATCCACCATGAAAAGTGGATTTAATGTGAATAAAAGCATTTTGACTCTTTTCTAATTGGTACCATATTGTTTCATTATGTAGTGTGTTGTACCTAAAACATTGCCTTCATGTGTTTGCACCTCTAGTACATGTCATGTGTGAAAGTCAAACATTATAAGAACTTGTCTTATAGAGTATTTGATTGGCATGAAATTTTATTAGTTTTGCAAATAGGTTTATTTCAAATTTTTACATATATTTACATATTTATGCTATGTGAATAAAATGCATTATTTAGAAATCGGAAAAAGTGTAAGTTAAATTTGATCACTTCTTTTGATTATGTTTACATGGAAGTCAGTACTTCGGTTGATAATTTATCAAAAAAGAGACACTAAAGTTTAGGACTTCAGACTATCTATTCTACTTGACTTTATAAATGGTTTTCTCGTCAATGTTCTTTCTATGTCAACATTTTTTCTTGGATTAGTTTATAAGTATTATTTGTAATAGTTTAGTCACCCTTTTTTTTTGCTTGGATTAAAGTTTATATGTATTATATGTAATATGCAAAGCCATCTCCCATACGCTCCCCAACCGCAACCCGTCGGAGTGTTGGGGGATCTGCTATACATGGTCGGGCTCATGACATATCACATAACCTAACCAGAGTGCGTGTTCCACTCATAGACCCTTCCTCCGACACTAGTCAGAGTGTCAGAGGTAGTGTTTCTATCTCTATTGATGATCTTGCTTCCGATAGTGGACCTTCTTCACCTGTTACAGGTACACCTGCCGCATATTTAAATTCTCTTTGAACTTAATGTGTTTATGTATTGAAATTGTGTTTAATATTTAAATCGTCTTTAATCGATGTATCTGAATTTAATGTATTTGTTATTATGCTTCTATGTTAAATTATGTTTATGATTTACAAACCCTCAATAGGGCGAAGATGAGGATCACAATGCCACGTTGATCCCTTCATGGAACGACGCTATAGCCCATAGTATGCTAGGGCCCAACAAACATGGATCACACAAGAATTGGGTAAAATATCTGGTAGTTCACCTACTAGGTGTAATTTGTCTTTAATGCTAGATAACGTCAATAGGTTGATCGAGAGATACCGAAGGGAGGGCCCACAGAGCCATCTCCTATATTCCATACATAGGGTTAGGAGGCTAGAGGTTAGAGGCCCACATACTTGGGAGGCAATGAAAGACACCACCAAGGACATTGATGTTCGTGGGGAGTTGTTTGACATCCCTCCAGACCATCGTGCTAAGCATGCTAGTCCGATTACGCTCAAATATTTTAAGAATATTTATGCAACCCTTTTGTTTATGATCGATTCGTTGGAGCTTGGGGCCATTTCCCCCACCATGATGAGGTCCCCATTTACTTTGAAAAGCATATATAGATGGAGTTCATGCTACATACAAAAACATTAGATCTAGGTTTTATGGACCCGGATTGAGATGTAGCCATGATCGTGTCGAGGCTCTTAGGGACACTATGCATGTAGCACTACCTCCGAGTTTATTTCCAGGACCATGTCGGAGCATGGTATTGCCGATGGAGCTAGAGAAATCGTCGCATCTGAGCGCTGAGACTTGGCAAACCATTGCAGATTGCATGCAAAAGGCATTGGCCATTGAACATGTCACAATGCGTGGAGATATGATCAAACCACCTCTATTGCCTAATGACCCACTAGTTCCATTACACAATCATTCATATCTCAAGATTCTAGGGTGTGACCAGCTTTTTTCATATGCACGTACGTGTCATGATACCATCTGTGACACTTGGAGGGTGCACGACCCACGTGACACAGACCAGGTACACATATACATAATTTTGGACTCTTATCATCAAATTATACATTATTTATATTAATAAGTTCTTATCATATTATGTTTATATTAATAATTTCGTGATAACATGCATACACAACCCAACTACATAGATGAAATTCTGATCTGAGCGGGCAGTTGATCAACCAGAGCAACCTCCTCTAGTGCATATTTCCATGGATCACTCTCCTCCACCTCCACCTCATTACACTCATGTGGAGGAGAGTCACTATGTACAACAGCATGGACCAGTAGTTGAGGTAGATTTTTGTATTACTAAGGTTTCAACAATTTTTTTTTAAGTTACATGTACGGATGCTAATTAATTTGTAGACTAATTTTAATTTGTCTTTGTCATTGTGTACACATGCCCTTATGCAGAGTGGTGTCGATGTCACAGTTATGTGGATGCATGAGTGGGATGTTGGGTGTGGAGGAATTGACCCACAGGCAGGGGAGCACCAGACCTAGATTGATTAGACCCCATCCCACCCAACTTCCATTTACACTCGATTGAGCCACAGGTAGGGGTCTAATTAAATGCACAACTCAAAATAATTTAATTCCTGATTATTTAATTTGTACAAACAATGTTCTAATTAATTTTAACTTGAATGTGTTATATTGTAGTACCGAATTATGGACGCTTACTTTGTGCAACAGAACTCACATAAGAGTTCTAGAAGTGATACTTTATAGAGTGAATCACAGATAGTTTGTATATTTTCAGGCCCATTTCATAGGGAATATTCACATGTGATACAAACTTTATATATTTTCATACATGGACAATTTATGGATGTATGAACATTATTTCAATTTATGGATGCTTATTATTTTAGTTTATATATGTTTATTTAATGTAATTTGTAAATATTTTCATATGGACAATTGATCCAAAATGGATCTTGGATAGACTTCTAAGTCTAAAGTGTTCCTCACAGAGGAAAATGAAAGTCAAGGGCTGCTCCTGGAAATAGTCCCATTGCGTAGATCTTTTCATTCTGAATCTACTGCAATTTGAATGGGCTAAAATGAACTTCGTGTGAAGAAGTTATCACAAAAAGAAGTTTTCCTTTGTCCTTTCAAAAGGAGGTAAAATCTTATGAAAATGGGCTTAAGGCCTTATATCCAAAAATCGCATGTGAAAGGTTTAAAGGGTGGACTTGAAATATTATGTTCGACAGCCTAAACCCTTATCAGATTCGTGATATGTATCGGATCAGAGCAATGAAGGGATAAAGGCCTGGTGGGAGGACAAGGCGACATGCGATTAGTGATTGCGATATCGGCGATTGGGGCGATCGGTGATTGGAGGAGCAGGGATATAGACCCTCGCCGATGCGATACGCAAGGTGCGATATCGGCGATCAGTGGATCGACGGTCGGCATGGTCAAAGGGAAGACCCTCGGGGCCATTGCGATTGCAATGTGCGATATAGCGATAGGGCCGATATCGAAGATCGATGATGCTTGATATAAAGGGCCATTAACAGCGCGACATGAGATAAGTGATAAGGGCTAGACCTGATGGGATTATAGACCCGATTCATAATCTTTGAAATCCAAGAATTCAGGATTCCTATGTATTTCTTGTGTATTGGCTTTTTTGGCCAATACGCCATGCGATTGCGATTTGCGATGGGATGACAGACCTGATAGGATTTTAAGCGTGATCCTATAATATTTAAAGTCTAGGAAAATGCTCAATCATGTTTTTCGACAGTTTTCCTATATATTGCATTATTTGGCTATTTTTGCAGGAGGAAGGCCAAACGAACGGGTTGCCCGTGCCTGCTGATTCCTTTGTAACAGTCCCTGTCCTAAAATCATTGTGCCACGCTGCAAGCGGGCATTTTGTAACAATGATGCATGGTAGCAGGAATGCGTTATACGCAGAGAGCCACAGAGCAAGATGGCCAGTCGGAGAGCTGAAGAGCCGCAAGGGGATGATTCCTCATGATGAGAGATAGAGGAACAACTGGGGGATCTGCAGAGTCGAAGGATTCCACAAAAACACTGAGAGCACAATCGACAAGGGACGCGCATAGGGCTGAGAGAGCGCAAAGAGTTTTGGAGTCACTTGGAGGTCGAGTGAACCACAGAGTTCAATTGACAGTAGCGAAAAGTTTCCAAGGTCGCTGGAAGGTTGTTGAGAGTCGCTTGGAGGTCAAGTGAACTACAAATGCATGCAGAGGTCGAGAGAAGCTCAAGAGTCGAAGAGCCAGAGCCAAGAACAACAAAGAGATCAAATGATCTAGATGATGCTGGTGTCCAAAGTGTGCTGAAGATAGAAGAAGGCATTCCAGAGACAGTGAAAGAATTCTGAGGGAGTTAGTGCAAGATAGAGCAAGATCGCTCAGAGTGCTGATTGAAGCAATCTAGTCCAGAGAAGCCTAGATCTGTCTGCAGAAGTATGAACAACCAACAAGATAAGATGGTATTCTAAGCCCATTGTTTTTGTGTAAACCAATGGAGTTGAGCGTGGAGCTTGTAAAAAGAATTTAGCCATAATCATAGAGAGCCTAGTTGAGTTGACTAGAGCTCAAGGAGACATAGCCCAAGCGGTTTGGGTGAACTCCATATTATATTGCTGTTATGTGTGATGATTATTTTCTGCACTGTTTCACTGTTATATGTTTTTATATTAGTTTAATCAAATCAATTTAAAGCACATAAATAGTTTAAAACAAACACAAGCATACACCTATTTTCAAGCACTTTTTAATTCCGCACTTGGTTAATCATAAGGTCTTGGAAATATTTAAGCTTTGGAAGTGGGAGAGGTTCTTGTAAGCTTGACAAGAAGCCTTTAGTGCCCCATTTTCAGATCAGGTGGTATCAGAGCTTGAGATTGATTAACCCCACCTTCAAGAAGGTTATATCAGAGCTGCTTGATTGACAGAGCAAAAGATTGCTTGTCTAAAAGGTGTTTAAATAGTCAGAGGTTGATTGTATGCTTGTTTGCAGACTGACTATTGTTTGAGGTTGCAGAGGTGAAGGGAAAGCTATAGATAGCTAAGTCCAGGAGAGGACAAAAAGGAAGAAGGGCTAAAGGCATTATTCTTATCCCAAAGGATCTCAAGGCAATCCTTGAAGCACAAGAGGTTTGTTGCAAAAGGTTGCTTGAATAAGCTCTTTATTAATCTTGTTTGGAGTTCTTTTGTTCATTTTGATAATGACAACTTCTACAAGTGAGTCCTCAAATTCTCCTTTCTTCACAAGATTCTTTGATGGAGATATGAAGCAAGACTTGTTCACCATGATGGATATGGTGAGAGAAATGTATGAGGATGGAAGGAAGAGCAGCATACTTAGAGAGCAGTTTAATTTTGTGGAGGAAGAGAAGCAATTGCTTTCTAAAAAATTGCAGGAAATGGAGAGGCAACTTCATATTGCAAATATGAACCTCAAAAGGATGCATGAGTTGGAGACACAACTCCTTGTTGCCAAAGAAGCCTTAGTCAAGTATCAGCTTGAAGAAGAGGTAAAAAATTCTTGTTTGTCTTCAAATTCTTCTAAGAATGCTTATATTGGTTCTTTTGAAAAACATACCAGAGGCATAGATTCCAAGTTAATCTCCAAGATGGGCTATGAAGGAAAATGCTTGGGTAAACATGCACAAGGTATTGTTGAGCCAATAATGGTTGAGGAAAGGCCTAAGTATTTGGGTCTTGTCTATGGACAGTCTTATGGAGAAAGATCCAAAGCTGCCATGAAGGCCATTGAAACAGTTCCAAGGAGTTTCATTTCCGGTCTTCTACCTCAAGAGTGTGAAGATTGTATTTGTGGAGAATGCAAAATCTTGAAACATCATTTGCAATATGCAGGTGTTCATAAGCATGCACTTGAACCAGAGAGTTGTGGAAACTCTGAAAGCCTTGAAGAGATTGATGGTGTTCCAAGGGGAGCCACTTCTTCATTCAATTCACCTCCTCATGAAGGCAATAAAGGTGAAAAAGAAAGGTATAAATCTGGTTCTAACCATATTCCTTTTGATTATGTAAAGCATGATAAATTTCCATATAAGTATGGGAAAAGAATTGCATGTTCCTTTTGTGGTTTGGATAACCATAATGTTTCTAGATGTTGGAAGAGAATGGCCACATACAGGAAACTTTTGAAGGAAAGGAAGCAAGAAGCCAAAGGTCCATTGGACAAGGCAAATCATGCTATCAAGAGGATGCACATGTGTTGCACTTACTACCATAAGCAAGGACACATTGCTGAAAAGTGTTGGACTCTGAATCCAACAATGCTTCCACAAAACTTGAAGAAGGTGGAAAGAGAAAATGGCAGAAATGGAAAGGAAGTTTCCATGAATGATGTGTTTCAGGATGATTCACATGTTGATGCTGATGTGCAGACAAAGGTAGCACCTTTGAAATGGATTGGTAAGAAATGGTTAGAGTTCTTATCTAATTAAAGATTGCATGTCTTTTGATTTGATGCATCTATTTGCATTTCTTTGTTAATGGAATGTAACTTGCAGGATTTTACCAAGAAGGTGAATGGAAAGGTTGAGTAGGAGACTCACTTTGTGGCTGCAACATTATATTTCATTTCAGCTTCGAAAGTACAGTGTACTTAAGCGAATGTTGAAGGATGAAATGCATGCATAAGCATGATGCATGAACACAGGGATGTTGATGATTGTCCTTGTATTTGAACATGTATGTGTAATTAACTTGAAGGGTTGATTGCTTTGTTTTAAACATGCAAGTAATATTGACTTGGGAAAAGTTGATTTGGTCTCCAAGATGGAGATGATGATGAAGTGTTTCATCTTTGAAAAATCATGTAGCAAGATGTAAAGACATGCTTGACTTGAAGGGTCATTTGTTTTAAAGGCATGTTTTGTGGGCTTGTTATTTATTCCATCATTTGTATGCAGATATAAAGACATGGAGGTGTTCACAAGATGTGAAAATCTGTTTTCTTTGTTGAAGCAGGAGTTTAAGCCATCCAGTTGTTGTCTATATTTCTGTTGTTGTTAACAGTTGTTGTTGACAACTTGTCAAACAGGTACAAATGAAAATTTTGTGAAGAAAATGTAACTTCACATTTTTTTGAGCCACCTTGGATCAATGATCAAGGCAGAGAAGTTCAAACTACCTTCCGTGACCATCTCAGTAGGAGTTCTGCATGAAGTCAAGGAGGAAGATAGTTCTTCCCAGGAGGACTAGCACATCCAGGAAGGAAAGTGGTCAGAGACTTGGTTCAGAGGCAAGTGTATGGAGGCTAAAAGAAGAGGGTGAGGTACTCTGATTTACTATTCAAATCAATATGCCAGTATTTTGGAGACAAAAAGTTCTTTTAGTGGGAAGGTGTGATCCAAAATGGATCTTGGATAGACTTCTAAGTCTAAAGTGTTCCTCACAGAGGAAAATGAAAGTCAAGGGCTGCTCCTGGAAATAGTCCCATTGCGTAATCTTTTCATTCTGAATCTAATGCAATTTAAATGGGTTAAAATGAACTTCGGGTGAAGAAGTTATCGCAAAAGAAGTTTGCCTTTTTCCTTTGAAAAGGAGGAAAAATCTTATGAAATTGGGCTCAAGGCCTTATATGTAAAAGTCGCATGTGAAAGGTTTGGACCCAAAATATTATGTTCCACAACCTAAACCCTTATCCGATCTGTGAGATGTATCAGATCGGAGCGATGAAGGGGTAAAGGCCTGGTGGGAGGACAAGGCGACATGCGATTAGTGATTGCGATATCGGTGATCGGGGCGATCGACGATCGGAGGAGCAGGGACATAGACCCCCGTCGATGCGATACACGAGGTGCAATATCGGCGATTGGCAGATCAGTGGTTGACATGGTCAAAGGGAAGACCCTCGGGGCTGTTGCAATTGTGATGTGCGATATAGCGACGGGGCCAATAGCGATACGCCGATATTGACGATCGGTGATCCTAGATATAAACGACCATTGATAGTTGTGACATGCGATAAGCGATAAGGGTCGGACTTGATGGGGTTATAGACTCAATTCCATAATCTTTGAAATCTGGGAATTCAGGATTTCTGTGTATTTCTCGTGTATTGGATTTTTTGGCCAATATGCCATGTGATTGCGATTTGTGATGGGATGGCAGACCCGATAGGATTTTAAGCATGATCCTATAATATTTGAAGTCCGGGAAAATGCTCAATCATGTGTTTTCGACAGTTTTCCTGTGTATTGCATTATTTGGCTATTTCTACAGGAGGAAGGCCAAACGAACGGGTTGCCCGTGCCCGCTGATTCCTTTGTAACAGTCCTTATCCTAAAATCATTGTGCCACACTGCAAGCGAGCGTTTTGTAATAATGATGCATGGTAGCAGGAATGCGTTATACGCAAAGAGCCACAGAGCCAGATGGTCCGTCAGAGAGCTTAAGAGCTGCAAGGGGATGATTCCTCATGATGAGAGACAAAGGAACGACTGGGGGATCCGCAGAGTCGGAGGATTCCACAAAAATAATGAGAGCACAATTGACAAGGGATGCACGTAGGGCTGAGAGAGCGCAAAAAGTTTTGGAGTCACTTGGAGATCGAGTGAACTAGAGAGCTCAATTGACAACAACAAAAAGTTTCCAAGCTCGTTGGAAGGTTGCTGAGAGTCGCTTGGAGGTCAAAGAGAAGCTCAGAGAGATAAAGAGTCGAAGAGCTAGAGCCAAGAACAATAAAGAGATCAAATGATCCAGCTGTCGCTGGTGTCCAAAGTGTGCTGAAGATAGAAGAAGGCATTCTATAGACAGTGAAAGAATTTTGAGAGAGTTGGTGTAAGCTAGAGCAAGATCGCTCAGAGTGCTGATTGAAGGAATCTAGTCCAGAGAAGCCTAGATCTGTCTGTAGAAGTATGGACAACCAACAGGATAAGATGGTATTCTAAGCCCATTGTTTCTGTGTAAACCAATGGAGTTGAGCGTGGAGTTTGTAAAAATAATTTAGCCATAATCCTAGAGAGCCTAGTTGAGTTGACTAGAGCTCAAGGATATGTAGCCCAAGAGGTTTGGGTGAACTCCATATTATATTGTTGTTATGTGTGATGCTTATTTGCTGCACCGTTTCATTGTTATATGTTTTTATATCAGTTTAAGAAAATCAATTTAAAGCACATAAACAATTTAAAGCAAACACAAGCATACACCTATTTTCAAGCACTTTTTAATTCCACAATTGGTTAATCATAAGGTCTTGGAACTATTTAAGCTTTGGAAGTGGGAGAGGTTCTTGTAAGCTTGACAAGAAGCCTTTAGTGCCCCATTTTCAGATCAACAATTTATTATCATACATTCATTATTTTAGTTTATGGATGTTTATTACTATTTTTTTTATGGATAATCATTAGATTTTATTTTATGGATTTGTTAATTATTTCACTAGTTTACAATATTTTTTGTAGTATAACTTTTATTGAAAAAGATAACAATTTTGATTTCTCGCTTCATAGACTAAGAAAATAAGTACAATCTTAGACTATGATGCAAGCCACTTTGATACTTAAAATGAACTAAAATATTTCATGGCTCAATTAAAAAACACAAATAAGATTGAAATAAGTTTTATTCAATTTTATTTCCTTTGAGGTCATCTACAACTTATTCATAACATGATTTAAGTCATATGGATTGGAATTTAATCTACCGAAAAATAATTAATGATATGTTTTTAGATAATTTTATATAATTTAATGAACTTTCATAAATTTACTTGGCTATCCAAATATTTCAATTATTTCCTTATCTTAAGACCTTCAATTAAGAACATTCAAAAAATAAAATTTTACAATAAAAAATTTTGATTTCTAGTTTCATAAACTAAGGAAATAAGTACAATATTACTATGATGCAAGTCACTTTGATACTTAAAAAACCCTAAAATATATCATGTATATCAATTTAATTATAACGAACTTGTAAAAAGTGTCTTTTAGTGCAATTAATGTACGCTAATTTAAACAACTAATGATATGTTTCTATAATTTTATGAACTTTCCTAAATTTACTTGCGTATCCAAATATTTTAATCAATTTCTTTTCTTAAGACCTTCAATTAAGAACATTCAAGAAGTAAATTTTTACAAAATAAAAATTTTAGTTGTCATATTGACTTGTAGAAAGTGTCTTTTAGTGCACAATCAATGTATGTTAAATTTCAATGATTTTAAAAGATGTCAAGATGTAAACTACAAATATGTTTTATTCAATTTTATTTCTTTTGAGGTTATGTAAAAGAGGCTAATAATTATATATATATATATATATATATATATATATATATATATATATATATATATATATTTATTTATTTGTTTGTTGCACTCTTTACAATCCAATATGAAGTATGTGTGTAACTCTTTCCATGTTTTATTTCAAACTAATAGATGACAGTTATTAATAACATCAAAATATTTCAATGTTGTTAATAACCTAGATAGTTGAATTTTCATTTTAATTAAAATAATATTATATCAACTTGGTTGTTAGACACTGAAATTGATTTTCTAGAAACCAAATGTATGGTATATCTATAAGATTTCTTCCATGTTCAACATGAATACTATCTGTGTATATATATATATATATATATATATATATATATATATATATATATATATATCTAAATCTAAATCCTTATTGATTCTAATTTTTAATTAAATTTTAGATCTATGGGGTTCACATCCTATCCCTAAAAATAAAACCTCCTTGAAATTTGGAAAACTTTAGAAACTTAAGCACCTCATGGAAACTAAAGCTTATATAAGATATGTGTACACCATTACGAATCCATCCTACACCATAGGGAAACCTTTTTCTATTCAAAATTACACTTGAGTATTCAATTGTCACATTTATAAATTACAAATGTCATATATTGATCTCTAACACTAGATTAGATTACACTTGACTGTTATAGACTTGACTCCAGGGCTTTCCATTTGCATCATCTATTCATCTAGCCAATGACCCATGGGAATACAAGTCTCCATAATACGTTCATGGTTCAATTTTGTCATCTTCCATCTCCTTGATTCACCTTTCTTTGTTTTGATTTCTATGAGATTGATCTGAGCTGCTATGACTAGATGACTATATTGGAAAGATATATATTTATGCATAAAATATATATAAATGATGTGATCAACCTATTTTTTAACCTTTTAAAAAAATGACCCATCACAACCATGTCACCAATTTGGTATGTGAATTGTCCATCTTCATACGGTCTCGCCAACCTGCTTTTCACTTGTGTGCAACACATCAAATACTATGCCACTTTCTCTTCTTTTCCTAAGGGGGTAGTGACAACAAAAACATCACCTGTAACAATAAAAAATAAAATATGTATTAGTTAAATATGCTCAAGATTTCAATTTATAAATGAAATTGTTAATGATAGATGGGCCACATAACTTCCCTTACAAGATCACAGACTTGATCATGATCAAGTGAAATTATAGCCTCTTCATCGTGCATCTCTTACAATGTCGAAATTGGATGAGGTCCCTTTGGATTAAGAGGTACATATTTCCATTCTTTCACGTACCCATGTTTTTCACAGTGTGCAAGTCTACAATCATCAACACCAATGCAAAACTCACAAAAACATGCGGGTTTTCTTGTCTCGATGGAAAATATACTTGTAAGTAAGTGAATCACCATCATAAGACAATTGAGTAGTAGATCTACACACGTTTATTTAAGAAATCACCATAGGTGGAAGGTCATGATATGATTTGTTGGGTATTCCCCTTATTTTCATTTGAATTTAGGGATATATAATGGTAACTTGCTTGGCATGGGGGCATTGTTGATTACGAGCAATGGGATCATTTGTGAGTTTCATTAAATCTGGGAGATTTAAAGAAGTGTCAAATGGTATCTTGTTGGTGTTATCCATGATGTAATGACCTTATGTGTCCACATGGGATGACATCCTAGATAAAAATCAATTTGGAAACCCTAGGGTTATAGTCAAAATTATAGGGAAAAGTTAAATAATAAACAAGTTGAGACTTGGTAGCAAGGTAGAAGAAGTTGACATGGACCAAGGGTTCTAAGTTGAAACATGAAAATAAAAGGGTTTCAATCTCAGGGAATGATGGGTAGAAGAAGAGAACACTAGTAAGAGTATTGGTCCCTGTGTCAAGAAAAGGGCGATTCAGAATATGATGAAAGGTAAAAGAATTCCTCCTCAGTAAAAGATTCCTTCATAGGTTAGGATACTTCAATTCTCTTCATCTGTTGATGGGTCGAATCGTGAGTATGAATCCTTTGCTTCAAATGAGGTTAAATTTTCTATTGGAAAACATAATTTTCATGATAACATGAATTATATGTAGGAGGCACCTGAAGATGATATAATCCCTATGAAACATGTAAATAATGACAAGCGTTCTATTATAAGATTGAAAAGAAAGGAAAGAAGTCAATCACACATGAGACTATTGCATCTATAAGCACAATTGAACACATGCATTTTCTTTAGGAAAACCAAATGAATCACATACATAAGACAAAGAAAAAAATAAATGGTTAATTTTCCCTTTAATTCTAATGTGTGAAACAATCAACAAAAAAGGTTTTGTGAGGTTTTACGTATGAGAAAAATTCCTAAAAATACCTAACGCCCTTCTGCTCAAGTAGTAACTGGGCCTTGTGAAGATTTTAGAATAGGGTATTGGTGTCACATCATAAATGTCACTGGCGACGCTTCCAGCAGCCAACAATGCAACCAAGGTATGGAGAGGGTTGTAATGGCTTGACATACTAGGGCTACATCCCAAAAGAGCTAGTGATGCTTCCCCTAGCCTAACCAAGATCACTTCAGGTCTAAGTGCTCCCACACCTCAACTTATAGGGAAAGATGCCCTAAGATTTGGCCACTAGGTTACCCATGTCCATTGGTGATGTATGAATCTAAGCTTCTGGTTTTCAGTTTTGGACCCAGAACCCCTATCATGTGCCGAGAGACAACATGAAGGTTCATGATAATCTGCCACCTAAGCCTTAATCCTTTCATAGGTTTCTTTCCATGCACCAGATTTGTCACCGAATGATGCAATATTTTAAGCTCCCTAAAAGATAGCTTTATATGTTTAAATATAAAAAACAACTACGACGACTTATGTGCTACCTACCACCATGGTCCTAGCCTGAACTATAAATTATCTTGTGGCCCCTGTGGGGAATTTAGTTTGTTTAGGTTAAGGTTGTTTTTATAAAGGCTTTGCTTCACTTAGTGTGTGCAACAAAATATAAGCTCAAAGAAACTAAGTACAAAGATTTCGGAAAGAGTATAACCTTTATACAAAGTTTAAGTGAGCTTAGCGTGTGGAGTGAATGTGTGTGAAAGTGAAATGGTGAGCATACAAAGTGTGAATCGATGTGGATATGCGATGATCTTTTACAATTCCCCTAACTACATTATGTGATGTTTGTTCCTTGCAAGAAAACAAATGATGTGTGGATGATGGGCCACATACTTCTTTCCTCATTATACTATGTGAGGTGCATATAGGGTGATAGAAGCTTTAGTGTTTTGAGAAAGGATCCAGATTCCACCACAAGATCACCACAAGGATGCAAGGGAGGCAATGCATACTTTCTTTCTTTACTAACACCCAGTTCTGGTCCTGAAAATATTTTTAATAAAAAAATTGGTTATCAAAATAAGTAAAAAAAATTATGGATATAGGGGCACTTACTTTACTCCTAGTTAAGCTAGGTGTGGTGTGAATTAGAACGAACAAAACAAGTAAAAAAGATATGTGTATTTGGGGAACTTACTTAAATCCTCCTAGTTTTAAGCGATGTTTGTGTGCAAAATTTCAAAGTAAAATATACACAATTACCCTACTTGTAATGGTTAGTAAAGAAAATTGGTTAGTAATGATGGTGTGTGCAAGGTGAATAATGCATATATAAAGTATTTGAATTGCAAGTATGTGGATATGGGGTTCATGATCCTTTAATACAATTCCCCTAATTACACCATGTGATGTTTTAAAACATGTAACTAAAATTACCATAAAGCAGTAGTAAGAAGAACTTTCTTAAAGGAAGAACTTATCATAACTACAAAGAATTTCACAATTCCAAACAAAAAGTTGAAGAAATGTGGGAAGAGAAGTATGAAAAGGCCAATCAAATTGTTAATAAGGAAACCAAATGAAATCAATAGATAGAGGTTTTAGTGGATTTAGAGAACAAGGAAGATGCTTCAAGGTCTTATCAACAATGGATGTACATTGTTTTCATATGTGGTGAAGAGGGGCATAAATAATTTGAGTGTTCTTTTGGCAGAACGTACATGTCCAAATTTTAGTACAACAATCAAGTAGGGCACAAGGAGGGGTAAGAGGATTTAAAAAACTCTATGTTTCTATAATGAACCTTTTTTATGCACGTGCAAAGATGGATATCCAATGACTTTTATTTTTTCAATTATTTTCATCAAATCTTGACAAAGTTTAATATAAGGTTCATCTCTTTTACTTTTGAACCATACTTTGCAATCTATATTTCACGACTACATGTTGAGAAACAACTAGATGAATTTAATCAACATTAGATTGCCATAGTCTAATAAGATTAGCAATGTAAACATTTCTAGCATATCATCAATATGTGCATGCTAATTTATTTATTTTGCATTTATTATTTTTGAATTTAATATTGATTAATCACATGAGCCATTCGTGGAACATTATAGTGATATGCAATAATACAGTTCCTTTTGTGCAAGAACAAATCTACACTACACTTCATAACCTTCATGTGAGGATTGAAAGAAGAAACTTGTGAGGTTCAAAGGTAGGGATCATCATTTAGGATTCAATGAACCATTAAATGTTATATATGATGATGGATTTCATGGAAATTTAATGTTTTTATATGTTTAACAAAGAATGTATTCTCAAGATGGACATTGGAAGGAAGGACACTCTTGCTCCTTCTAGATCTTGACACATTTTCTCTCTTTTAACTCCTACAAGGATATCAAGCATCAATCAAACTAACGTTTATACGTTTTGGACCACCTATGTGACAACCATTTTTGTTAATCCCTCTTGCAAATAAATTTCCATGAATTGTAATTCATGTAAATAATATATGAATGTAATAATTTTCTTTGGTTAAATCACATCCTTAGCTTTTGTGGGTTATCCGAAACCATTACAATTCAAAGGTGGTTCATAATTTGCATGAATTCAAGTGGTTTCATAAAATTCAAATAAACCATTATTTCAAGTAGTTTTAAATAATTTAATATGCATTCTTAATATAGAGTTTATATTTTTTGCGCGCGCTGCCTCTTTGCTGCAAACTAGGTCTGTTGCCTCTGCTCTGCGCGCCCCCTGTGGCTGCTGCACACAGCAGCTCTTGAGCCCCTCGACTCTCCAATGGACTCCAATAGGGGTCCACCTCCCCCCCCCCCCCCACCCCCTAGAGGTTCTGGCTTTCAAAACGATGATAGCAACTTGCATTAAGAGAACCCCTTCTGCCATGCAACAGAAATTCGTGAAGAAAATGGACAACATACCCTCTGTTGCACTCCCGGAAGAAGAAACGTGCAGAGCAGCTCTGAATCTTGTAGAGAGAGGCCTCATAGGCCAGTTCATTGGCCTCTGGCCTTCACCAAAATCTGTTGAAGAGTGGGTTCAGAGAAACTGGATCCTGTTAACCAAAGAGGCCATAAAAAGCTACTTTGTGGGCAAGGGCTACTTCGTTTTCGTCTTCGAAAGTATAGAGGACAAAAGCTTAATCTTCAGGAATGGACCCTATTTTATGGATCCACAAGGATTATATCTGAAAAAATGGTCGCCTGATTTTGACCTTGCTCAGGATGTTCCATCAACTATTCCCGTCTGGGTGCGTTTGCCCCATCTTCCCCTCCACTGCTGGAACCAAAAGTCTCTTCAGCTAATCGGCAACGCTCTAGGAAAATACATAGATCAAGCAGTAAAAAAAGATCAGTATTGATGTGCCCGCATATGTTTCGAAGTCGATCTAGAGGAGGGATTTCTAGAAGCAATCAAGCTAACGATCGTCGAATGAACGCATGTTCAAGAATTGGATTACGAACAACTCCATTTTAAATGTAGACACTGCCATAGTCACGACCATTTCACAAAACACTGCAAGAAAAAGGCTGAGGAACAAGTAGAGATGCACAATGGTGAGCAATAGACCCTAGTCCAGAAAGCATTACAACAAAAAAAAAGGTAGGGGGAAAGTCACTCAGAAGGAGGCCCCCAACAGCTCCAAACCCACCGAAGAAAGGGGTCCAAACCCAAATGAAAAAGCAAGCAGTTAGGCCCAATCCTTAGAAATAATCCCAGAAAACGTAGACCAGGAAGGAACGTCCAACTTCAACAAAGAAGACAAAGAAGCAGGCCACCTAGAGGCTTCCAAAGGCAGCCCCTCCAATCCCTCGTATGTAGAAGTCACAAGGAAAAAGCCACCAGATAGCTCAGGATCATCGGAGGACGAGATCTACGAGTGTCCGTCAAAAAGAGCCAGAAGGAAATCCCATAAAGAAGCAAGGGAGGAGGAGGCTGAAAGACTTAAAACTCAACGTAACTAACCCACGATAGAGATATCTATTGGGAGAAATACCAGAACAAGGCCTCCTAAGGGAGGATCGCTCCCTCCATCTGGTAAATAATGTGTCTTGTCTCTTGGAACTGTAGAGGTCTGGGAACCCACATGAAAATAGAAGTAGTCAAGGATCTACTGAAAATCGAACCACCAGATATTCTCATGCTCCATAAGACAAAAATCGAAGGGCAAGCCCTCCTCGACATCAGTAAGGTGAAGTGGAAGAAAAACACATGCAAAGCAGTAAGCTCAAGGGGCTCTTTAGGGGGGATGGCTACCCTATGGACAGAAGATCTCTTCCACCTGAACAACTCCTTTGAAACTCAGCACTGGATCTTCACAGAATTAAAGCATTGTGGAAGTAAGTTGACTATCTCACTCTTCAATCTTTATGCTCCAGTTCTTTACTCTGAAAAAAAGGAATGTTGGAATTCCCTCCTAGCATACTTAGAGCAGCATAATCCCAATAACATAATCCTTGCTAGAGATCTAAACATAGTTCTGAAGCCCAAATAAAAGAGAGGGCGCGACAACAGTAGAGACCATTTGTTTCCTTTTGTGGAAGATCTCATCCAGCAATGGGACCTCCTTGATTTTAGCCCAATAAGAGGTCTCTATACATGGACAAATAACAGGACAGGGGAGGAACACATATTTTCTCATCTGGATAGATTCTTAGTTCAAAGCTTGCTGATGATGAACAACAAGATAATCAATACAAAAATCCTCCCCAAATTAACTTCAGACCATAAGCCCATTCAGCTGCTTTTGGAGGATGAAGAAGACTTGGGTCCTCTTCCTTTTCGCTTCAGCCCCCTCTGGATTGAAAGGAATGGTTTCATGGAAACATTGAAAGAAGCTTGGGCCAAACCAATATCAGGATCACCATGTTATGTTTGGGAGCAAAAGCTCAAGGTAGAAAAACAAGCCTTGAAAGAATGGTTAAAAAACCCGCTTCAAATCCAACCAGCCCAAGGAAAGAAATAGTGCAGACTTTGGAGGGCATACAAGTTGAAATGGAACACAAGGATATCACCTCAGAGATGATAGGCAAAGAGGTAGAAGCCCAACACTCTTCCTTCAGCTCCTTTAGAATGGAAGAAGAGTACTGCAGAATCAAATCCCGTAGCTATGGTTGAAGGTTGGGGATCGAAACACCTCTTTCTTTCATCACCAATATAGAGCTAGACTCTCACGTAATCATATTTCGGAAATCACAACTGAATAAGGGTAGATCTGCAAAGGCTTTGCACAAATAAAAGAGGCAGCAGAAAGTCACCTCAAAAATATTTTTACTGCAGGGTCACAAGGAAGTGAGGAATGTTGAGAATGCAACAAGATGATGGAGCTTAGTGGAAAGGAGTCGCCTTCACTAAGTGGGCCCACAGGCTATTTTTGGCGCAAAGTTTATTTTTAGACTATGTCTATTTTTAGACATATGGATCATGGTCTATGAGTTGCAGGATGCTATTTATGGATGATTGGTCATGTTTGGAAAAATAGATGGACTTCTATTTTTGGTTCACAGCGGAGTGATCAGAGTCTATTTTTAGACTGCCAGGCTAAAAATAGAAAAGTCAAATATTATTGTCTCATAATAATATTTGGACTATAAACATTATCTTATTCTCTTGGAGCACTTCAGTTTGAGCTACAGATGTGGCACATGCAGCTGTCAGAAGGAAATACGCTTTCTTATGTGTTAGTTGAGCTATTGCATGGAGGACTTCAGTTAGAACTCATGCATGTGAGTTTTGTGGAGTTAGATGTGGAGTTGATGGAGTTGTGTTCAGTTTGACGTGGTCGAACTAGTTGTATTTTAGTCTAACTAAAGAATACCCTAGTGATGAGTTGTGTGAATTAAATTATTAATTAATTCACTAATTATTAACTTATAAAGCAACTGAATAATACATCAGTTAACTCAGTGCATGGACAGTTCAGTGGAGACAGGTGTTAGAAGTTGATATTGCTATCAGTTGTGACTATAGTTGTGCATGAGATCTTGCACAATCAATGGGATTGAGTTATGCCAATGAGGACTGCGCAGTGTGGGCCAATACAAAGGCAATTGTAGCCTGTGCTCACGTGATTTTCACTTGGCATTGTGCAGTGGAGGCAGGCAAAGCAATGGAGGAGATTTGAACCTGTGACTTGTTCGGATCTGAGCTAGTTTTGTGTGTAACAGGTGGAGATAGTATTGAGTACTTGTGAGGAGTATTGTACTATGTATTGTTACATGTTCTCAATCATTATAATATACAGATAGTGTGGGGTTTTTAGCTGTATGCTTTCCCCAGATTACATACTGTGTTAATGTGCGCATGTGATTGATGTTTCATTGTTTTTAATGCTGCAAGATTGATGATCAACGTAGAGGAGGTTATGTATTATGCATGTATTCCGCAATAGTGTATAATTGAGATAATCTCTATGAATAAGTGTTTAATTATTCAAAATTTATACATGGTATCGGAGCTGGTTGATTTGTAGAAAAAGTTTTATAGGATATCAAAGCGAGGATTGATCATCATAACTATTATTCAGAAAATGTTTACATTTTATTTCTTCAGGCAGAGTTTGTAATCGAGCCAGGTAGCTTCTGCATTCATCCTTCTTTTGGAAGGTGAGGTATCCGGTGAATGCCCATACAGTCGATCTCTGTACGAGAAATAATTTGTTCTCACGAATTTTAGATCAGAAGCGGTTGAGTTTTGAGCTGGTGGAATGGCGCTCAAGGATAAACTCAGAAACATCTAAGTGTGAGAATGGAGACAATATGCCCAGGTATCTCACGAAGTTCACCCGATGCCGGGATGAGCTGGGAAGTGTGGGGGTGACTGTCGATGATGAGGATTTGGTGAGCTTGGCTCTCCTTGGTCTTCCAAAGAGTTGGCATTCCTATTAGGACTCTGTCAATGGTCGGGAGAAATTGCCAGGATGGGAGAGACTTTGGTCAGATCTTGTGCACGAGGAGATCAGACGGAGCACCAGAGACAATTCTTCATGCATGCATGATGAGGAGAACTGTGCCTTAGCGAGTAAGGCAAAGAAGGGGAAGGAGAAGGTTTCTCTTTCCAAATCCAGTTCTTCCAATGATGGGAAGAAGGTTGAAAAATCAAAAGTGCGATGCTTTCGTTGTCATGAGGTGGGCCATTATGCTACAAATTGTCCACGGAGGAAATCCAAGAAGGGAGATTCCGGGGAAGGATATGAAGGTGAGGCACTTGCTTCAAAATTTGGGTTGGATTTCACACTCCTCGCATGCATGGTTTCATCCATGATGGGAAGTGGTTGGTTTCTTGACAGTGGAGCTTCTTTCCACATGACCGGTGATAAGAGTTTGTTTAGTACTTTGGAGGAGAAAGATCTCCAGATACTCATAGCGATGGGTAATGATGAGAAGTATAGTGTCTCAGGTGTAAGCACGATTATTTTGCAGAGGGAGCATGGAGCTCGCCTTACCTTGACCGATGTCAAGTATGTACTAGGACTGGAGAGAAACTTGGTGTCGATCGTGATGCTGTAAGACAAAGGCTATGATGTAGTCTTCAGTAAGGGAAAGGTTTTCCTTAAACACATCATCACTAGACAGGTGAAGCAGATTGGTTCACAGGTTAAGAACCTGTATGCTCTTGAGGTTTAAGATGCATGCAAAGCCTTGAGCAGCGAGGAAACTGATGGAGACTTGGTGGTTGAGAGGGAGCATATATTACCTCTCAACATGCAGAGCCAGAAGAAGTCTCAGACGATTGTGGAGGAGCCAAGATTGGTGCAGCAGCTTTAGGAGGTTGTGGAGCAGCCACAACAAGAGAAGCTAAGAGGAGATCGAGTAGAGACATCTACTCATGCAGAGACCTCCAGTAGGGGGAAACTTCGAGCCAGGTGGGCTGAGGGATCACATGTAGCCATACCTCTAGGTAGGAGGTGGGTTGATGTGGATTGATCGTTCCAAGGAGGAGGGGCAAGATCCTTGAGGTACCCAACCTCTTGGATGAGACCTTGCTACGGGAGGCTCGATGTGGAGTAGCAGGAACTGACTGATTGGGTAGAGGCAGATGCGGGTGGAGCGGTAGAGAGAGCGATAGTGTAGGGAATCCCAGGACAACGCATAGCTAGCAGGCTACAGTAATGCGAGAGGCGCAAGTGTTTTGCACAGTGCTAGGTGGCACAAAGAGGTGTGCAATGGTGCGAGATGCATGGAGATGTTGCAGTAGCACAGATGTCAGAGAGGGAGCACTTGTCAGCAACAAGTAGAGCTTCAGCATCAGAGTATGTTCCTAGCCCAACAGAGTGGTCAGTTGGGAGTGTTTTTTGTTCCAAGTGTTGTTGGAGCAAAGTGGATCGGGCAAATGTGTTGCATGCAGAACACTCCAGAGTTGTAGGATAGGGGTTGTAGATAATCCATATCTTGTTGAGAGGGAGTGTTGAGAATGCAACAAGATGATGGATCTTAGTGGAAAGGAGTCGCCTTCACTAAGTGGGCCCGCAGGCTATTTTTGGCGCAAAGTCTATTTTTAGACTATGTCTATTTTTATACATATGGATCATGGTCTATGAGTTGCAGGATGTTGTTTATGGATGATTGGTCATGTTGGGAAAAATAGATGGACTTCTATTTTTGGTTCACAGCGGAGTGATCAGAGTCTATTTTTAGACTGCCAGGCTAAAAATAGAAAAGTCAAGTATTATTGTCTCATAATAATATTTGGACTATAAACATTATCTTATTCTCTTGGAGCACTTCAGTTTGAGCTACAGATGTGGCACATGCAGCTGTTAGAAGGAAATACGCTTTCTTATGTGTTAGTTGAGCTATTGCATGGAGGAATTCAGTTAGAACTCATGCATGTGAGTTCTGTGGAGTTGGATGTGGAGTTGATGGAGTTGTGTTCAGTTTGACTTTGTTGAACTAGTTGTATTTTAGTCTAACTAAAGAATACTCTAGTGATGAGTTGTGTGAATTAAATTATTAATTAATTCACTAATTATTAACTCATAAAGCAACTGAAGAATACATCAGTTAACTCAGTGCATGGACAGTTCAATGGAGACAGGTGTTAGAGGTTGAGATAGTTATCAGTTGTGACTATAGTTGTGCATGAGATCTTGCACAATTAATGGGATTGCGTTATGCCAATGAGGACTGCGCAGTGTGGGCCAATACAAAGGCAATTTTAGCCTATGCTCACTTGATTTTCACTTGGCATTGTGCAGTGGAGGCAGGCAAAGCAGCGGAGGAGATTTGAACCTGTGACTTGTTCGGATCTGAGCTAGTTTTGTGTGTAACAGGTGGAGATAGTACTGAGTACTTGTGAGGAGTATTGTACTATGTATTGTTACATGTTCTCAATCATTATAATATACAGATAGTGTGGGGTTTTCAGCTATATGCTTTCCCCGGGTTACATACTGTGTTAATGTGCGCATGCAATTGATGTTTCATTGTTTTTAATGCTGCAAGATTGGTGATCAATGTAGAGGAGGTTATGTATTATGCATGTATTCCGCAATAGTGTATAATCAGGATAATCTCCGTGAATAAGTGTTTAATTATTCAAAATTTATACATGGTATCAGAGCTGGTTGATTTGTAGAAAAAGTTCTATAGGATATCAAAGCGAGGATTGATCATCAGATCTATTATTCAGAAAGTGTTTACATTTTATTTCTTCAGGCAGAGTCTGTAATCGGGCCAGGTAGCTTCTGGATTCATCCTTCTTTTGGAAGGTGAGATATCCGGTGAATGCCCATACAGTTGATCTTTGTACGAGAAATACCTTGTTCTCACGAATTTTAGATCAGAAGCGGTTGAGTTTTGAGCTGGTGGAATGGCGCTCAAGGATAAACTCAGAAACATCTAAGTGTGAGAATGGAGACAGTATGCCCAGGTATCTCACGAAGTTCACCCAATGCTGAGATGAGCTGGGAAGTGTGGGGGTGACTGTCGATGATGAGGATTTGGTGAGCTTGGCTCTCCTTGGTCTTCCGAAGAGTTGGCATTCCTATCAGGACTCTGTCAATGGTCAGGAAATTGCCAGGATGGGAGAGACTTTGGTCAGATTTTGTGTAGGAGGAGATCAGACGGAGCACTAGAGACAGTTCTTCATGCATGCATGATGAGGAGAACTGTGCCTTAGCGAGTAAGGCGAAGAAGGGGAAAGAGAAGGTTTCTCTTTTCGAATCCAGTTCTTCCAATGATGGGAAGAAGGTTGAAAAATCGAAAGTGTGATGATTTCGTTGTCATGAGGTGGGCCATTATGTTGCAAATTGTCCACGGAGGAAATCCAAGAAGGGATCCGGGGAAGGATCTGAAGGTGAGGCACTTGCTTCACAATTTGAGTTGGATTTCACACTCTTTGCATGCATGGTTTCATCCATGATGGGAAGTGGTTGGTTTCTTAACAGTGGAGCTTCTTTCCACATGATCGGTGACAAGAGTTTGTTCAGTACTTTGGAGGAGAAAGATCTCCAGATACTCATAGCGATGGGTAATGATATAGTGTCTCAGGTGTAGGCACGACTATTTTTTAGAGGGAGCATGGAGCTCGCCTTACCTTGACAGATGTCAAGTATGTACCAGGACTGGAGAGAAACTTGGTGTCGATGCTGGAAGACAGAGGCTATGATGTATCTTTAGTAAGGGAAAGGTTTTCCTTAGACACATCATCACTAGACAGGTGAAGCAGATTGGTTCACGGGTCAAGAACCTGTATGCTCTTGAGGTTCAAGATGCATGCAAAGCCTTGAGCAGCGAGGCAACTGATGGAGACTTGGTGGTTGAGAGGGAGCGTATATTACCTCTCAACATGTAGAGCCAGAAGAAGTCTCAGACGATTGTGGAGGAGCCACGATTGGTGTAGCAGCTTCAGGAGGTTGTGGAGCAACCACAACAAGGGAAGCTGAGAGGAGATCGAGTAGAGACATCTACTCATGCAGAGACCTCCAGTAGGGGGAAACTTCGAGCCAGGTGGGCTGAGGGATCACATGTAGCCATACCTCCAGGTAGGAGGTGGGGTGATGTGGATTGATCGTCCCAAGGAGGAGGGGTAGGATCCTTGAGATACCCAACCTCTTGGATGAGACCTTGCTACGGGAGCCCCGATGTGGAGTAGCAAGAACTCACTGATTGGGTAGAGACAGATGCGGATGGAGCGGCAGAGAGAGCGACAGTGTAGGGAATCCCAGGACAGCGCATAGCTAGCAGGCTGCAACAATGCGAGAGGCACAAGTTTTTTGCACAGTGCTAGGTGGCACAGAGAGGTGTGCAATGGTGCGAGATGCATGGAGATGTTGCAGTAGCGCAGATGTCAGAGAGGGAGCACTTGTCAGTAGAAGGTAGAGCTTCAGCATCAGAGTCTGTTCCTAGCCCAATAGAGTGGTCAGTTGGGAGTGTTTTTTGTTCCAAGTGTTGTTGGAGAAAAGTGGATCGGGCAAATGTGTTGCATGCAGAACATTCCAGAGTTGCAGGATAGGGGTTGCAGATAATCCATATCTTGTTGAGAGGGAGTGTTGAGAATGCAACAAGATGATGGAGCTTAGTGGAAAGGAGTTGCCTTCACTAAGTGGGTCCGCAGGCTATTTTTGGCGCAAAGTCTATTTTTAGACATATGGATCATGGTCTATGAGTTGCAGGATGTTGTTTATGGATGATTGGTCATGTTGGGAAAAATAGATGGACTTCTATTTTTGGTTCACAGCGGAGTGATCAGAGTCTATTTTTAGACTACCAGGCTAAAAATAGAAAAGTCAAATATTATTGTCTCATAATAATATTTGGACTATAAACATTATCTTATTCTCTTGGAGCACTTCAGTTTGAGCTACAGATGTGGCACATGCAGCTATCAGAAGGAAATACGCTTTCTTATGTGTTAGTTGAGCTATTGCATGGAGGACTTCAGTTAGAACTCATGCATGTGAGTTCTGTGGAGTTGGATGTGGAGTTGATGGAGTTGTGTTCAGTTTGACTTGGTTGAACTAGTTGTATTTTAGTCTAACTAAAGAATACTCTAGTGATGAGTTGTGTGAATTAAATTATTAATTAATTCACTAATTATTAACTCATAAAGCAACTGAAGAATACATCAGTTAACTCAGTGCATGGACAATTCAGTGGAGACAGGTGTTAGAGGTTGAGATTGCTATCAGTTGTGACTATAGTTGTGCATGAGATCTTGCACAATCAATGGGATTGAGTTATGCCAATGAGGACTGCGTAGTGTGGGCCAATACAAAGGCAATTGTAGCCTGTGCTCACGTGATTTTCACTTGGCATTATGCAGTGGAGGCAGGCAAAGCAGCGAAGGAGATTTGAACTTGTGACTTGTTCGGATCTGAGCTAGTTTTGTGTGTAACAGGTGGAGATAGTACTGAGTACCTGTGAGGAGTATTGTACTATGTATTGTTACAAGTTATCAATCATTATAATATACAGATAGTGTGGGGTTTTCAGCTGTATGCTTTCCCCAGGCTACATACTATGTTAATGTGCGCATGCGATTGATGTTTCATTGTTTTTAATGTTGCAAGATTGATGATCAACGTAGAGGAGGCTATGTATTATGCATGTATTTCGCAATAGTGTATAATCGGGATAATCTATGTGAATAAGTGTTTAATTATTCAAAATTTCTACAAGGAAGACTCAGCAGAGCTCCTCTCAAACATCCCTTTCCTTGTCAGCTCAAAAGACAATCATTCTCTCATCAAACCCTTCACGGGGAAGAATAATTAATGTTATTTGGTCTATGGAACCTGATAAGGCTCTTGGGCCTAACGGGTTCACCATTCACTTCTACAAGATCTGCTGGGATACCATTAAATATGACCTCCAGAAAATGATAAGAGGGTTTCATAAGAAAGCTAAGATAGGAGGAGGAACCAATTCCACCTACCTTGCACTAATTCCAAAAGAGGCCAACCCAGAAACCTTTGCCAGATTCAGACCCATATCTCTATGTCACGCCTCCTAAAAATTTTTGGCCAAGCTGCTGGAAAACATAATTAAACCATTACTCAAAAGGCTCATCTCCTCCTCCCAAGGAGGATTTGTTGAAGGTAGACACATATTGGATAATGTCATCCAAGTGCAGGAGAGAATTCACTCAAGTAAACAACGAAAAGAAAAAGGAATGTTGATAAAACTAGACATGGCGAATGCTTTTGATAGGGTTAATCACACCTTCCTCATCAAAGTATTACTCTCCTTCAAGTTCTCGAACCAGTTTGTGAATCTTATAAAAGCCTATATTGACAATCCCTGGATTGCCCCCCTGGTTAATGGGCGCCCTACTGGCTTCTTTCATGCCCAGAGAGGCCTTAGGCAGGGCTGCCCCCTCTCTCCTTTTCTTTACATTATGCTAGCTGAATCTCTGAGCAGAAAGCTCACTACTGAGAGAGACGCTGGGTCACTACTTGGCCTCAGAATTTCCCATGGCATATATCCCTTAAACCATGCCCTGTTTGCGGATGACTCTATTCTTCTCGGAGGAGCCTCTCTCAGAATTGCTATGGCGTTTGACTCAGTCTTCAAATGCTATTGTAGGGTAACAAAAGCCTTAGTAAGTGAAAGAAAGAGTGAAATTTATGGCTGGAATATGGAACAACAAGAGCTCATGAGCATATCTTAGATCCTGGGCTTTAAAGCCTATGCAAAATGGGACAAGATCAAATACCTGGGTTTTCCCATTACAAATGGAATTAACAAAAGGGATATGTGGAGCGACAAAACAAAGATCTCATCTTGGGGAGGCTACTGGTTAACAAAAGGAGGAAAAGTAATTCATATTAAAACTTTGCTATCTGCTTTGCCAATTTACCAAGCTTCTTTTCTTCTTGCTCCTAAAAATGTGACGGATAAAATATCTAAACTCCTCAGGGATTTTCTATGGAAAGGGGGGAAAGGGAATTAGGAAAAAATTCACCTGATCAACTGGGACACAGTCAAAAGAGACATCATAGAGGGCGGTTTATAGATTTGCGATCCTGCGATGGTTAACCTTGTGCTTGGTGGCAAAATCCCGTGGAAATTGCATTGTAATCCACAACACCTGGTCAATCAATCACTCTTACACAAGTACGCGGATGGTCCTGCGCTACGGAATCTGCAAGCCTACATCTCAGTTAACTGCTCCCAAACTTGGAATTTATGCCGAGAATGTCTACACTTCTTCAAAGAGAAGGTATATCACGTGCCTGGAAATTGAAATAAAACCTCTCTGTGGGACGATCGCATTATGGATTGTGCTCCGCTATCCAAGTCCGAAGACATCGCAGATATAAAGGAGTGGCTCCAACGCGTTGGCATCAATATCGTCTACGATCTTTCTAGGTGGGACAGCAAAGGCAATTGGTGTTGCTGGGACTTTCATGGTGTCCCTGTTAGACTCTTGAAACAACAAAATCGTCTCATCGAATTGCTTGAAGAGGCAACACCAGTTCATTGAAGCATGAAGGACACATGGGGATGGGGACACTTAGGAAGGTATACCACAGCTGCTGGTTATAATGCCCTTCACCCAACAAAAATCAGCAATCATCCACCCAGTTTTTGGAAAAAAGTATGGGACCCTGGAGCTCTTCCCAGATTTTTTTTTATTTTTTTTTTCTTCTTCTGGATTTTGGTGCATAACAGAGTCCTAACAGGAGAAAATCTGGCCAAGAGAAGCTACGCAGGACCACATAGATGTGCCCTCTACAGAAGCAATACTGAAACAACTAAACACCTCTTTATTGACTGTTATTTTGCTAAAGAAGTATGGGGCTACATTCTCCATGAACTCTAGATTGCCCCCCTGGGCCATGATTCTGTAGTAGAGTTATTTGCCTCATGGAGCCACCTATATCCCCACAATATTCCCACTAAATCTCTATGGAACAGAATTTGGATTGCCATCCCCAAATACGTATGTTGGCAAGTTTGGTTGACCCGGAATGAACAGATTTTCAAATAAATATCTTATACTCCCTTGAAAGTAGCAACCAAAGCAAAATCCCTCCTTTTAGAAGTAGTCCAACAATCTTACTTTAAAGAAGACCTCACTCTCCTTCCTAAAGAAAAGAGATGGTTGGATTCTATTTCCCCTTTGCCTCGAAAGCTCCTCTTGGTCCCCCCCATTGCAAACCCTGAATGGCGAAAAAGAGATTCTGACATCACTTTCCAAGATTGGTGGAGGCAACAACATCTAACCTCAATTTTCTTTGATGGGGCTTCCAAAGGGAACCCCGGTGTTGCTGGAGCAGGGGGTATTATGTACTCTCCGGATGGCTCAAGAAGGGATTTCTTTTGCTGGGGTATTGGGGAAAAAACCAACAATCAAGCAGAGATTCGAGCTCTCCTCAAAGCATGCCAAATTGCAAAGGAAAGAGGCATCAAAGACTTTCAAGCATTTGGAGACTCAGAAATACTAATAAAAAAACTCAACATGGAGGAATTGTTCAATAATGCAAGCCTCAAAAAAATTCTCAGCAGATTAAAGAGAACCCTCCTTGAATTCGACACCTACAAATTCTACCGCATTCTAAGGAATTTGAACAGTGAAGTAGACCTCATGGAAAATAAAGGGTGTGCTCTTCAGAAGGGACAACTCAACATTAATGACGAGATATCATACCAATCTTGCTTCTCTTGACAGAATTGTAATCCATCCTAGCATAAGAAAGAGGATAAGGAGAACTGTACTCTTGGTTGTTTAGGCTTTGGCCCAACCATCTACCTTCAAATGAATAAAAAACATACCCGTTTCAGTTAAAAAAAAAGTAGTTTTAAATAATTTGCATGGTTTCAAGTGGTTTTTTTTAGTTGTTGTTACATCTCAATTTTTAACTACATGATATTACTTTCAACGCTTATTTTATCTTAGTTCTATTATTTCATTCTCCATTTGTTTCTTGTCCAATCATATTTCCTAATGCATACAATATGAAACAAGTAATATGGGAAGTGAGACAACTTGAATTACCTGTATTTTCATGACTTTATTGAATTGCGTGATCTTCTTGTTCTCTCAATGTCTGTCATCTTTTTTTCATCCTTTTTCTAACTTTTTCTCATATTTCGTTTATGCTTGGAAATTTCTTTCCTTTTCGAGATCCAAACCTCTAATTTCCCATGTTTGTTGTGAATTCTTGTGTAATTTTCACGTTATGATATTTTTCTATGAATGAATATTTGCTTTTAATTTTTTCATGCATTCAAATTTGGACTGTTTTTTTTGGGTTGATAGCAGAAGCTTGATCAAGCTCCCAGCTCGTAACAATTAACATAAATGCCATTAATAAAAGTTAGTGCGCGGTTAGTTTTTAAATGGCTCAATTGAGTCGTTGGTTAACCATGTTCACACTCGATCGAGCTATTTGAATTTAGAACTCAAGCACTCGATTAAGTGTTTTAAGTGCTCAGTTGAGCTACTGAGGTCCTAAAAATCACAGTTTTAGCACCCATTGTACAGATTTCTCTATAACGACATTTTGTTCCCCAACGAATTTAAGATAGAATTTGTCTAGTGGCATAGTTGATCATGTTGGATTCATGAAAGAAACCTCTATCTAATGGCATATGAGTTTGACACTTTCAAATTCATATGATAATTTTCTTCTAATTTCTTTTAAGCATAATGCTTGAAATTTTTTTGGACAATCTCAAAGGGGCTAAATAAAAAATCAATAATATAAAATATACACAACGAATTAAAAAAAAATACCACTATCTTCATTTACGAGTCCTCTTCAAAAGGGTTCTCTTGGTTTTTCAATTGATTTAAACAATTAAAAAAAATATTATGTGAACACATGTGTGCAAAATGCAATTGAAATATTACTTTTCCAACTTCAAAAAAGTTTGTTTGTTTGTTTGTTTGTTTTTTTGTTTTGTTTTGTTTTGTTTTTGTTTTGTTTTGTTTTGTTTTTGTTTTGTTTTTTGTTTTTTTGTTTTTAATAAAATTTTAATATGAAACACTTAGTTCTCTCCGTGTAGATTGTGGAGCGATAAAAAGGTGCCTTTCGAACTCCTAATTACCTTCACATTAATTATCAACCCAGGGACGACTTTTTATTTCAAGAGTGTACTCTGTCTGAGGCGGCTATTTACTTAAGAGTAATGTTTTGCAGTATAGTGCTTAAAACCCAAAAGTAAATGAATGCTTGAAACAAAATCTAATTGGAACAACAAGAAACTGAAATGTTCTAAACTAAATCATTCATTCAAACAACCATCAATCGAGGATATAGTAGCAATAACTCAGTCCTCTAGAAATTGATGCAAAAGGAATTAGAGCATGGACCATGGATCAGGGAGCGTGGCAGCATTTGCTGAGGCTCACGACAGCCTTGGACCTTCTCTCACACCAAAGCAATAAATGCAAGTAAAAGGAATGGCAAAAAGCAGAATGAAACGAAATGGACAGCAGTAAATGAAACAGCAATTAAAAGAACTAAATCTCGCAAGTTAGAACTGAACTCTCATTCCGCAATCAAATAACAATCGGCAAAAGCAATTCCAATGATCTTTACTTTACGAGAAGATATTTACAAATGAATTATGGAACAACATTTATCATATATACAAAACACACTAATATAGCAATCTGAGAATATTGGATGATATAACTATGTTTCTAAACAGAATGACGCTACTCTCAAATCCCACAGATATTGTTTCACATAAATCCAATGACAGTAACATTCATACCAGCACTTTGTTACAGAAATGGCTGAATAAAGATACAATTCGACCCTGTGTGAATTCAATTATACAGTGCAGAGTTCTTACATGGAGAAATCATTCATTCATTGATCATAACAGAGCATAGCGTATCATATAAAGAATGTATCAGATTGCTACGTAATAAAGATAAACAATCCACACACAAATCACCGTATAATGATACAAAAGCAAGTGTCCTTCGGAGCCGGGCCCTTAGCTGCCGATGGTACACCGCCTTAGATTACTCCAGACGCAGAGACGGAATGAACACCAAGTCTTTTATATTATTCGCATCCACAAAAGTATAACAAAATCAGGTCTCAGTGAGACTCAATGATTAAAGTTTGTTCTGGAACCGTAAAATTACAAAAAACAGTCGTCCCCTCCTCTGATCTTTGGTTTCATTTAAATAGAGAAAGATCAGAGCATAGATAATTACAACATGATTTCTTTTACAAATTTGGGTTGATTCTAACCAGATGATCAACAAGAAAATATATTTCCTTTCATCTCTTCAACAAAAGCAAGACGAATTTGGGTTTGCAGCTGAGATTTGGAGGACGGCCGCAACTGCAAATCTGAGAAAATCGTGCTCAAAGAACCCTGCGTTTCTCCCTGTACAAGCCGAATTTGGGCAAACCGTTCTTTGTCAAAGTTAATTGGGCCCGTTCTGGACAAAACCCATGTTCCGGATTTCTCAAATTCGTCTTCATTTGCTCAGAATCGCAACCGCAAAACTGTCACTCCTTAAACCAGCGAATTTCTGAGTTGGCAGATTTAAAAATCAAATCTTCAATCTGGAAGTTACCTTGGAGGCTAAAAATGGTGAATAATGTTATAACCAACTTATTAGAACTATCATTGGTAAAATAATGCATAATCATCAATTTATTAGAAATAAAGGAGAATAAATAATGTAAGAGCATAAATCATCATAAAATGGATTTATATAATAAATTATAATAAATGACATGATGAAGAATGGTAGAAATGGGTGGAATAAACGTTCACAAGTGACAATAATAATGGCATATTAACGACCCAACATAGATCATGCTTATATATGTATATAATTTAAAATTTACACATTTTGGACAAGGACAATCATTGCATTTAATGGAAAATTGATAGATTATACGACACTAATTTATTTTGAAAAAAATATCATTAGGACAACAACATAATTCTCCACAAATTGTCTTTTTACTCACAATCAAAATTCACAGTGCTAATATGAATTTTGAGGGCTTCAATTCGTTAAAAGAGAAAAAAATTGAAATTTCATTGCCTCATTTAACCCAAAAGTGTAACCCATCTTCATGCATTCACCCAAATTTAAAAACAAAATCTTAAGAAAATTCAAAACAATTTTTTAAACAAAATTTAAAACAAAGCACTAAAATAAATGAAAATGTAAATTAAAAAAAATAATTATAATAATTAAAAAATAAACAAAACCAATTGATTAAAAAAATAATAATTACACAAAAAAATTTAGTTTAAAAATTAAAAAAAATAGAAAGATTAAAAACCAAAAAAATAAAAATAAAGGAGAAAATAAATAAATGAGCATCATTACTGATCCCGCCTCTCCCATATCATGGCCACCCACCACTCTCTTTTGTTGTTGCATGACACGTTCACGTGGCATGGCCATGTGGTGCGGGTCAAGGTAGGGGGAGAGGCAGGGTTGGTGGTGATGTCCAACATCGCCCTCCTCATTTTGTTGTTGTGTCTTGTGTGTGTGTTTTAATAATAATTTTATTTATTTCATTTCTTTATATATTTCTTTGTTAATTTCTTTTTCTTTATTAATAAAAACTGAAAAAAAAAAAAAAAAATATTTTTTTTAATAAACATATTGAGGACATTTCATTTTTTAATTGTAATTTTAAAAATTAAATTTATATTTAAAAATTTAATATTTTTGTTAATAAAATTTAAAAAAAATTTCTCCTTTAGTAAATATTTTGTATTGCACCTAAAGTTTCAGCCTTTTAAAAAGAGCATAAGAAAATATTTTACTTGTAGTTTTAAAAACCAAAAAGCATAAACTAGAAGCAGGACCACCTAGGTCCTTTATACACTAAGAAATACAAATTGAAAACATAGATAAAAAATGATAGGAAATAAAGAGACAATCAAGAGGATTTATCTGAATCAGTGGGTTCAACTCGTATGGGCTCTTTATTTCTTCCTGGAGAGTATCTCGATTAAGGAGGGAGACCCATATGTTTCTCAATGCGACCCAACCCTTGATCCAAACATCCCATCTGGGTAATTCAAATATTGTTGAGCCATGGTCCAACATTCATGCTTAAGGGAAGCGCCTTCGAAGGATTTCGAGGAGGAGGAGATGAAAGAGGTTGATGTGATGCATCCTCAATTCTCTAGCTTGTCTACGATTTTGTTTCTAGTTCTTCTGATGTGAGTAGAGATGATCACATGAATGGAAGGAAGGATTGAAGCAACTCGAATGTGTAGACCTTCAAGTCTCCAACTACAAAAGATTTTGTTGGCCATGGTGCCATGTAGGATCTTGTGGATTATGTTTATGACAAGTTGTGAGTCTCCCTCGACTAGAAGTTAAGAGAAACCTTGAGTATGGGAAATCAACATCGTTTCTTCCAAGCCTTTTAATTTTTCTGCATTGTTGTTTTTCAATACCATGAAACCTAAATAGATGTAAATAGGAGATCCCAAGAGATATTTGAAAATAACTCCATATCCCATGATGCTTAGGTTTCCCTTAGAAGCTCCATCAAAATTGAGCTTTAAGAAATTTAAGGGCAGAGGAATCGTGGAGGAAGGAATGGAAATTAGATCAAGGTAGAGAGAGGAGGGAGATGAGACCGCTAGATCTGGGAGCCAATTTTGAAGCAATAAGGCTTCCTCTCCAGTCACCTGCCAATATTGATCTGACCAAGACTACGTGGTGATTGATTCCTTTACATTCTTTTGAACTATGATCCATATATAATCATGAGGGAGGGAAAAATTCTTGAAGATGTTACAATTTCTTTGTTTCCAAATATCCCATAGGAGAAGACCTAGAAGGAGAGTTCAAATAGGTTCATAATATGATTGTTAAAAGCATCAACCATAAATTTTTCAATTGTGTTAGGAATATTATATAAGTCATTATCTTTTCACTCTATGCTAGTATCTAGAGCATTCCAAAGACAACTAGAATAAGGGTAGATATTGAAGAGATGTTCCACGTTATCAACAACCTAGAGGCATAAAGTACAACAAGAGGGGACCATGTGATTATGCTTTTGAATGTTGTCCTGGGTTAAAATTTTTCCTTGAAATAAGAGCCATAAGAAGGTTTAGAATTTTGGCCATAGGGCTCTATGCCACAAGCAACTCTAAATGGAAGCTTTTAGTATTTATTTGAATCTTGCTTCTAGGATGTAAGCTTCATGGATGGAGAATGATCCACTTGGTCCATATCACCAATGCAATTTATCTGCTAAGTTGGATATCACGATGAGTCTTTGTTGGAGCTTCTGCTAAAAGTTTGACCATGCCTCCTCCATGGTCTTGGGTATCCATTCCCTCAGTTGTAACCATTTCCACCATGTTTGGTAAGAGGTAGAGGCTATGAAATATTATTTGACTTTGAGTAGACCCTGGGAAGACATACGGAGTTGTAGATTACTTACGTTATTTTGATCTTGAAACTTTGGGAGGTTTTTCTATGAATCCTTCCAAAAAATGGCTATTTTTCCATCTTGAATTTTTGAGAAGTCGTATTGTTGTATCATATACATTCCTTTTTCTGCTAGATTCCAAAATGATGAACCTGCTTGAGAGAAGGGACTTTTGATGAGTTACATAAGAGGAATATGCTTTGCATATCTCTTGAGCCAGATGTGTTCCCATAGGTCTTTGCCTCCTTGAAGCCAACTCCATCAGATATTGACTCCTAGCATTGTGGTAATTGTGGATGGATCTCTCAGTCTGAGACCCCCCTTTAGTTTGGGTCTACAAATCTTATTCCATGCCACTATATGCCATTTTTTTTTCCAATTTGGCACCTCCCCACAAGAATGAGCATTTCCAACTATAGATAGAGCTAAGGTTGGACAAAGGAGCCATCAAAGTAGAGAATAGATAGGTGGGGAGAGCCTGTAATATATATTTGAGGATAACTAACCTTCCTGCCATGTTTAATGAGTGGAAGGTCCAACTAGATAACTTGTTGTTGAATTACTGATGAAATCTGTTACATGCCATTTTGTCACATCAACCCAAAAGGCGTGAAAACTGGATCAATCAACATCCTTGGACACTTTTTCATAATCTCTTTGCAAATTCCTAAACATAAACTCTCTAAAAAGTTTAAGTTTCTAGAAGAATCTACTAAAAAACCCTTTTTTTGAGCCCAATGCACCTTAACCTTTATCCCAATTGTGGTGGTCACACCTTGCATAACTGGGCATCTACACTAACCAACACAAGTTGCTCTATTCTGTAGATGCATTGATTCTAGAAATTTGGGAAAATTAAAAAATATCTTTCGAAGCTTCTTCTTCCAGAAGCTTCCAAGGTGGTTTTAACTATTTGCCACATAAGGAGATCTCAAATTCCTATCTGATCCTATGTTGGAGGCCTTATTTCTTATCTCTTGAGCTTATCCTCCCTCATAAATGGATCTCAAGCCTAGATTGGTAAATCCCAAACTACCATGTTTACCCTATAAATTTACTGCCTCCCATGGAGTTTGGGTTGGATTTTTGGATATTGCTAGGTTGGATTTTGGAGATTGCTAGTGCCCTCATGTTGTTGCTGTGAGCTTAAGGAGACATCATTCATTTGCATTAGGGTTGAGTGTGAAAGTGTGATTTGTGACAAGGAAGGACAAGTCAAGTGGGGAGACACATCTACAAAGTCAACTTCTATTTAGGGTTGTAACTCTCTCCTTTATTTATTAGTACAAAAGGAATCCTGTTTTCGTATACTTGTGTTATTCTTATGCTCTTGTGTTTCAATGCCATGTTGACTCATTGAATATAGATATTATATTATGCTATGTGGGTGTTGTAGTTTCTTTGCTAGTTTTAGCCATTGTTGCAGGTTAGATTTATAGCGTATGGAGCTAGGATTGGAACTTACAAGTGAAGAAGAGAGAAGGACTTGCTACAAATCCTAGATAGGTTCCTTTTCCATATTCCAATCTCTTTTAAGGAAAGAATTGATTCCCTTTTACCTTTCTTGTCCTAGATCATACCATTAGATCTAGGAAATTCATTTTTGTCTGCAGAAGTGAAATTTTGCATAACAAGATCCTCCCATAAGTTGAGCTTGAGTGAACTATCAACCAATGGAGATCCCAAGTATTTTGAGGGAAATTTACTAATTTGGAAACCAAGTGTTCTTTCATTGTGTTTTTGCATAGCCAAAGGCATAATAAGGAAGAAAATATGAGATTTAGATTTACTAATTTCCATACTTGAGGAAAGTGAGAAATCCTCTAGACTTTGAGAGAATCCTTTGGCTTCTTGAATGGTTGGGATGCCCATACCCAAGGTGTCATACACAAATTATTGGTGTGACAAAGGAATATCATTGCCAAAGGGACCCAAACCTTTGGTTTTTCCTCCACAATTGCTGCTTTGAGGGTCTGGCTTAGACCTTCGATCATTGTGTTGAAGAGAAATCATGAAATTAGATCTCCTTGTTGAATTCCTCAAGAGGATGAGAAGGGAGCATGGGCAAGCCATTAAGAAAGATATGGAAGAAGGATGATGAGATAAGGTCTTTGATCCAAAATATCATTTTGGGTTGAAGCCAAAGACATCAAGAATATTGAAAAAGTAGTTCCAACTAAGCTTATAAAAATCTTTGGAGAGATCAAGTTTAAGAAGCATGCTAGGTTTCTTGAAGGATTTTAAGGACTGAATGGTTTCATGATCGATCATGATACCATCCCAAATTTGGCACCCTTCCACATAACTAGTTTGTTTTGCTAAAATGAGTTGAGGGAGGAGAGGTTTAAGGTGATTAGAAATTATTTTGGTAAACACCTTATAACTTACGTTATGCAGAACAATGGTCTAGAAGCTGCTAGGGTCCTCTACTTTGCCCCCTTTTGGGACTAAAGTGGAGAAAGTAGCATCTAAAGCTTTTAGGATAGTTCTCGACCTCCTCGATTCCTCAACAACTAGGTATCATGAAAAATTGTCGTGTAAAAAGACCTAAAAAAAGTCTGTTGTGAAGTTGTTTGGTCCAGGGGCCTTGTCATGGGGCATGGAATTAAAAACCTCTTCTACTTAATCAACTGAGATCTCTCTTAAGAGAGCCTCATTATATTCTTTGGTGACCAAAGGAGGAATATACTGAACAATTTTGTGAATAACTTCCAAACGGTCCGACATGGGGCTAGATAAGAGTTCTTTATAGTATTGTACTAGAACTTGAGCCATGTCCTTGTGTTACTGGACTTTAACGCCAATTGGGTTCTTTAAGGACAAGATACAATTGTGGTGACAATGTTGAACCATAAAATTGGGGAGAAAATTAGTATTTCTCTCCTTCTCTTTCAACCATGTAATTCTCGATTTTTGTTTCCAAATAATGTCTTCTCGCTTCCTTATTTCTTTGAGTAGTGTGACGGTGCAAGATTCGTCATTTAAAAAATCATCTTATCTACCTTGGTGAATGTCTTCCTCTTAGATATGCTCAAGTTTGAACTTATGGGTTCTGCTTGTCATGAAGGATATTTCTGATTTTTTCGTTGTTCCATGTCTTGAGTTGATTTTTAATGTGTTTAAACTTCCTTTGCTGTTGGTACATGGCTGAACCTTCCATGTTAGCCAATTTGTCCCTCATTTCCTTGATGATGGATTGAAACTTTGAATGTTAGATCCAAAAATTCTCTGTACGAAAAGGTTTATCTATGGGGAAATATTTTATTTCATATATAATCTGATTGAGTAATGATTTGAGCCATGGTTAGGGATGATGGAAACTTCCATAAAAATGTCCCAGCCATGATATTTTTAACAATGAGGTATATGTCCAACTTTGAAGTTGTTTGTTGGGAGCCACCTCTATGGTTGTTCCAAGTGTACGTGTTGGTGTTAAGGTTGACAATTCCAAATGCATGTGCACTGTTGATGGTGTTAAGGTCGACCAAATGAGAAGAGGCCATGACATCCTAAAAGACATTATATTTTGATTCTAGCTTTCTGACACCACCCTTCTTTTCCTCAAGTGATTTTATTATATTGAAATCTCCTCCCAGGATCCCAGATGTAAGGGAGATAAGAAAATTGAGCTGGTTTATAGAGTTAAGAAAATGGGGTTTGTCTCTAGGAAATGAGGGGCCATAAACACTTGAGAGAAAACGAATCTCTGACAATCCTATCAGCTAGAATTGAGCAATGGAAATTCTGAAAGGAGTAAACATGTTAAGTATTGTTACCTCTTAAGACTTCTAATGATAGTGAGACATCTAAACTAACCACGGGCATCAAGAGCTACTGATTAGCATCCTCGATCCCATTTATTTGTCAACCCACATATAACTTCATAGGAAGTTTTGGTTTCATGAATCATAAAAAAGGTTAGATGTTCCATGATCAATTCATATTTAATAAGCCTTTGTGTGTTCTTGTAGTTAAGGTCTCTGGTGCTCCCAGAGATTATCTTGATGGCAGATAAGAGTTGGAGGAGGGATAAAACTTTGAGATCAACTTTATCCTACCCGAGTTGATAGGAATGTTCCCCGATTATTCTAAATTTTTCTACTTACTCTTATATCCCTTTTTCTTCTCATCCTTCTTTGGATTTGTTGTTTCCTTCACATATTATACATGGTCACCTAGAGGATCGATGCTTGTTAGGCCTATTGATGCTTTTTGAGCTTCCTGCCTTGATATGATAATGACTCTACTAAATATTTTAACTTGATTCTCTAGAATCGAGTTTGAATCTTTATCTTTCCATGCCTTAGAAATGTTGGGGAGGTCAAGAGAATCCAAATCATTTTATTTAGTTCCCTCATTTTTGTGAACCTTCTTCGTTTCTCTATATGAGGGTTATTGGGTTTCTAGGTCCAAGGGTTTTGAGGAGGTGATTGAAGAGACCTCAAACGATTCTTTAGGATTGTTGGAATCATGCATGAGTATTTCTAGGGTAATGGCATCCAAAGAAGGGGTTGAGAATTCAAGATTTGCAAGTGGCTCTAAGTTGTTGTTGGCGATAAGGGCTTTTCTAGGGTGTGGTTGTGGCAGAGAAGGCTTGGGTTCGCGACGATGGTTTACTAGTCATGAAAATCCATCTTGATCTATGACTTGGGTTTGATCCAGAGTGGTCTCAAGTACAACACAAGTGAACTTCTATAGAGATGCCCATATCCGTGGCATCTTTAATAAGATAACAAAATGTGTTGATAATATAGGGTTTGCTTCCAGAGCTCATCTTCATAATAAATATCAATCGACTCAAGATGGGTTTATGAGATATTCATGTATACCCATATACGAATGTAGGGTATATACCAAGTTTGTTTTTTGGCTTCTGAAAATTTGATGAAGTGGACTAGAGCATTGTTGATGCCATCTAATATTTATTGACCCCTAAATTCTTTGGGTAGGGAAGACATTTAGATCAAACTAGGGTTGCCATGAAATGCTTTTTGTTCGAAACAAATATCTTTGTCCAAAATCAAATATATAATCCAACAAAGTTAAAGACACGTGGGCCATTTTCTAGAACCCTCATGCGATCTTACACACTACCAAAAATAATGGTGAAAAATCCCTTTGCTCCCAACTCCAGTTTGATATAACCATTTGGCTTCCACTTTTGTTGAATCCATTAGGAGATGGTTTTTTCGAAGGCCAAATGCCAAGGCATTTTCCTATTAAGGCATGATCCCTCATATATTGGACATACTCACCAGCTCAAACTTTGGATTTGTGGTTCCTTTTGGAAGGAAAATTCCTAGAGGTCTTTGGTTAGTAGAAACATGCATTAAGGAACCATTATGTTGGTTTGGAGCTGATTCTTTTGCAACAAAATGAGGGTTGGGGTTTGAGGATTGACCAGGGTGTTTAACCCCTACAACAACATTGTTATAGGAGGGCGTCAACCATGGCTAACAAGAGATGCAGAGATGATAAAGATGTCTACAATTGAGTAGGGTTAAGGTTTCAATAAAAAACTTAATAAAAAATTAAATAATTAAATAATAAATATTTATATAAATTTATTTATTAAATTATAGTTTATTTGTTGAAATGAAACAACATTATAAATTTAACCCTTGTCAATTAGGTTTATCCCACTGGGTGGTTGGGAGGAATGAATGAGATTTTCCTCATCTAGGTTCAATTCTTGTAAGTGACATGATGAAATTTGATGTAATGGACGAAATATGTATATTCCTCATATGGAATAACGGATATTTATATGTGAAAAAAAAAAGGAAAAAAAAAGTTAATAGTTAAATTTAATAATATTTCATATGTAATATTTTTAAAATGAACAAATATATAGAAATTGCAAGTTCAAATCTAAAGGAGGATAGAGTGTACAACTCCATAGATTTTAATAACTAGCCTAGATCCATCTTAACTCTGGATCTACAAAGTGCCGAGAGGGATCAAATCTCTTGAGGTGAAAATCTCTTTTAGAGTGAAAATAGATTTGATCTCTCTCAGCGCTTGGTAGATCTGGAGTTAAGATGGATACATATATACACGCTACACACCACCACCTTAGATCCATCTTAACTCTAGATCTACCAAGCGCTGAGAGGGGTCAAATCTCTTATCACTCTAAAATATGTTTGCACATCGAGAGATTTGATCCCTCTGTGTGCTTGGTTGATCCAGAGTTAAAATGGAATCTTGTTGCTCTCTCTCTCTCTCTCAACACACACACACACACACATTTCTTCTTGCACAAGAATACCATTAGCAAAGCCATGGGTCACACACATTTCTTCTTGCATAAGAATACCATTAACAAAGCCATGGGTTTTCAAAATGTGGAGCCCAAAAACAACCAATTGTTATTTTAATTATTAATTTTATTTTATTTTTCATGAAGTTTGACTGTCAAAATGTTTACATGACAAGGCACAAGACATTACAACGTCTCTTCCATACTTGATGGAGAGTGCCTTTGGGGAAATTAAATAACTTTATAGAGTAAAGTTCCTTGTCTCATAAATAAAAAGATCTCCTAACTTTATAAAGTAAAGTTCATTGTATCATAAATAAAAATTTCCCCTATGCCAATTTGATGTCTAACTTAACCATGACTTTAAAATTAAAGTATTTTCTATATATCAATTTGATATATAAAAAATAACTTAATTTTAAAATCATAATCAAGTTAGACATAAAATCCACGTGGAGATATTTTATTTACGAGACAAAAAAGCCCCAATCTATAAACCTGTTGAATGGTTAAAATCTACATAATTGTACATGTTTAGTCTGGTTTAAATTTTAACTTACAACTTCTATAAATTTATTCATTTTAAAAATATTACGTATAAAATATTATTAAATTAAATTATTATATATAATAAAAAACAGAGTTGTTTTTAGTGCGATTTTTGGAAGTTTTTCTGGTGGGTTTTTCCGGTCAAATTCCTCTAAAATCCAGTAGTAATTTATTGAAATCACAAGTTTAATGGGTAACTTGTGCACAATCAAAGTGTCTTTGAAATTTTTTAGGATGTTGAATCCATATATACAATGAAAAACAGAGAAAATCCAAAAAAAATTACACTAAAAACAACTCTATCTATTAATAAACATAAAACAAAAACAACAATATTATTTTTTTTAATATTATAATTTTTTAGAAACCCTCGTAATGAACTCACTGTAACCATCCTAACATCCTATGTAAAAAGTAAGCTTAATCACTTCTAGAAGATAGACATGTCATATAATAAAAATATGGGGTTGGTTGGTGGGTAAAATGAGTTAGTAAAGATATATTTTCTCTTTGTTGATTGAAACATTTATATGTTTATGTTATTACCGAGTTCATAACATCCTATGTAAAAAGTAAGCTTAATCACTTCTAGAAGGTAGACATGTCCTACACAAAAATATGGGGTTGGTTGGTGGGTAAAATGAGTTAGTAAAGATATTTATTCTCTTTGTTGACTGAAACATTTATATGTTTATGTTATTACTCTCGTAAGAGTGGCGGTGATTTTGATAGAATAAATAATTTTTAATTTTTAATTAAAAAATATAATTAGAAGGTAGAATGTCATATAATCAAAATATTAAATATAGTTAATGGGGTTGGTTGGTGGGTAAATGAGTTAGTGGTAGTGGTTTTGATAGAACAAATAATTTTTATTTAAAAAGATATATTGTAAATGTGTAAGATATTTATTTTATTATAATATTTTTTAATAAGAAAATTAAGAAAAATATTTATTAAGAAAATAATTTATTATAATTTAGTAATGTGTTTTTTTATCAAATTTAGTAAATTTTGTTTAGTAAAAAATTATGTATATATCAATTTACTTTTTTTTTAGAGAGATTGTATTTTTATGGGTTTTGTTTTGTTTATTTTTATCGATTTCTATACATTTCTTTTATCTATATATAGTTTTCCAACCCAGTTTATATTTAACCTTCTCTGTAGAGGCATAAATAGTTGTAGTATCTATTGTTTGCATTGACCAAAACTTGACATAAACGTTGTTTCTTGGTGCTTGTTCAGATGCAACCTTCATTTCCAGAACATAGGTACCTTGTTCAATGCTTGAATGATAAGTTGTATTACGTATGTGACTTCTTATCAGTGGCTTCTGAAGCACATAAATATGACCATCAACCAAGTCTGGCACACAAATGTAGCCTTGAACCTTTGTTCGATAGTCATTACCATCAACTGTTATTATTAGGATTCGAGCCTTAGCCATTTGATGGATTAATGGCATGGGGTTATTTGGATTTCCCTTCAAATATTCACCAATCTGGCCACTTGGATGCTAGCCAACTGGGGTAAAGTACCTCAGAAAAATTATTCTCCATTATGGATTTGCCTTATAAATATCATGAGCTATCTCTTCAAGGAAGAGCCTAATGTGTCCATAGGGATTCATTGTAGGAAGTTGAGAGTCTTTAACACAGGGAGTCACTTTGGGTTGGCTATAAGATGTGGCTAAAGATGAAAAAGCGATGAACTATCATCATAGAAATAATAAATCATGACTTATGGAGCACAATTGGATGCACATTTGAGCACTAGGGGGGGCCTCTTGAGTTGCTTGTCTTGATTAACATTCCTAGTTGGGGACTCTGTTGATCTTGTATTAGAGGTTGAGGAGGGTTGCTCTTAATCTTTGACTATAAGATTGAGATAGTCAGCCTTAAAAGAGGGGTTGTTAAGTGAATCCCAAGATGTCATCACGCTGATTTTGAGTCAGTGTTGCTAATATTTGCAATATAATCAATGACCTTGTTTCATGCTCATAATATTTGTGTTGGAATAATGACCTGGAGATGAGTAAGGAGTTGTGTGATTCTGACTATATAATTACCCAATCGCTAGCAAGAATAAAAATTTTCAGGCTGAGATCCATTTTGCATTTTTTTAAGAGTTCTAATCACCAAGTGAGAGTCCCCTTCAAGGATGATTTTATGGAATCCCTACACATGATTTGCTCGGAGACCCTGTTCTAGGGAAAAAAAAAATTGCAACATTGTCGTTATTAATATCCATAGAACCAACTATGAGGAAAAAATGGTCTCCATTATGGTTTTGAAGATACCTTCGAAACTAGCAGAGCCTAGGTTGCCTTTGGAGGTGCCCTCAAAATTATATTTTATGAAGCACTGCGATGGGGGAGACCACAGAGTTCGAGAGAAGGTATTACAAGTTTTAGAGACCTAAGCCAAGCTAGAAACTGACTAAGATATACCAAGAGATGAGAGAATGAAAGATTCCTTTGGGAAGAAGGGTTAATCGTCCACCAACCAATGTGAGACAAGGACATATTCTCTCGTATTAGCAATGATTTGAGTCCAATTTTTGGGGGGTCCCTTGAGAGTCCTTTAAAAATTGTGCGATTCCTTTCCTTTTAGAGGGACCAGGGAACAAATATAGGATCCAATGACTAAGCTTTGTTGAGTATAGGACTTTTGAACACAAATTTTCTCCAAGAAGAGATAGTTTCAACTATGTCCAAGTGAGGGTGAGAATTAGATTACCTGAACAATAGTGAAAGTTGTGTCCAATGATACTTTGCGTAGGGGAATTCATTAAAAGGACAATTGGTTGTTTGTTGTTGATATTTAAAGAGATGTCAATAGGATGGACCCTTAAATCCTCTTTTTTGGAGGTGATCCCATGTTAGTGTTCATATGCGGGCTAACATTCAAACAAAGTGCACTATCTTCGACCACCAATTTTCATTCCAAATTTGTGACCATATTTTATCCCTCAGAGGTAAGTTGTCTGTGAGAATTAAAGAGTAAGCTTCTTTTACCGAGAACGTTCTATTTGGCTTGTACCCCCATCTTAGTTTTTTAGGTCAATTTATTATGAGGATCTTTCTTTGTTCAAGGTCTTGTTCAAGAGCATGCCATTCGTCTTGGGGCATGTCAAAGCCCCATTCTTCTTTACATTTCTAGATTCACCGGGTAGAATTGTTGTTGTGTCTTCCAATAGTGCACCATCCACTTGAATCCTTTTCCTTTCATGAGAATTTCCAACTCATGGTAAGGGAATGAGGATTCCAGGGGAGGGTTGCTTCCAAGAATCCTCCTAGAATTTAGCCTAACCTCCATTGCGTACTTCCCAGAATGAGTGCTTTTGGACCATGAATTTATTTAGATCTACCAGGTTCCATATTGATGAATTAGAGGTAAGTTCAAGAGAGCGTAGCTTGGAGACAAGGCTCTGTCCCAAACAATATTTATTGCTCCATATGGATTTCCACGTATCATCACCATCTTGGAGCCATCACCACCACAATTCCCCCCCCCCCCCCCTCAATTACTTTGCTAAGTGTTTATGGGTCTCTTAGTCTAAGGCCACTTCGATTTTTTGGGAGATAAACTTTCTCTGAGGCAACTAATGCCAAATTTTATTCTTTCGTAGCGCCACCCCAATGTAAAGATCTGTAGAGATTACAGATTGACCTTATAACTCCCTTCGACATTGCTAGGATTGATATTTAATAAATAGCTAGGGCCTGCAAAACAAATTTTAGTAGAACAAGTCCTCCAGCAAGCTCCAGAGATATGAATGTCCAATTGTCTAGATTGGTTATAATTTTTTTCCAAAAGATCTTAATAATGGATGGTTTTTAGAGAGTTGTCCACAAGAGGGGTTCTAAGGTAAATGACAGGGAAGGTAGTTCGCTGGAAGCTCATGACTCTAGCAAGGCGAGCCTGAATGGCTGCAAGTGTGTTAAAAAAAATACTTGTGACTTGGAGGGATTGACAGAGGTTCCAAAGGCTGTCGTGAAATCATCAATGATTCTTTTAAAGGCAAGCGCTTCATGGATGGTGGGCTAACCCATCAACATTGTATCATCTATAAATTGCTGATGGGTGATGGGCTCCATATGCCTACCTAGTTTAATGCCCTAAATTTCACCTTTGAGCATCACTGCCTTTAGTTAGTGGCCAAGGCCTTCAACAACTAGAACAAAGAGGAATGGGGACAATGGATCGCCCTGATGGATGCCTTAGGAGGCTTCAAAGGGAGAGGAAGGAGACCCATTGGTCAAAATCAAGAAAAAAAGGGGTGGAAAACATAATTGAGACTCAGACATAATTAAGTAATGTTTGATTTGTAGTATAGTAATAAATTTGACCTGGTCATCCGAAAAACACAAATTGAAGAGAAGAGTGAATTCAATGGTGGCGAAGAGGGTTTTTGCAAGTATCTCTCATGCGAATTTCCAACATAGTGACGAAGGAAACATCGACGACCATAGCTCTGGATCCGTCTGCCTATACGCAATCATCTTTGTGGTTTCAGATGGACAACCCCCCGCGCATTTTTTCCATGAACCAGAGCACGAGATCACTGCATCTGCATGGTCATTGTTTGGAACTAGGTTGATCCTCCTCTCCACGAAATGCAGTATTATCTTCATATCCATCAAAGATCTAATAGATCGGGTCATCCAAAAGACCGATCAGCCAACACCACAACTAGATCTGGAGGTTTGTACACGCCACCGCTCCGTTATTCTCTAGATCATAGTTCAAAATCGCAGATAAGGGTATACATGTGCAATGCTGACAAGAGCCTGGATAACCCAAATCCATTCACCGACCGTAACAAATGAAACACAAACAACCTCATTCCAACTGAGTCGAGGGTTTGCAAACAAGGCCCTTCCATTGGAAAATTGCATATTTAGTCCTCCAAGGAATATCGAGCTTGATCTACCATTTACTTTCAAAGATCTTGGCTCCTCAGTGGAGGTTTGGCACCTGCACTGGACAGATCTGGAGCGTGACCCAAGGAAAATATTCCATGACCTAGATCTGGCGATTCAAGTAATAGATCGGGTACCGTTTTGGCTAGATTTATCAGATCCAGAACCTTGGGCAACATATCCACCCCACTCTCCGTCAGATCCGCTCACAACAAACCTGGATTTGATTCAAATATTTATCAAGACATTGCAAGGAAGGAATTTCTGCAAGCGGATCTGGAAGGGGAGGCGGATCCAAGAATTAAAGTGCGAAATCCAAACACATCTAGGCATATCAGCACACATGCAAAGCTTGATTTATTCAGGACAAATTTTACAGGATAATTGCACACTACAGGATTATGGCATAATCCTCAATCTGAGATTGAGAGGTGGATGCTCTGGAACCAACTCAAAGGGCACGGGCTCTTTTAAAGACGCAGTCAAAGGGAAGGATGAAGCCCAAACCAAACTAGCACCACCTCCAGAGCTACCTGGGCCCTATATCATGGAGCAAAGATCCCAGATACCAGCCTTAACAGTCTCTCTGCCTGAGGTAAATGAGCTTTATTCAGATTTCCATACTAAAGAAGTCATATGTAGATTTAATGGATTTTGGCCCAAATCAGACGCACTACACCAATGGATATTTTCTACATGGACACCAAATTGTCAAATTCATTTATGCTCCAAAGGATTTTTTATCATCAGATTTGGCATAGTTAAAGATAAGGAATATGTCCTCAATGAGGGACCATGGTTCTGGGGCAATGCAGGACTCTTCATGATCAATTGGTTCCAAGGTTTTGATGCCACCACTATGGTGGTATCTAAAATACCTACATGGGTCAGGATACACAATCTTCCACTACACTTTTGGCATCATAAAGTATTAGAAGGAATAGGAAACTCCCTGGTTAAATTTCTCAAAATTGAGGATGATAGAATTACAAGAGGCATATTTACTTTCGCTAGGAATATGCGTTGAAGTAGATCTTAGCCAAGGATTACCAGATCACATTGTGTTGATCCACAATAATACACAGTGGACTCAACCATTAGATTATGTAAATACGGCTTTCCGATGTCGTGGATGTATAGAAATAGGTCACCTTCACAGTGCATGCCCATAGGCTAAAAAAGACCCCAAAATAAATAAGAAACAATACCAAAATCCAAAAGGTTGGAAATGCACTGAGCCTCTGGAAGAAGCAGCAGCAGAAGAAGAGACAACAAAAAATATTGCAGACAATAGTGTACAGAATTTTCAGAACAGCTCACAAAAGATCGAGATAGAACACAATGCCGCATGCATTCTGAGGCCCAACAACCCTCCGCAACAACAGGAGCCATACACATCAGGAAAGGAAGTAAGTGGCAACAAACGAATTCATGGATCAGAGGGATCTGATTTTGATAAAGAATATCCAACAAATTCAAAAGAGAATCAAATGTCCATTGTAATATCCACTCCCAACACTGGTGGTTGGCGAAAAGTGGAAAAGAATATATGGGTTTATTTTTGGATTCTGAGAAATCAGGATAAGATAAAATGCATATGATTTTAGCATCTACAACATGTAATTTTGCTCATTTATGAATAAAATTACGATTTTTTTCCAGGGAAAAAAGTATAGTAATAAATTTATATATATTTTTAATTTAATTCTTTTTGTTAATAAGAATTAAATAATTAATGGCCAACAAGGTGTAGCTCAATTGGGGATCACCATGTTATGAATTATTATGTAAACTATGTGATTCAAGGTTCAAATCCCTCGTGGGTCAATAAAATAAAATTAAAATTAAAATTAATTAAAAATAAAAATTAAATAAAAATAAATAAAAATCATAAATTAATAATTATACTTATAATTAATAATTAAACTATCTTAGATCCATCTTAAGTTCGGATCTACCAAGGTTGAGAGGGATCAAACCTATTTGATCCTTGTTGGTAGATCCGAAGTTAAGATGGGTCTAGGTTGATTTATTAAATTATAATTTATTTGTTAAAAAATAAAATAATAACATAAATTTAACTTAAGATAAAAGTTAAATATGAAATCTCTAATGGGGGTGAGGAACAAAGAAGAGGATGTTCTCGAGGGAATGTGTGGGCGCCTATGGTAAGCACATTGCTACACGATGACGGGCTTGCCTCACAACACTCCCATATTACCTTGAGTACGAGAGACAGTAAATACCGACATGGGAAACTTCAAGTCACATTGGGTCTTGTGGAGGGTGGTGAGCGCATTAACATTATGGAGGGTGGCGGGGGTGTTCGATGGTCATTCTGCAGTGAAGAGAGTTTTGGAGCCTATGTGTGGAGTGTTGGGAGAAGAGGAGGGTGTTACAGACGGGTCGACATTGAGAAGGTTCCGCCCCTGCTAGTGGGTATAGGTAGATGTCAATTTTCAAATTGGGCTTAGCAAGAGAAAGTTTGCAAGGAATGTGGTGTATCTGTGTCTGACAGGGGTGGTTTGTTGTGGCTTCTAGTTTTTTTAGTGCGGTTTCAGTTCGAGTTGGTTGTGAATTTGCCTTTGGTGGAGCGAAATTATTGAAGTGCGCCTCCCCAACGATTTCACAGGGTCCTAGGCTATGGGGTGGTGCCAATGGCAAGCCTATTATGGGTTTTGGTTTGCTGGAATTGTGAGGGGTCGCTTCAGGGGGGTGCATGTTGCTAATTCGAGGTGGGAAATAACTTTGTAAGTTGTGGGTGCCCGACGCTAGAGGGAGAGGAGGTTTAGTCAAAGCTGGTGGTCTTGACCCCTGCGTGGATTGTTTGGGAGCTATGGAAGGGTGGTCTTCATCTTTCTTAGGTGGTGTCAGGGTTTCAAGCATGTGGTCGATTCCTCGCTCAGGGCGGTCCTCAGCCCAAGTGTCGCCTAATTCGGGCAGACCATGCGTGGCTAAGTCTTGGTTTTAGATCAAGCTAGTGTCTAGCAATGGTGGAGGGAGTCTAGAAGGTTTAAGTGCAGATGCTTTGAGCTGCATGGCTTTAGGAGGTAGAGGTGGTGGCTGGTCGGGGCGTTCAAGACGCGCGAGGTTAGCAGCTTGAGGTGGTAGACTTGGGGCTTAGCTGGGAGTCGAGGCCACCTCGCTTCGTCTATTTTGCAACGAGGGGGTTCAGTTTGTCGTGGTGGTTCCAAGCATTGTGTGCTGGTGCGTCAGGGTGGGGGCAGTGAGCGACAAGGCTACTGCGTGGAGCACTGCCGAGATGTGATTCAGTCAATTCTGGATCGTCTGGAGAACTCAGAGTGGGTTAGACAGGAGGAGCACGCTGAATTGATAACAACTCTAAACAAAATACATTATTTCCAATGTCATACCTAGGAGCGCGTTGTGGTGGTTTGGCGCAACCAGAATTTGCTATCAGAGAAGGTCATGAAACTGGGGGCCTGGATGGCCCATTTCGAGGAGCATGTCCAATGCTCCTTTCATCCTTCGCCACCTCCTAGTACATTTTTGGATAACCCAACCTTTATCATCCTTGACGACTAACATGGATACATGTGTTTTATATGTTCTGTTTGTTTATTGGGGCCTATGGCCTTTGAAATTATGGACTATGTCTCTCTTTGTTTTTTTGTTTCATTGTCATATGATTTTGACGGTAGTCAAACAACCTGGTCGGGGTGAGACTACCTATGTTTTTCTTCTAATGTATTTCCTTTTGAAACTATGAATAGAAATTTGACTTACAAAAAAAGTTAAATATGCAATATTTTTAAAATTAAGAAATCTATAAAAATTGCAAGTTCAAATCTAAATAAGAGTAATAAGAGTAGAGTATGTACAATTATGTAGATTTTAACAATTAACTAGCTTTATAGAGGGATTCTTTGTTTTATAAATAAAAAGATATCCTATACCAATTTGATGTCTAACTTACATCAAACAAATATATGAAAAATTATAATTTTAAAATGGCCGTAAAGTTAAATTAATATATGAAAAATAATTTAATTTTAAAATCATGATCAAATTAAATTAATGTTCAAAAAATAATTTAATTTTAAAATCACAATCAAATTATATATTAAATTAACAAAAAAAATCAAAAAACTCCATTTATAAAACAAAAAAAACTCCACTTTATAAAGTTTTTTAATTACTGAAATGTATAGAGTTATATATACTCTACCTTCCCTTATATTTTAATTTTAATTTTTTATAAATTTATTTAATTTAAAACTATTAAATATAAAATATTTCCCAATTAAATATATAATTAAAAATTCCCATCCACGAATACTGATATTATAAATTTTCTAAATCGTTGTGATAAGCTCATTATAACCATCGTAATCTCATGTATGAAAAGTAAGCTTAATCACGTAAACTATCATAAAAGGTAAGCCTGTCCTATAATCAAAATATTAAATATATTTAATGGGGTTAGTTGGTCGGTAAAATGAGTTAGTAAAGATATATTTGCTCTTTGTTGATCGAAACATTTATTTATATTTCTATGTTATTATTACGGAAAAGAGGTGGTGATTTTGATAGAATAAATGCATTTTAATTGCAATTTTTTTAATAAAAATGGAATGTTATAAGTATGTAAGATATATTTATTTGGGCGCTCTATTTACTTTGTGTATATGGGTTGTTTATTGAGATTTTGGTTATTTTTGGGGATCCGAAGAATGTCATTGATTTAGCATTGGTTATGATCATTTTTGAGTTTCTATTACTTATTAACTAATTGGATGCATGTTATTGATTGTATTGGTTGGGACTATTTTTGAGTCTTCATTACTCACTAACTGGAGGTAGAGGATCGAGTTTATAATGGGGTTATTTCAGGTGATGTCTTTCACACACATTTATAGGGAACAAAATAAAGTGGCAAATGCGCTGTCTAAGAAAACATAAGCTATAAGACAAGTAAAATATTATATAAATAAGAGCTTTCTTTATAAATAAGTTGTTTTTTTCATTGTGACAGACTTTATATTTTGAAAAACTTACTCTAATATCATGTTGATATAGACACTAAACCTAAAACTATTTTTAATGTTTTTTTGAATTATTAGTTAATAAGGGGTACAACTTTTGGATTATCTAGAATTTTTTTTGATGATAACATGATTATATGTAATGGTTATGTCATGACTTGTTCATGATAACATAATTATGTAATGACTTGAGAACAATATCTATGGTAGTCATCTAAAGGTGATTATGGACTAGTAAGCTTATGTAAACAAACTCTTATTTAATATAAACGTTGTTGTTTTTGTTTTTGAAAAAAATATTTCAAAACTTAATAACATTTATCATAAAAAAAAATTCAATATAATTTGAATTATGTAATATTAAATTAATGGTAGTTTATCTTCATTCACTAAGTTCGAGTCAATGGTGTGCTTACATCTTATTTAAAAAAAATTCCAAGCAAAATGTTTTAAAAGTGATAATTTTGTTAATTCTAACTCCACTCCCATTAAATATAAAATATATTATAAAAATAAATAAAAAATGAAACTTTAATTTTTTTCTTATTATAAATGTTACATATAAATAATTAAAATTATATTTTTTATATATATATATATATATATATATATATATATATATATATATATATATATATATATTATTTAATATTATTAAATATAATTGAAACACTATCAAATAATTAACATAAGTCATGTGGTGGCATGTCATTTTATGAATTACGTGTATTTTTTAAATACTTTGAAATTTGTATATAAGACTGTAAAAATCTATAAAAACATTTAAAACCAGAAATATCAATAGTGAATATATATTTGAAAGTAAGAAAATCATTGTTGTTCAACAAAAACTTTGTTTGCATACATAAAACAAAATAACATTCCTAGTTTAACAATTTATTTGGGTGCATATCATTATTTTTATCCTATTCACATATATTTAGAAATAATAATTATTTATTATTATTACTATTTACTTATAAAATTAATACAAATTCAAAAAAATTAAAACCAAAAACCAAAATAATTTTTTCTATACAACCTATACTTATTACATTAATGTTTTAAATTTTATTTTGAGAACAATATACTTATTACATTAATACCTAAACCTTTTGTTTTAAAAGTGACATTTACAACTTGAAATAATAAGCTTAAAGAAAATTACAAATTAAATGAAATCCAAATTAAAATTTTTAATGAAATTTTGTGTAAACAAAATGAATTAGAGTCTTCATACCCTTTGTATGACAAAATAATCCAAGGGTTTAATTTAACAAACTGTTGCTAATGAAGAAGTTGAATTTATGTTAACTCATTCACATTTAATTTTGATATCTTGTTTACTCAAAGAAAGAAATATATCAACATTTCCAATCATTCTTTTAATAATCAAAAGGACAAGCATAATATCAATTTGAAAACAAAACTAACAAAAGTACTAGCTTCATTTTACTCTTTCTAAACATGGAATCAAAATGGCTCACTTCTTCAGATTAAAAGAGCAATGTACAATAGTGCAACAAATCCTTTCATTGCAAAATTTCAGAACCCTTAAACATGGGTTCGAGAGAGTCTTGAATAGTTTTTCAAAATATGAAAGGACCATCCATAAGTTGGATATTCCCTCTACAAAAGTTTAATATAGTAAAAGTAAATATTAAACAGTTGCAACAATAACACTAAAAAAACATCATCCTTGAGTAAGTGAAAGTGATGACGCATCCTCAGTTGAGCCCATGGCGCATCAACAACGACCATTAGACACTCTTGAGCCTTCACATTGCACCTCATTCCCTCTTTGATACTGAGGCTTTCCCAGTTGAGCGCATGACACACCAACAAGCATTATTAGGTCTCCTTCATCCTTCACACTCTGCTCTGCACCCTTCATCAAGCCTAGTAGAGTGTGAAACGCATCCTCAAGCCTCAACACTCAACCCTCATCCCTTAATAGTGAGCCCTGCACCCAGAAGTTTCCTCTTTCCTTCCCAAGCACACTGATGAATCATAATCAGAAAGTTTGCATGAAACATATTATAATAGGAGATTTTCAAGATGATTTTTTCTTGTCATGAGTGATATTAATTGCATGTGTTCTATAATAGCATGGCAAGGATGCACAAAGAGATTTGTCAAAAGGAGCAGCTTAAGGAAGCATTCAATAACCAAGAACACATAAAGTGACAAGATGAATAACATTGGAACCTTGATGATCAAAACAATCCATAAAGACTATATATGATTTGAGACACTTTGTAGGGGAAAGGCAACAACAACATGAAAGTTGCATGCAAGATTGAAGATACAAGTGACAACACTGTCACCTCTCAAGAAAGTCCATGTCATTATTCATCATGTTATCATCACATGATGATGTGGAAATAATGATGTAATTATGTAACGTTGTAAATACAAAGATGTTGAAGTCCAAGAGTCATATATGGACAAAAGAGCCACCTAGAGAAGTCCAAAAGATATATGTAATTCCAAAATCCATAAACAGGTTCAAAGGTCATCTATAAGTACAAGAGTTGCATATAAGTCTAAAGGTCATTAGGAGTTGAAAAGTCATAGGAGAAATCAAGAGTCACGGAGATATGAAAATTCATGCCTCTAGTTATAAAATAAGCCTCATTACTCAAGAAAAAACTTTTCATCTTGGCTTCTCCCACAAGGCATTAGGGAGATAGAGATAGTTTTTTTGGAGAGCAAGTAGTGGCTCTAACACTCCATTGTTGGAGCTAGTGGTGTTCATTATACTCATGTATCCTAGAACTTTTTTTTAAAACTCAAAGTCATTTGGCTAGCACATTTTCATGCATATATAGTGGATGTTTCAAGACTATTCTTCAAATATTTGCGGTTTATATTCACATCCGTATGTACTAAATAAATTGAACTATTTTGGTGGATTTGGTGCTTTACTTGTTGGAAATGTGTTGTGATTGTTATAAAAATTGTTGCACCTATGTGAACTATTTCACTTGATGATTAATGACTCTTCCATATGATGTGCATGTGTCTTTACTAGATTAGTATTATTACTACTCTTTTAGAGACTCACTTTTGTTCCTTGCAATGAAAGAACCATGATACATTTACAATTGAACATTTCACAAGTCATACACTCTTGCTCATTCAAAAGCACATGCGTACTACTCTCTTATGCTAATTTTTTAAGCCAAGGAAAATATTTAAGTAAATGGCAACCAAACCATTATTATTTCTGGATGGGACTCCTATGTTGAGAAATCTAGGGCAACTAGATTAGGTGATTTCTCTTACTTTGATAAATGCTTGTGAGGTTTCCATTGTGGCTTGAAAATTTTCGCGCTCGCTCTGCATCTCTTGGGCTCGGCTCTGCCCTGCCCGATCTGGGCGTGGAGCTCTGCGTCGCCGGAGAGGCCTTTGGTGTGCGGGGCATTCTGGATTGGTGAGGCTCTGGCTCTCGTGTTAGATTTTGCACCTGTGTTTCGATAGCTCTGGGGGTTGATCTGAGTTGGTGTATGGGGTCCCTGCTTTGACCCCCGCCCCTCAATCCCTGACCATGACGAATGGAGGTGAATCCCTTCCGCCTTCAGATCTAGATGCATTCTGATCCCTTGTTGCTGCAGTTGATAAGCGGCCGACCTCGGAACAAAAGTTCGTTAAAAAGTTGGACAACATCCCTACGGTGTCTCTACCGGTAGATGATGCTTGTAGAACAGCGCTAAACCTTGCCGAAAGGGGACTCATCGGCTAGTTCACAGGGCTATGGCCATCCCCGAAGGCAGTAGATGATTGGGTCAAATGAAACTGGATCCCACTGGTTAAGGAAGGAATAAAAAGCCATTTCGTAGGCAAAGGGTTCTTCGTCTTTGTGTTTGATAGCGGGGATGACCGAAGCTTGATCTTCATAAGCGGGCCTTATTTCATGGGCCCTCAAGGGTTATATTTGAACAAATGGTCTCCAGATTTTGACCCTGCTCAAGATGTGCCCACAGCCGTTCCTGTTTGGGTGCGCCTCCCGCACCTCCCTCTCCACTGCTGGAGTCAGAGCTCGCTGCAATCCATTGGCAAAGCCCTAGGCAGGTATATTGATCAGGCCCCGAGGAAGGATCAATTCTCCCGCACATGCATCTGTGTGGAAGTTGATGTGGAGGTCGGGCTCCCTGAAGCCATCAAACTTTCGGTGGCAGACTGGTTGCACATTCAAGAGCTAGATTACGAACAACTGCCCTTTAAATGTCGACATTGCCATGAATATGGGCATTTTGCAAGATATTGTAAAAAAAAAAAATGAGGAAATAGCAGAGAAAGAAAAAGGCGTGCAGTGGAAGCAAGCAAAGAGAACAGCAAGCAACAGGCAGAACAACAAAAACAAAGCAAAAGAGACAGGGAACAAAACAGGGCAAGAAGACGCAAGTAATCAAAACAGTAAAAGCAGGGAAGCTAACAGCATTGCAGGAGACAAAAACCCCTTCGAGTCTCTTACACCACCGTCAGATCCTCCAGAGGCCGAGCAAGAAGATCTACCACAGATGAATAATGCAGACAATCAAGAGCCAGGTAACATCCCAAACCCGAACTCTAGCAATACTTCTTCTCCTTCTTATGCTGACATCATAAAACAAAAGAAGAAGAACCTAGGAACACGGGCTCATCTGATGAGGAAACCTTTGAAAGGCCATCAAAAAAAGTGGGAAGAAGAACAAACAAGGAAACTAGGGAAGAAGAATGAGAACGACAGAAAACCCTAGGCAGTCAAACTACCATTGAAATGACCATCGGGAGAAATACAAGACCAAGGGCGCCCAAGGGAGGAGGCCCCACCCCATCAAGTGGTAAATGATGCAGCTGGTCTCTTGGAACTGTAGGGGACTGGGTAATCCCAATAAGGCAGAGGCTATCAAAGACTTATTGAAGATGGAAACCGTGGACATCCTTATGCTCCAAGAGACCAAAATAGAAGGGGAAACCCTTCTAAACACTAGCATTATGAAATGGAAATACGATTCAGGAAAGGCTGTCAGTGCAAGGGGCTCGGCCGGAGGAATAGGCACATTTTGGTCAAAAAACTCCTTCTCATTAGAACGATTCTCTGAGACCCAACATTGGATCTTCACAGAACTGCGCCACACTGCAAGCAACCTCCCCCTTTCTCTATTTAACTTGTACGTCCTTGTTCATTATGAAGAAAAGAGAGAGTGCTGGAGGACACTCTTGGATTATATAGAGCAGATCAACCCCACAAATATAGTCATAGCCGGTGATCTGAATATAGTTCTAGATCCCAAAGAAAAAAGAGGAGGGATTTACTCTAGGGATCCTTTCATCAATACAGTGGGAAATCTGATACTGCAGTGGGACTTAGTTGACTTCAAACCCGTGAAAGGAAAATACACCTGGACTAACAATAGAATAGGAGAAAATCAAATCTCTGCTAGGCTGAATAGATTTCTCATCAGCAGCTCTTTAATGATGGACAACAGAATAGTTTTTTCCAAGATTCTCCCAAAGCTCACATCGGACCATAAGCCAATCCTTTTATGCCTAAAAGAAGAATAAGATCTAGGCCCCCTCCCATTTCGTTTCAGTTCTCTCTGGGCAGGTAAAGAAGGGTTCTTTGAAACAATCCAAACAGCATGGAGGATAGATGTATTCGGATCCCCAAGCTTTGTGTGGGAACAAAAAATGAAAAACAAAAAAAAGCTCTTAAAGATTGGATAAAGAAATCCATGCAAACCCCCACTAGGCAGAGGAAGGAGGCAGTTCTTCAGTTGGAAGGAATACAATTCGAAATGGAGGAGAAAGATCCCTCTCCCACAGACTTAGCCAATGAAAAATCTGCCCAAAGGAATGCATACTGTTCTTTTAGAAATGAAGAAGAACATTGGCACTTAAAGTCTTGAAGTCTGTGGCTTAAATCTGGGGACAGAAATACCACATACTTCCATAGACAGTGCAGGGCTCGCCTCTCACGTAATCATATAGCAGAAATTACCAACACTAGCAGTCAGGGGTATAAAGGATTTTCTCAAATCAAAGAAGAAGCTGTAAACCATTTTCAGAACCTCCTTAGTGCGGAAAGAAATGGGAATGAGGAGGATGCAGTAGCGTTTCTCACAACCATTCCAAAACTAGTCAGCGTGGAAGATAATGATTCTCTGATGAGCCCAATCACGGAAGAAGAGATAACTAATATAGTCTGGTCCATGGAACCAGACAAAGCTCCAGGACCTGATGGATTCTCAGTTCATTTTTATAGAATTTGTTGGGAGATAATCAAATCTGATCTCTTCAGAATGATAAGAGGAATCTTGAGGAAGGAAAAAGTGGGTGGAGGAATAAACTCCACCTTCCTCGCTTTAATCCCCAAGGAAACAAACCCAGGCTCCTTTGATAGATATAGGCCGATCTCACTCTGCAATTCATCCTACAAGATCGTGGCCAAACTACTGGCTAACAGAATTAAGCCCCTTCTCCAAAAGCTCATCTCTCCGGCCCAAGGAGGATTTGTGAAAGGCAGACAAATCCTGGACAATGTCATTCAAATCCAAGAAGCCCTCCACTCCAGTCAAACACAGAAAGAACAAGGTATGATTATCAAATTGGATATGTGTAATGCTTTTGATAGAGTTAATCGTTCTTTCCTATTCAGGGTTCTTGCAGCCTTTGGATTCAATCAGGAATTCATAAACCTCATCAAAGCTTGCATTGAAAACATCTGGATCGCCCCAATGGTGAATGGTAGACCAGCAGAGTTCTTTTTAGCCACCAGGGGACTGAGGCAGGGCTGCCCTCTTTCTCCCTTTCTCTACATTCTGATGGTTGATTCACTAAGCAGAAAGCTGACACAGGAGAAACAAATTGGTTCCATACCTGGGATAAGAATTGTGCAAGGCATAGCCCCAGTGAATCACGCGCTCTTTGTTGATGATTCACTCATGCTCGGGGGTGCTTCCATGAGAATTGCTAACTCCTTCAAGACCATTATCCAAAAGTATTGCAGCATCTCCGGAGCATTAATCAGTGAGAGGAAAAGTGTCGTTTATGGATGGAATACAGATCAACAAACAATTGAAAGGATTGCCAGCGAATTGGGGTTCAAAGGTTATGCAACGTGGGACAAAATAAAGTATCTCGGTCTCCATTTGATGATGGGATCCAACCGCAATCACTTGTGGGAGGAGGTGATTTCAAAGTTCAAAAAAAAGATTGCAGCGTGGGGTGGCGTTTGGCTCCCCACAGGCGGCAAGCTCACTCTTATTCGATCTGTGCTTTCAGCTTTGTCTACATTCCAAGCCTCTCTTCTGATGGCTCCAAGACAAATCGCAGATCAAATCTCCTGTCTAATGCGGAATTTTCTGTGGAACGGTGGGAAGGGAAACAACAATCGATTTCATCTAATTAATTGGGAAACAGTGAAGCGTCCCATTGCCGAAGGCAGACTCCAAATTCGTGACCCCCAGCAAGCAAATTTAGCCTTGGGTTGTAAACTTATGTGGCAGCTATTAACCGAGCCTACTCATCCTGTCAGCCAGCTCTTAAAACTCAAGTATCTCAAAAATCAGTCGATCACCTCCTTCAATCCTACGCTTTCTCCTAGAGGAACACAGGCTTGGAGGCTCTGCTGTAAAGGGATCGATTTCTTTAGAACTCATTTGTATAAAATTCCAGGGAACGGAAAAAATATATTGCTGTGGAGAGATCGAATCATGGGACACCCTCCACTTTCAGCTATTAATGAAATTGTAGATTTAATAGCTTGGTTAAGTTCAAAAGGAATCCGGAAAATCGAGGATATAGCAGAGTGGGATAACAAAGGCAATTGGCAGTGCTGGACATTGCCTAACATTCCAGCGCATTTAAAAAATTAGTTAAATACTGTCACAGAATGCAATTACAGACTTTACACCTGTGCATAAGGACGAGGAAGACTCATGGGGATGGGGAAAAACAAGGGTGTACACAGCCAGACACGGATACTTACAGATGCAAGGCAAAAATGACTCTCCGCACCCGGAAACAGTGTGGAATCAGATCTGGGAAAACTTCAACATCCCCAAGATCAATTTCTTCTTTTGGACTTTGTTCCACAACAAAATCCTGACAGGAGATAATCTGTGCAGAAGAAACATAGTTGGTCCTCATCGATGTGTGTTCTGCAAAAATGCATTGGAAACCTCAGTCCACATGTTCATCGATTGTGAGTATGCACAGAAGGCCTGGACTAGCTTCTTGACAGGTCTGAATGTGAGACCCCCAGCACATTGTTCGATCACAGACATGTTCTCGTCTTGGAAAGCTCGATACCCCTTCAACATCACTGACAAATCTCTTTGGCATAAGGTGTGGATTGCAGCTCCAAAATATGTTTGCTGGAAGTTGTGGCTTGCTCGAACGAAATTTTCTTCAACCAAAAAGAAATGACTGCAGATAATGTAGCGGAGCAGGCCAAGAAACTTCTATTAGAAACTCTGAGACACTCCATTGTCAAAGATAGTTCCCTTCGAAATGAAGAAAGGGCATGGCTGGATGGCTTCTCCCCCATGCCGAGACCTTCAGCAATCATTCGCCCAAATCATAAGGAAAACTGGCAGATTCGAGACACCTTGGATAGTTTCCAGAAGTGGTGGAAATCACAAGGAAAATGCACTATCTTCTTTGACGGAGCCTCGAAAGGCAATCCAGGCAGCTCAAGAGCAGGAGGGGTTATTTACTTCCCGAATGGGAGAAAAGAGGACTTCAGCTGGGGACTTGGGCTTAAAACCAACAATCAGGCCGAAGTTCTCAGTCTTTTAAAAGCTTGTCAACTGGCTAGAAAAGGAAACCCAAGGGAAATCTTAGTCTTTGGAGACTCAGAATTGCTGATAAAATCTCTAATAAACAAGAAAGGGCTCAAGGATCCAGCGCTAAACAGACAACTTACAAGAGTGAACAGACTTCTGAAGGACTTCTCCTCAGCTCAAATCTTCCATATCCTCAAAGAATTAAACATAGAAGCAGACAGACTGGCAAACACGGGATGTACTCTAGAAAAGAGCATGATCAGCATAAATGCAGGAGCATCGAATATGGCAACTATTCCCTAAATGGGCAAGGCGTTCTTGTAAAAGCAGAGAATTGTATTTTTGAAACAGTGAATTGTAATGCTTGATATGGCTTCGGCCATCCATCTCTATAAATAAAAATACCCGTTTCAGTTAAAAAAAAAAAAATGCTTGTGATGTATTTTACTGAATTAAATTCTTCTTCTCTTGATTATAGTTAGTATTATTATCATCAAACAACTACCAAAACAATAAAGAACAATGCTACAAGAGGACACAAGATATCTGCTATCAACCAGGGCCAAAAACTCTCCTCTTGAGAGGAAAACCCACAAGAAATACTCTCTTCTTATAGAACTTCAAATGACGAATTTCAAGACCTATGACCCTTGACCAAGACCCCTCCAAGACCAATTCAAACTTCTCCTTGAAATTTTTCCTTCTTGTAAAGTCAAACTAAGTCAACTTTCGCCATAGCAACTTCAACTTCTCTTTTTCTTGACACAATTTCTTCTTCTTGAGAATTAGGCGCTCCAAGGAGACCTCTTTTGTCCCAAAACTCGAGTCTTGTTGATGGCCACAATTTTGATTTGCTGCAACTTTAAAATTCTCTAGATCCTCTTCGCACATTTGAGAGCGATGACCCAGAGATAGTCCAAAATTACTTGATTTTCTTCTCTTTATGCTTCCTCCTTCTTTGCTTGGAGATGAGGCTTCTTCTTGTCTTCTTATCAAACTTTTGTGATATCATTGGATGTCTTTGAATGAGGCCGAATACCCTTATTTATAGGCTTCTTATTCTATCTTGAAGGTTGACTTGTCACTTGTTTAGGCTGACTTGTTGTTTGTACTATGACAAGGTATTAGAGGGCCTTTTGACTCTAGATTTCACTCAAATAAATTTTCTTTACAATATGTAACATGCCCAAAAGGGCTTTCCATACATGACAATGAATCAATTCACTCGTAGACTCAATGAAAAGCCTTAGAAGCACACAATGGGTCCCTGACCTAAAAATAAATTTCCCTTAAGCATGAAAACCATGCCTCAAGAATGACAAAATTTAATTTATTTTTCTCTTTACAATAAATACATAAAATCATGATTACATATGTCATTATGAATACTGGACCTAGTTACATATTTCAACATTCCCTCTTAAATAGGGAGGTATTCATAATCCATACAAGGTACTTGGACATTCTCAAACTGAAGAATTCTCATAAGAAGAATTGGGTTGGTAAGCCATCTCATAAGCTACTTCCTTAGCTTATGTCAGAGCATCTCACCATACCAACCAACATTTTCACATAGAAAGGCCTTGACTAAAAACTATATCTCTCCACAAGATTAGAGAACAATGCTAGTGAGACAAATCACTGATAGACACCATCATCATTGTTTCTTCAAGGTACATACCCCACCCGAGTGTTCACAAGGTATGTCCTTTTAGGACAATTCCTATCTTGGAATAACACATCCTCAAGGAATTTCCTCTTTGATTACTCTTACATATTGGATGCCCTACCACATCCTCAAAGAGTATCATAATCAATCTCATATGCTTACCCAATTCTCCATTCTTTCTTCATAATGTGAAGACAAGAATGATGTGTCTATCTCTTTCTCTTAATTAGGGAATATCTACTCATTCCTATAAAAGGAATATACCCAAGCTCCCTCTTAACCAGGGACTTATTTTCAACAACAAATTTCTTCTCTTTGGTGGAGATCATGGTACTATTATCTGCTTGTAGGTATCCTCCTTTCGATGTCATGAAATTCATCTTCTTCATTATGGAGCCTGTAGCAACCCTGGTGAAAATTCCATGTAATAAAAGTTAATAAATGCAAAATAATAACCACGGTTGATGGGACACTTATTCCAAGCTGAATGTTCGGAAAAAAACATGGTCATGGGTATCACTTGTGGTTGATTAATGGCTAAGGAAACTAGCAAAGGCAATGGAAAGGAAAAATGGTATTTTTGGCACATTTATTTATCAAAATAATGGAAATTAGGAGAAAAGGGAGGTGAAAGGTCACAGGTTGCATTGAGGAGGAAATGAAGCAAAATAATGGAAAATGAAGAAAACAGAGTCCTCATTAATAAAAAGGCTTCTGAGGATCAATTCATAGACTTTTTCCAGTTCAGTGTTGGAGCTCTCCCTCTATTCTCTCTATCATACTCTTGGACACTTAGAGTTTCTTGGAGTGTGTGGCATACTTGGAGTTTTGGAGCAAGAAGGAAACGGAAGAGTAGGAAAGCGCATTAGGACATCGGATCAATAGGTGCAACAGGTTTTGCTTGCATGTAGCGAATTTCATGTATGTTTTCCTCACTAGTTTGGCATGCATGACATATGCATGTGGTTTATTGGTCATAGTATTTCAATGGCATGGAAGATTGCCTGGACTGATAGTGGATTTGCCTATCCTTGTGATTTCTTGGATAGCCATGGTGTTGTGGGTTTATTGCTTTGTTTTTTTGGTTGGTTCTCATGTTTTCCTTTAGCTTGGGTTGAGTTACTAGTTCTTGGAGCCTTGGTTGGACAAACAATCTGGAGCCCTATTACAACTTTGGTTGAGTTACTGGTCTTGGAGCCTTGGTTGGACAAACACTCTAGAGCCCTTGGTGGGTTGAGTTACTAGTCCTAGAGCCTTTGTTGGAAAAATTCTTTGGAGCCCTGTATAAGATGTGGGTTGAGTTACTAGTCCTGGAAGCCTGGGTTTGAACAAACACTTTGGAGCCCTGGAAGGCTTGAGTAGAGACCAATCTGATGATGGTTTTGTGATTTCCGACCATGAGGTGGAATCAATGTTTGATGGGTTTAGGTGGTTGGCCTCTGGAAGCCCTAGATGGTTTTTGATTGGTGTGTTTTATGAGATCCCACATTCATGCTTGGAATATGGCACGGGGGTGACTGGTTGAAGAGAGACTGACTCAAACATGTCTACAGTCAGGTGGTTCATGGAAGTCACACAACTGGTTGGCCTTTGCGTCATGAATATGAGGTTATTTCTCTTTGTTATTTCATGAGTATTATATTGGTTTATATGTGGATCATATGGATATTGTTTCCTTGGTATTTATTTTGTTATTATGATGGTTATGAACATTTATTATGACAACGGATATGTATGGCTCTCATCATGTTTTCACTTGTAAATGGATGAACAATGTATTTATGGTATAATGGATGAATTGATAACTAATGTGTTGATGCATTAATGCTTCTTAGCGATTCTCAAATGATTATGAGACCCCTATGCTTAGATCCGTTGTTTACACATGTAGATTACATATTTGTGATATATTTGATGAAACGTTTGTCATGGCTAGTAGGGGTCTAGTCAAGCCCTTGTTCAAGTAATTTCATTTCTATCATCATTCCATTGTTATCTTTCTATTCTAAAGGTGTAATTTAGTTCTAGGAAGTGACCTCGGCTTTGGGCCTGAAAAAGTGGCTCAAATCTTGGGGACGCAGGCACAACACTGAGTAGAAAAGTCCTTGGACACTGATATACCATGCCGTGGGAGAGTCCAGAGCCTTCTGGACGCATGCATGCCCATATCATGGGAGCGTCCAGGGGTTAATTGGTCTAAAAACTCAGTGGGACTCAGGGGCTAGTTACCTGAGAGGTTGGGATGGTTCTTGAGAGTTATGTTCTTGATGTGGAAGGTCTATATGATGTGTTTCCATCAGTTCCACTTCATTAAGGTGACTTAGGAGGTCAAATAATATTATAGTAACTTCTCGCCACATGTTTACCCCGGTTGGTCGGTTACTTGGGTATATGTGGGAGTAGGGTGTTACAAAGTCTTCATATTTTAGGTTTTCTTCATAGGGTATCAACCATCCATCACTTTCCTTCACAAACCATATTAGTCATGTCATTCTTCTCTTCATCAGAAAGTGATCTTCTAGTCCACATCTGGGTTTTCTTCATTTGGATGCCTCTTCCAAGTCATGTTACTTTCAGGATCTTTCGTAGATTCCCATGAGTATTAGTTGTAGGTGAAAGTTACAACTTGATTTTGGTAGCTTTGTATCAACCCAACTGGATGTTGTTCAAAAATAAAAAATGAACATAATATCAAAGTTACCTTTTATGATGATCTTTCATCTTCACACCTACTCGCTTATAACATCAACATCCTGCACATTCATAAACACTTCTCCAAGACATTCAATGTCAAGGGTCTTCTTTCTTTCTAGTGGTTGTTGCAGAGTTCTGGGCTGTGGTTTGTGTTTTGTGTTTTTGATGACAGGGTTTCAGTGATTCAGTATTGGGTGATTTAGAGATTTATGATGCAAGTATAAGTTGATGATTGTATTGCAGCAGTGATTGTTTTGTACTCATGGATCCAGTCTGAAAATTAATGAAACGTGGTCCCTGAAGAAAAGAAGGTTGTAGCCTTCTGTAGGTCAGCACCTACGTACTAGTATATTAGCTAGTACAAGAGCTGAGGGGGTTGTAGCTCCCTTCCAGAATTAGCTGGAGAACGAGAGAGGGTTGTAGCCCTCTGCAGGTTGAAGCCTGCATGCTGGTAAAGGACTGCACCAGTATATTGTAAAAGAAGTTTCTTATTAAAGTAAGAAAGAGACGAATTGTAGCAGGTGGTTTTCACCCACATTGGGTTTCCACCTTATATCTTGGTGTTCATGTGTGCTTCTTATGTGTGATGATCTGTTCTGTTTTACTGCACCTGATTACTGTTATTATGGTTAATAATGTTCTGATGAATTTACTGAAGATAAGCTAACTGAATCATAAGATTACTGCATGTACACTAGTTTCATTTAACACAGTCGTGTATATACGCTGATATACTGCACTGAAGCCGCGTATATGAATCTGAGTATGAAATTGAAAAGTATCTGATTTGATAATACTGATTCACCCCCCCCCCCCCCCCTCTCAGTATTATTTGCAACAATTGGTATCAGAGCCAGGTTCTTCAGAGGTAGCTTGATCGCTTGAAGGAAAAGATCCATCAGAATGACTAATCCAGAAAGAGAGGCACACATCAGGCCACCAATCTTTGATGGGAACAATTTTACCCATTGATGATAAGAACCACTGCATATCTACAATCACTTGGAGCAAAAGTTTGGGGAATCGTAGAAGGAGGATACAAATTCCCATCAACAACTCCTACAGATGCAGTAGAGAGAAAGCAATATGAGCTCAATGCCAAAGCTGTTACTGTCTTATTGGGAAGTTTGACACAATCAGAATTTATGAAGGTCATGCATTTCAAATCAGCTAAGGAAATATGGGACAAAATCATTCTGAGCTACGAAGGAGATGATCAGGTAAAAAGAGTAAAGCTTCAAACTCTCAGAATCCGGTATGAAAATCTTAAGATGCATAGTAATGAAAGCATAGCTAATTATTTCCTGCGTATGGATGAAATTGTAAATTGTATGAGGGATCTGGGTGAAGAATTTAAGGAAGTTATCTTAGTTGAAAAGGTTTTGAGATCTCTGTCTGCTAAATTTGATTCCAAAGTATCTGCCATAGAAGAAAAGGAGAATCTGCAGAAAATCACCATGTCACAGCTTCACGGAATCTTAACTGCTTTTGAAATGCGAAAAGAGGGACCATCGGAAGCCGCATTCGAAGCGTCAGGATACATGTCAGAGGAAGAAGATGAGGTAAATTTTGTCAAGAATCGTGAACGGGGAACTGGACGGTTCAAAGGTAAGCTACCTTTCAAATGTTTTTCATGTGGTAGAGTTGGTCACTATGCTGCTAGATGCCCTCATAACAAAGGAAAGATGTCTGAAGAAGGTAATAGAAGCTATTATACCCATGTTAAAAGTAATGACTCATTCAATGGTAGTGAAGACATTAGAAGTCTCATGGCATATGAAAAGAAGAATGCAGAAACTGAGGAAGTTACCAAATTAAATGAACAATTGGAGACAGTAACCAGGGTAAGGGAGAAATTGCAGGATATAGTAAATGATCAGAGCATAACAATTCAGAGACTTGAATCAAAGATCCTCTCTCTAAAAGAAGATGTTGAAAAATCAAGAGAGCAGAACAAAGAAGCTCTTGAAGATCAAGAACATGAAGTGATCAAATTAAAGCAACAAGTGGAAGAAGGAAGCAAAGCTGAAGAAGACCTAAGGAATCAGTATCTGGAAAAGGAAGAACAACATCAGGTTGAGGTAAATATCTTAAAAGGTAAATTAGAAGAAAAGGATAAATTGTTGCGATTTCAAGATAGTACTAAGATTTTGGATGACATTCTTGGTAGTCAAAGATCCCCTATTATCAAAACTTGTCTTCGTTTTTATGAATCCGTTGAAGGTGAATCTAGCTCACAAGGTGAGGCAAGAAACTCTAGTGAGAAATCTGAAATGCTCAACAAGGAACAACCAAGGAAAGAAATTCCTCAAGGAAAATCCTTTACTCCTAACCATGGAAGTGATAGACGATTATTTCCTCCACTGAATAATGTTGAATGTTATGTATGTCATAATCTTGGACATGTTGCAGCCAGATGTAGAAGTAGAATGGTTCAAGACCATCACAAAAGATCATCGCATCCTAGGTATTTCAGAGGATATTGCTTTGCCTGCAATGCATATGGACACAAAGCAATCGATTGCAATAGAAGGAACATGAAATATGTAAGATGTTATACATGCAACAAACTTGGACATAAAGCAAGGGAATGCAGGAGCAAATTTCAAAATTCAAAACAAGAGGACCATACATCATCACAGTTCCAGGAATTGAAGAAGACAGAATTAGAGACAGAAAGGTGTGACATAACTCAGTTAGCTGACATAACAGACACAGGGGAATCTGAAAGTGAAGAAATTCAGTATTCCATCTTGCATACGTTGATATAATGAATATAAGTCGCGTATATACGCGAGTTACAGGCTGCAGAGTCGCGTATATGGAGATCAGAAGAAAGGGCAGCAGAACAGACCCAGGAAATGGCTCGGTCATGGTTGGCTCAGGCTCAGGGGGAGCATATACTTCAAATAATGCATTGTTGGCATTATGGTTAGAAGTTGTTGACAAAGCTAAATGATACAATTTGCTGTTTGATCAAAGGAATGGTATTGCAGGTTTGGATGCGAATGCTTATGGTGCAGATCATATATGATGAATGATAGCCATGGTCTTGAATGAATTGCTGGTCTTAGAACTTGCATCTGCTCAGGGGGAGCATGGATGGATTGATACAACTTGGCATATACAAAGGGGAGCTCAATCAGAAACTTCAGCATGTACTCAGGGGGAGTATGGACAGCAAAAGGTATACCAAGGAAGAGAATATCTTGGTCCGCCTTTTGCCCTTGATGTGAAAGGAGGAGAGTGACTTGGTGTGGTGGTTGCCATCAAGTCCAAAGGGGGAGATTGTTGGCATTATGATACAATGTTGTCCTTGATGGCAACTCACTCAGAGGATGATACAGGTGATGGCAACGTAATCAGAGGACAAAGCCTAGTACAGCAGGTCAAGAAAGATATATACGCAGGTTCATTGTGACAAATCAGCGTATACATGCGGGTTTGATGTGCCGAAGATGCATATGCGTATACACGCACTTTCACGCAAGGAAAAGCGCATACATGTGGGAAAACTTATGTCTTGGTCCGTGGTAGTTAGTCCTCGGTATTTGAACCTATGGTTTTGGACCATGGTGTCTCGTCAGAAGTATTGATCCCAAGTATTGGGCCCATGGTATTGATTTATTATGGTTTTGGACCATGGTATTGAAAGAAGCCTAACCTATATAAGGAGAAGATCATTAGGCAAAAGGTGTGCAGTGAGGAATGGATGTCTGACGAAGTGGGAAGATCTAGTATTGCTGGTTATCTGTTTGTGATGCTTGGCTAAGGTTGGATATGACAGCGAAGGTACAAGTAATTATCTTTAGATCTGTACGCGGGTTGTCTCTGGTGAAAGCGCGTACACACGCGGTTTTGATATAGTCAAGTAGCGTATGCATTATGAGAGTTGGTGTTCAGGTTTCTGTTGATTCTAGTGGTTGTTGCAGAGTTCTGGGCTTTGGTTTGTGTTCTGTGTTTTTTATGACAGGGTTTCAGTGATTTAGTATTGGGTGATTTAGAGATTTATGATGCAAGTATAAGTTGATGATTGTATTGCAGCAGTGATTGTTTTGTACTCATGGATCCAGTCTGAAAATTAATGAAACGTGGTCCCTGAAGAAAAGAAGGTTGTAGCCTTCTATAGGTCAGCACCTACGTACTAGTATATTAGCTAGTACAAGAGCTGAGGGTGTTGTAGCTCCCTTCCAGAAGTAGCTGGAGAACGAGAGAGGGTTGTAGCCCTCTGCAGGTTGAAGCCTACGTGCTGGTAAAGGACTGCACCAGTATATTGTAAAGGAAGTTTCTTATTAAAGGAAGAAAGAGACGAATTGCAGCAGGTGGTTTTCACCCACATTGGGTTTCCACCTTATATCTTGGTGTTCATGTGTGCTTCTTATGTGTGATGATCTGTTCTGTTTTACTGCACCTGATTACTGTTATTATGGTTAATAATGTTCTGATGAATTTACTGAAGATAAGCTAACTTAATCATAAGATTACTGCATGTACGCTAGTTTCATTTAACACAGTCGCGTATATACGCTGATATACTGAACTGAAGCCGTGTATATGAATTTGAGTATGAAATTGAAAAGTATCTGATTTGATAATACTGATTCACCCCCCCCTCTCAGTATTATTTCCAACAGGCTGACCCATCAACCTTGTATCGTCTATAAATTGCTAATGGGTGATGGGCTCCATATGCCTACCTAGTTTAATGCCCTAAATTTCACCTTTGAGCATCACTGCCTTTAGTTAGTGGCCAAGGCCTTCAACAACTAGAACAAAGAGGAACGGGGACAATGGATCGCCCTGACGCATGCCTCAGGAGGCTTCAAAGGGAGAGGAAGGAGACCCATTGGTCAAAATCAAGAAAGAAAGGGGTGGAAAACATAATTGAGACTCAGACATAATTAAGTAATGTTTGATTTGTAGTATAGTAATAAATTTGACTTGGTCATCCGAAAAACACAAATTGAAGAGAAGAGTGAATTCAATGGTGGCCAAGAGGGTTTTTGCAAGTATCTCTCATGCGAATTTCCAACATATTGACCAAGGAAACATCGACGACCATAGCTCTGGATCCGTCTGCCTATATGCAATCATCTTTGTGGTTTCATATGGACAACCCCCCCCCCCCCCCCGCATTTTTTCCATGAACCAGAGCACGAGATCACTGCATCTGCATGGTCATTGTTTGGAACTAGGTTGATCCTCCTCTCCACGAAATGCAGTATTATCTTCATATCCGTCAAAGATCTAATAGATCGAGTCATCCAAAAGACTGATCAGCCAACACCACGACTAGATCTGGAGGTCTGTACACGCCACCGCTTCGTTATTCTCCAGATCACAGTTCGAAATCGCAGATAAGGGTATACATGTGCAATGCTGACAAGAGCCTGGATAACCCAAATCCATTCACCGACCATAACAAATGAAACACAAACAACCTCATTTCGACTGAGTCGAGGGTTTGCAATCAAGGCCCTTCCATTGGAAAATTGCATTTTAGTCCTCCAAGGAATATCGAGCTTGATATACCATTTACTTTTAAAGATCTTGGCTCCTTAGTGGAGGTTTGGCACCTGCACTGGAAAAATCTGGAGCATGACCCAAGGAAATTATTCCATGACCTGGATTTGGCGATTCAAGTAATAGATCGGGTACCGTTTTGGCTAGATTTATCAGATCCAGAACCTTGGGCAACATATCCACCCCACTCTCTGTCAGATTCGCTCATGACAAACCCGGATTTGATTCAAATATTTATCAATACATTGCAAGGAAGGAATTTCTGCAAGCGGATCTGGAAGGGGAGGCGGATCTAAGAATTAAAGTGCGAAATCCAAACACATCTATGCATATCAGCACACATGCAAAGCTTGACTTATTCAGGACAAATTTTACAGGATAATTGCACACTACAGGATTATGGCATAATCCTCAATCTGAGATTGAGAGGTGGATGCTATGGAACCAACTCAAAAGGCACGGGCTCTTTTAAAGACGTAGTCAAAGGGAAGGATGAAGCCCAAACCAAATTAGCACCACCACCAGAGTTACTTGGGCCCTATATCATGGAGAAAAGATCCCAGATACCAGTCTTAACAGTCTCTCTGCCTCAGGTAAATGAGCTTTATTCAGATTTCCATACTAAAGAAGTCATATGTAGATTTAATGGATTTTGGCCCAAATCACGCGCACTACACCAATGGATATTTTCTACATGGACACCAAATTTTCAAATTCATTTATGCTCCAAAGGATATTTTATCATCAGATTTGGCATAATTAAAGATAAGGAATATGTCCTCAATGAGGGACCATGGTTTTGGGGCAATGCAGGACTCTTCATGATCAATTGGTTCCGAGGTTTTGATGCCACCACTATGGTGGTATCTAAAATACCTACATGGGTCAGGATACACAATCTTCCACTACACTTCTAGCATCATAAAGTATTAGAAGGAATAGGAAACTCCCTGGGTAAATTTCTCAAGAATGAGGATGATAGAATTACAAGAGGCATATTTACTTTTGCTAGGAATATGTGTTGAAGTAGATCTTAGCCAAGGATTACCGGATCACATTGTGCTGATCCACAATAATATACAGTGGACTCAACCATTAGATTATGAAAATATGGCTTTCTGATGTCGTGGATGTCTAGAAATAGGTCACCTTCACAGTGCATGCCCATAGGCTAAAAAATACCCCAAAATAAATAAGAAACAATACCAAAATCCAAAAGGTTGGAAATGCACTAAGCCTCTGGAAGAAGCAGCAGTAGAAGAAGAGACAACAAAAAATATTGCAGACAATAGTGTACAGAATTTTCAGAACAGCTCACAAAAGATCGAGATAGAACACAGTGCCACATGCATTCTGAGGCCCAACAACCCTCCGCAACAACAGGAGCCATGCACATCAGGAAAGGAAGTAAGTGGCAGCAAACGAATTCATGGATCAGAGGGATCTGATTTTGATAAAGAATATCCAACAAATTCAAAAGAGAATCAAATGTCCATTGTAATATCCACTCCCAACACTAGTGGTTGGCGAAAAGTGGAAAAGAATATATGGGCTTATTTTTGGATTCTGAGAAATCAGGATCAGATAATATGCATATGATTTTAGCATCTACAACATGTAATTTTTCTCATTATGAATAAAATTACGATTTTTTTCCAGGGAAAAAAGTATAGTAATAAATTTATATATTTTTTTAATTTAATTCTTTTTGTTAATAAGAATTAAATAATTAATGGCCAACAAAGTGTAGCTCAATTGGGGATCACCATGTTATGAATTATTATGTAAACTATGTGATTCAAGGTTCAAATCCCTCGTGGGTCAATAAAATAAAATTAAAATTAAAATTAATTAAAAATAAAAATAAAATAAAAATAAATAAAAATCATAAATTAATAATTATACTTATAATTAATAATTAAACTAGCTTAGATGCATCTTAAGTTCGGATCTACCAAGGTTGAGAGGGATCAAACCTATTTGATCCCTGTTGGTAGATTCGAAGTTAAGATGGGTCTACGTTGATTTATTAAATTATAATTTATTTGTTAAAAAATAAAATAATAACATAAATTTAACTTAAGATAAAAGTTAAATATGAAATCTCTAATGGGGGTGAGGAACAAAGAGGTGGATGTTCTCGAGGGAATGCGTGGGCGCCTATGGTAAGCACTTTGCTACACGATGGCGGGCTAGCCTCACAACACTCCCATATTACCTTGAGTACGAGAGACAGTAAATACCGACATGGGAAACTTCAAGTCACATTGGGTCTTGTGGAGGGTGGTGAGCGCATTAACATTATGGAGGGTGGCGGGGGTGTTCGATGGTCATTCTGCAGCGAAGAGAGTTTTAGAGCCTATGTGTGGAGTGTTGGGAGAAGAGGAGGGTGTTACAGAGGTGCTCCGGGTCGTCATTGTCGTAGAAGGTTCCGCCCCTGCTAGTGGGTATAGGTAGATGTCAATTTTCGAATTAGGCTTAGCAAGAGAAAGTTTGCAAGGAACGTGGTGTATCTGCGTTTGACAGGGGTGGTTTGTTGTGGCTTCTAGTTTTTTTGGTGCGGTTTCAGTTCGAGCTAGTTGTGAATTTGCCTTTGGTGGAGCGAAATTATTGAAGTGCGCCTCCCCAGCTATTTCACACGGTCCTGGGCTATGGGGTGGTGCCAATGGCGAGCCTGTTATGGGTTTTGGTTTGCTGGAATTGTGAGGGGTCGCTTCAGGGGGGTGCATGTTGCTAATTCGAGGTGGGAAATAACTTTTTAAGTTGTGGGTGCGCAACGCTAAAGGGAGAGGAGGTTTAGTCAAAGCTCGTGGTCTTGACCCCTGCATGGATTTTTTGGGAGTTATTGGAAGGGTGGTCTTCATCTTTCTTAGGTGGTGTCAGGGTTTCAAGCATGTGGTCGATTCCTCGCTCAGGGCGGTCCTCAGCTCAAGTGTCGCCTAATTCAGGCAAACCATGCATGGCTAAGTCTTGGCCTCATATCGAGCTAGTGTATAGCAGTGGTGGAGGGAGTCTAGAAGGTCTAAGTGCAGATGCTTTGAGCTGCATGGCTTTAGGAGGTAGAGGTGGTGGCCGATCGGGGCGTTCAAGACGCGCGAGGTCAGCAGCTTGAGGTGGTAGACCTGGGGCTTAGCTGGGAGTCGAGGCCACCTCGCTCCGTCTATTTTGCAACGAGGGGGTTCGGTTTGTCGTGGTGGTTAAGGATAATTTTAGGGGCGAATGTTCGCCCTTTGGCGAAATTAAGGGGTTTTAAATTTTTAGTGGGCGAATATTTTGTATCATAGTACATTTTTACAAATCACCTCAAATAGCCCACCTTATTTTAAGGGAGAGGGTAAAAAAGGTAAATTTAGCCCTTGAAATTAGGACTTACAACCTTCCATTCGCCCATTTTCAAGAATAGGTTTTATTTAAGTGAATCCATTCGCCCATTTTCAAGAATAGGTTTTATTTAAGTGAATACTATGGGCCAAATACCATATTTATAAAAGAGGTATGGTAAATTAATAAAAATATAAATAAATGAGAGGTATGGTAAATAAATAAAACATTTTTTATATTTACTCCATAAGTCACCTTATATACATGTAAGGGTGTAAACAAATAAAAATATAAGTAAAGTGGAGGTATGGTAAATAAATAAAAAGTCTTTTTATACTTACTCAAAAGGTATGGTAAATAAATAAAAATATAAATAAACTAGACGTATCGTAAATAAATAAAACCTCTTTTTATATTTAGTCCATAACCCTCGTTCTATTTATGAAGGGTCAAGAAAGAGGTTTTATTTAAGTGAATCCTATGGGCCAAATACCATATCTGTAAAAGAGGTATGGTAAATTAATAAAAATATAAATAAACGAGAGGTATGGTAAACAAATAAAACATTTTTTTATATTTACTCCATAAGTCACCTTATATTTACGAACACTCAAAAAATGGGTTATATTTAGGTGAAACCTATGGCCAAAATACGATGGGACAAATACCATGGACTAGATTGTTATTAATACCATGCAAAAAACCATTATTAACCCTAATATTAGAATTAATAAAAATAAAAATGGCACATGGTATTGACCCATGGTATTCACCAAAATGGCACATGGTATTGACCCATGGTATTCACCTGGAATGTAGCCTATTTAAATGGGGGAATTAAACCAGCATGTAGCCTATGCTAAGATTCACTAGGACTTTACAAAGTTTTATTATTTAGTGAAAGACTCGCCAAGATCTTACAAGATTTTATAATTGAGTAAAATATTCGCCATGCCTGGTGAGAGATTCGCCAAAAAATTATGTATACATATTATATTATTGATAAAATCGCCTTCCATTTTTCCTATATACCATGGAGATTCGCCCATTTATTATATTTATAAATTTAGGGGGGGTTCTTAAAATTTTCCCTGGTGGTGGTTCCAAGCATTGTGTGCTGGTGCGTCGGGGTGGGTGCAGTCAACGACAAGGCTACTGCGTGGAGCACTGCCGAGATGTGGTTCAGTGAATTCTGGATCGTCTGGAGAATTCAGAGTGGGTTAGACAAGAGGAGCACGCTGAATTGATAGCAACTCTAAACAAAATGCATTATTTCCAATGTCATACCCAAGAGCGCGTTGTGGTGGTTTGGTGCGACCAGAATTTGCTATTAGAGAAGGTCATGAAACTGGAGGCTTGGATGGTCCATTTTGAGGAGCATGTCCAATGCTCCTTTCATCCTTCGCCACCTCCTAGTACATTTTTGGATAACCCAACCTTTATCATCCTTGACGACTAACATGGATACATGTGTTTTATATGTTCTCTCTGTTTATTGGGGCCTATGGCCTTTGAAATTATGGACTATGTCTCTCTTTTTTTTTTGTTTCATTGTCACATGCTTTCGACGGTCGTCAAAAAACTAGTTGGGGTGAGACTACCTGCATTTTTCTTCTAATGTATTTCCTTTTGAAAATATGAATAGAAATTTGACTTACAAAAAAAGTTAAATATGCAATATTTTTAAAATTAAGAAATCTATAAAAATTGCAAGTTCAAATCTAAATAAGAGTAATAAGAGTAGAGTATGTACAATGATGTAGATTTTAACAATTAACTAGCTTTATAGAGGGATTCTTTGTTTTATAAATAAAAAGATATCCTATACCAATTTGATGTCTAACTTATATCAAACGAATATATGAAAAATTCTAATTTTAAAATGGCTGTAGAGTTAAATTGATATATGAAAAATAATTTAATTTAGAATCATGATCAAATTAAATTAATATTAAAAAATAATTTAATTTTAAAATCACAATCAAATATAAAAAAATAAAAACTCCACTTTATAAAGTTTTTTAATTACTGAAATGTATTGAGTTATATATACTCTACCTTTCTTTATATTTTAATTTTAATTTTTTATAAATTTATTTAATTTAAAACTATTAAATATATAATATTTCCCAATTAAATATATAAAATTCCCATCCATTAATAAACACAATTAAACAACGAATAATGATATTATAATTTTTTTAAATAGTTGTAATAAGCTCATTATAAACGTCGTCATCTCATGTATGAAAAGTAAGCTTAATCGCGTAAACTATCATAAAAGGTAAGCCTGTCCTATAATCAAAATATTAAATATATTTAATGGGGTTAGTTGGTCGGTAAATTTTTTTTAATAAAAATGGAATCTGATAAGTATGTAAGATATATTTATTTGGGCGCTCTATTTACTTTGTGTATATGGGTTGTTTATTGAGATTTTTGTTATTTTTGGGATCCGAAGAATGTCATTGATTTAGCATTGGTTAGGATCATTTCTGAGTTTCCATTACTTATTAACTAACTGGATGCATGTCATTGATTGAGTATTGGTTGGGATTATTTTTGAGTCTTCATTACTCACTAATTGGAGGTAGAGGATCGAGTTTATGATGGGTTATTTAAGGTGATGTCTTTCACACACATTTACAGGGAACAAAATAAAGTGGCAAATGCGCTCTTTAAGAAGACATAAGCTATAAAACAAGTAAAATATTATATAAATAAGTTGTTTTTTCATTGTGATGGACTTTATATTTTGAAAGACTTGCTCTAATATGATATTGATATAGACACTAAACCTAAAACTATTTTTAATATTTTTTGAATTATTAGTTAATAAAAGATACAACTTTTGGATTATCTAGAAATTTTTTGATGATAACATGATTATATGTAATGGTTATGTCATGACTTCTTCATGATAACATAATTATGTAATGACTTGAGAACAATATCTATGCTAGTCATCTAAAGGTGATTATGGACTAGTAAGCTTATTTAAACAAACTCTTATTTAATATAAAAGTTCTTGTTTTTCTTTTTAAAAAAATATTTCAAAACTTAATAATATTTATCATAAAAAAATTCAATATAATTTGAATTATAAAATATTAAACTAATGGTAGTTTATCTTTGTTCACTAAGTTCGAGTGAATGGTGTGCTTACATCTTATTTTTTAAAAAATTCCAAGCAAAATGTTTTAAAAGTGATAATTTTGTTAATTCTAACTCCACTCCCCTTAAATATAAAAATGAATCAAAATTGAATCAAAAATAAATCTTTAAATTTTTTTATTATTATAAATATTAGATATAAATAATTAAAATTATATATTTTTTTAAAATTTATATATATTTATTATTTAATATTATTAAATATAATTGAAATACTATCAAATAATTAACATAAGTCATGTGGTGGCATGTCATTGTTTTTTGTGCACACATAAATTACGTGTATCTAGTTTTGTTTGCTTTTTGTTTGTTTTTTAAATACTTTGAAATTTGTATATAAGACTGTAAAAATCTATTAAAAAAAATTAAAACTAGAAATATCAATAGTGAATATATATTTGAAAGTAAGAAAACCATTGTTGTTCAACAAAAACTTTGTTTGCATACATAAAACAAAATAACATTCCTAGTTTAACAATTTATTTGGGTACATATCATTATTTTTATCCTATTCACATATATTTAAATATAATAATTATTTATTATTATTACTATTTACTTATAAAATTAATACGAATTCAAAAAAATTAAAACCAAAAACCAAAATAATTTTTTCTATACAACCTATACTTATTACATTAATGTTTTAAATTTTATTTTGAGAACAATATACTTATTACATTAATACCTAAACCTTTTGTTTTAAAAATGACATTTACAACTTGAAATAATAAGCTTAAAGAAAATTACAAATTAAATGAAATCCAAATTAAATTTTTTAATGAAATTTTGTGTAAACAAAATGAATTAGAGTCTTCATACCCTTTTATGACAAAATAATCCAAGGGTTTAATTTAACAAACTATTGCTAATCAAGAAGTTGAATTTATGTTAACTCATTCACATTCAATTTTGATATCTTGTTTACTCAAAGAAAGAAATATATCAACATTTCCAATCATTCTTTCAATAATCAAAAGGACAAGCATAATATCAGTTTGAAAACAAAACTAACAAAAGTACTAGCTTCATTTTACTCTTTCTAAACATGGAATCAAAATGGCTCACTTCTTCAGATTAAAAGAGCAATGTACAATAGTGCAACAAATCCTTTCATTGCAAAATTTTAGAACCCTTAAACATGGGTTTGAGAGAGTCTTGAATAGTTTTTCAAAATATGAAAGGACCAACCATAAGTTGGATATTCCCTCTACAAAATTTTAATATAGTAAAAGTAAATATTAAACAGTTGCAACAATAACACTAAAAAAAGATCATCCTTGAGTAAGTGAAAGTGATGACGCATCCTCAGTCGAGCCCATGGCGCATCAACAATGACCATTAGACACTCTTGAGCCTTCACATTGCACCTCACACCCTCTTTGATACCGAGGCTTTCTTAGTTGAGCGCATGACACACCAACAAGCATTATTAGGTCTCCTTCATCCTTCACACTCTGCTCTGCACCCTTCATCAAGCCTAGTAGAGTGCAAAATGCATCCTCAAGCCTCAACACTCAACCCTCATCCCTTAACAGTGAGCCCTGCACCCAGAAGTTTCCTCTTTCCTTCCCAAGCGCACTGATGAATCATAATCAGAAAGTTTGCATGAAACATATTATAATAGGAGATTTTTGGGATGATGTTTACTTGTCATGAGTGATATTAATTGCATGTGTTCTATAATAGCATGGCAAGGATGCACAAAGAGATTTGTCAAAAGGAACAGCTTAAGGAAGCATTCAACAACCAAGAACACATAAAGTGACAAGATGAATAACTTTAGAACCTTGATGATCAAAACAATCCATAAAGACTATACATGATTTGAGACACTTTGTAGGGCAAAGGCAACAACAACATGAAAGTTGCATGCAAGATTGAAGATACAAGTGACAACACCGTCACCTCTCAAGAAAGTCCATGTCATTATTCATCATGTCATCATCACATGATGATGTGGAAATAATGATGTAATTATGTAATCGTTGTAAATACAAAGATGTTGAAGTCCAAGAGTCATATATGGACAAAAGAGCCACTTAGAGAAGTCCAAAAGATATATGTAATTCCAAAATCCATAAATAGGTTCAAAGGTCATCTATAAGTACAAGAGTTGTATATAAGTCTAAAGGTCATTAGGAGTTGAAAAGTCATAGGAGAAATCAAGAGTCATGGAGATATGAAAATTCACGCCTCTAGTTATAAAAGAAGCCTCATTACTCGAGAAAAAAACTTTTCATCTTGGCTTCTCCCACAAGGCATTAGGGAGATAGAGATAGTTTTTTTGGAGAGCAAGTAGTGGCTCTAACACTCCATTGTTGGAGCTAGTGGTGTTCATTATACTCATGTATCCTATAAATTTTTTTTAAAACTCAAAGTCACTTGGTTAGCACATTTTCATGCATATATAGTGGATGTTTCAAGACTATTCTTCAAATATTTGCGGTTTATATTCACATCCGTATGTACTAAATAAATTGAACTATTTTGGTGGCTTTGGTGCTTTACTTGTTGGAAATGTGTTGTGATTTTTATAAAAATTGTTGCATCTATGTGAACTATTTCACTTGATGATTAATGACTCTTCCATATGATGTGCATGTGTCTTTACTGGATTAGTATTATTGCTTTTCTTTTAGAGACTCACTTTTGTTCCTTGCAATGAAAGAACCTTGATACATTTACAATTGAACATTTCACAAGTCATACACTCTTGCTCATTCAAAAGCACATGCGTACTACTCTCTTATGCTAATTTTTTAAGCCAAGGAAATTATTTAAGTAAATGGCTACCAAACCATATTTCTGGATGGGACTCCTATGTTGAGAAATCTAAGGCAACTAGATTAGGTGATTTCTCTTACTTTGATAAATGCTTGTGATGTATTTTACTTAATTAAATTCTTCTTCTCTTGATTATAGTTAGTATTATTATCATCAAACAACTACCAAAACAATAAAGAACAATGTTACAAGAGGACACAAGATACATGCTATCAACCCGGGCCAAATACTCTCCTCTTGAGAGGAAAACCCACAAGAAATACTCTCTTCTTATAGAACTTCAAATGACGAATTTCAAGACCTATGACCCTTGACCAAGACCAATTCAAACTTCTCCTTGAAATTTTTCCTTCTTGTAAAGTCAAACTAAGTCAACTTTCGCTATACAACTTCAACTTCTATTTTTCACACCTACAACCTGACTGCAACTTCAACCTCTCTTCCTGCGATTCTCGACCTACCTACAACTTCTACAATTTTCACATGTGTGGGCAGTTTAGCCTTCTCCTTTATTTTCTTGACACAATTTCTTCTTCTTGAGAATTAGGCGCTCCAAGGAGACCTCTTTTGTCCCAAAACTCGACTCTTGTTGATGGCCGCAATTTTGATTGGCTGCAACTTTAAAATTCCCTAGATCCTCTTCGCACATGTGAGAGTGATGACCCAAAGACAGTCCAAAATTACTTGATTTTCTTCTCTTTATGCTTCCTCCTTCTTCGCTTGGAGATGAGGCTTCTTCTTGTCTTCTTATCGAAATTTTGTGATATCATTGGATGTCTTTGAATGAGGCCGAGTACCCTTATTTATAGGCTTCTTATTCTATCTTGAAGGTTGACTTGTCACTTGTTTAGGCTGACTTGTTGTTTGTACTATGACAAGGTATTAGAGGGTCTTTTGACTCTAGATTTCACTCAAATAAATTTTGTTTACAATATGTAACATGCCCAAAAGGGCCTTCCATACATGACAATGAATCAATTCACTCGTAGACTCAATGAAAAGCCTTAGAAGCACACAATGGGTCCTTGACCTAAAAATAAATTTCCCTTAAGCATGAAAACCATGCCTCAAGAATGACAATAATAAATTTATTTTTCTCTTTACAATAAATACATAAAATCATGATTACATATGTCATTATGAATACTGGACGTAGTTACATATTTCAACACTCCCTCTTAAATAGGGAGGTATTCATAATCCATACAAGGTACTTGGACATTCTCAAACTGAAGAATTCTCATAAGAAGAGTCATGTTGGTAAGCCATCTCATAAGCTACTTCCTTAGCTTATTTTAGAGCATCTCACCATACCAACCAAAATTTTCACATAGCAAGGCCTTGACTAAAAACTATATCTCTCCACAAGACTAGAGAACAATGCTAGCGAGACAAATCACTAATAGACACCATCATCATTGTCTCTTCAAGGCACATACCCCACCCAAGTGTTCACAAGGTATGTCATTTTAGGACAATTCCTATCTTGGAATAACACATCCTCAAGGAATTTCCTCTTTGATTACTCTTACATATTGGATGCCCTACCACATCCTCAAAGAGTATCATAATCAATCTCATATGCTTACCCAATTGTCCATTCTTTCTTCACAATGTGAAGACAAGAATGATGTGTCTATCTCTTTCTCTTAATTAGGGAATATCTACTCATTCCTATAAAAGGAATATACCCAAGCTCCCTCTTAACCAGGGACTTATTTTCAACAACAAATTTCTTCTCTTTGGTGGAGATCATGGTACTATTATCTACTTGTAGGTATCCTCCTTTCAATGTCATGAAATTCATCTTCTTCATTATGGAGCCTGTAACAACCCTAGTGAAAATTCCATGCAATAAAAGTTAATAAATGCAAAATAATAACCACGGTTGATGGGACACTTGTTCCAAGTTGAATGTGCGGAAAAAAACATAGTCATGGGGATCACTTGTGGTTGATTAATGGCTAAGGAAACTAGAAAAGGAAATGGAAAGGAAAAATGGTATTTTTGGCACATTTATTTATCAAAATAATGGAAATTAGGAGAAAAGGGAGGTGAAAGGTCACAGGTTGCATTGAGGAGGAAAATGAAGCAAAATAATGGAAAACAAAGAAAACAAAGGTCTCATTAATAAAAAGGCTTCTGAGGATCAGTTCATAGACTTTTTCCAGTTCAGTGTTGGAGCTCTCCCTCTATTCTCTCTCTCTCATACTCTTGGACACTTAGAGTTTCTTGGAGGGTGTGGCATACTTGGAGTTTTGGAGCAAGAAGGAAAAGGAAGAGTAGGAAAGCGCATTAGGACATCGGATCAGTAGGTGCAACAGGTTTTTCTTGCATGTAGCGAGTTTCATGTATGTTTTCCTCACTAGTTTTGGCATGCATGACATATGCATGTGGTTTATTAGTCATAATATTTCAGTGGCATGGAAGATTGCCTGGATTGATAGTGGATTTGCCTATCCTTGTGATTTCTTTGATAGCCATGGTGTTGTGGGTTTATTGCTTTATTTTTTTGGTTGGTTATCATGTTTTCCATTAGCTTGGGTTGAGTTACTAGTTCTTGGAGCCTTGGTTGGACAAACAATCTGGAGCCCTATTACAACTTTGGTTGAGTTACTGGTCCTGGAGCCTTGGTTGGAAAAACACTCTAGAGCCCTTGGTGGGTTGAGTTACTAGTCCTAGAGCCTTTGTTGGAAAAATGCTTTGGAGCCCTGTATAAGATGTGGGTTGAGTTACTAGTCCTGGAAGCCTGTGTTTGAACAAACACTCTGGAGCCCTGGAAGGCTTGGGTAGAGACCAATCTGATGATGGTTTTGTGATGTCCGACTGTGAGGTGGAATCAATGTTTGATGGGTTGAGGTGGTTGGCCTCTGGAAGCCCTGGATGGTTTTTGATTGGTGTGTTTTATGAGATCCCACATTCATGCTTGGAATATGGTGTGGGGGTGACTGGCTGAAGAGATATTGGCTCAACCATGTCTACAATTAGGTGGTTCGTGGAAGTCCCACCACTGGTTGGCCTTTGCGTCATGAATATGAGGTTATTTCTCTTTGTTATTTCATGAGTATTATATTGGTTTATATGTGGATCATATGGATCTTGTTTCCTTGGTATTTATTTTGTTATAATGATGGTTATGAACATTTATTATGACAACGTCTATGTATGGCTCTCATCATGTTTTCACTTGTAAATGAATGAACAATGTATTTATGGTCTAATGGATGAATTGACAACTAATGTGTTGATGCATTAATGCTTATTAACAATTCTCAAATGATTATGAGACCCCTGTGCTTAGATCCATTGTTTACACATGTAGATTACATATTTGTGATATATTTGATGAAATGTTTGTCATGGCTAGTAGGGGTCTAGTTAAGCCCTTGTTCAAGTAATTTCATTTGTATCATCATTCCATTGTTATCTTTCTATTCTAAAGGTGTCATTTAGTTCTGGGAAGTGACCTCGGCTTTGGGCCTGAAAAAGTGGCTCAAATCTTGGGGACGCAGGCACAACACTAAGTAGAAAATTCCTTGGACGCTGACATACCATGCCATGGGAGAGTCCAGAGCCTTCTGGACGCATGCATTCCCATATCATGGGAGCGTCCAGGGGTTAATTGGTCTAAAAACTCAGTGGGACCCAGGGGCTAGTTACCTGAGAGGTTGGGATGGTTCTTGAGAGTTATGTTCCTGATGTGGAAGGTTTGTATGGTGTGTTTCTATCAGTTCCACTTCATTAAAGTGACCTAGGAGGTCAAATCATATTATAGTAACTTCTCGCCACATGTTTACCCCGGTTGGTCGGTTACTTGGGTATATGTGGGAGTAGGGTGTTACAAAGTCTTCATATTTTAGGTTTTCTTCATAGGGTATCAACCATCCATCACTTTCCTTCACAAACCATATTAGTCATGTCATCCTTCTCTTCATCAGAAAGTGATCTTCTAGTCCACATCTGGCTTTTCTTCATTCGGATGCCTCTTCCAAGTCATGTTACTTTCAGGATCTTTCATAGATTCCCATGAGTATTAGTTGTAGGTGAAAGTTACAACTTGATTTTGGTAGCTCTGTATCAACCCAACCGGATGTTGTTCAAAAATAAAAAAATGAACATAATATCAAAGTTACCTTTTATGATGATCTTTCATCATGACACCTACTTGCTTGTAACATCAACATCCTGCACATTCATAAACACTTCTCCAAGGTATTAAATGTCAAGGGTCTTCTTTCTTTATAGACTTTACCAGAGTCTTCATACCTTCTCTATGGAGATGTCATTGCCAATTCTTCTAGTCATTGGATTTTTATTACTTATCTTATGTGACTATAGTTGCATCTTTCACAAAATTTTTCCCCCAAATCTTACAATTATTTTTGAGGACATATTAGTTCCTTCGTCTTGTCAACTACCTCATATTCCATATGAGGACATATTATGTTGATTTCATCTTGTAAATATGTGAACTAGTTCATGACATGTGCCTTCATGCATCTTTCCAAAGGAAGAGATTCTTCTTCTTAGATCATGCTCATGCATTAGAGCATTCACCCATGCTATTTGCAACTATATGATGACATAAACTATCAAATGTATACACACCTTTTTACTTCTTTTGGTCATCTAGAATTATACTAGAAGCTTCCATTCTTTTTTTGAAAGTACTTCAACCATTTTAACATGTTGCACTCCTTTGTCATCATATCACCATCCTTCTAAACAATGGATCCCACATAAGGTGGATTTTTCAGTGAGACACTTGCTTCTTCCAAGTAGAGGTGAAACTTCTAATGAAGATTCCAATGGAGGATGTTGATTATCCTCATCTTGTAAATGCTCCTTTCTAATGATGATGATGTATGATGAATTATTTTTATCTTCTAGATGACTTTATTTCAACCATATATACTATTTACACTTTCAATGAGGTGACCAAGAACTACTTTCTTTCTATGATGAATGCTACATCCATGTAGACTTTTACTTCAACTACCCTTTCAAGCTTCTATAATGATGTCATGAGCTCTTGCTTAAATCATATGCTTCTAATAGGATGCCATATTTTAATATGATGCATTCTTCCATACTTACAATGCTTCTTATTTGACAATACTCCTTTAACCATGGTAGAGGTCTTTTCTCCTCTTACTTATCCTTTGTTATGTACCTAAGAGACATTAATAGTGAAGATATATCCCTTCCTTCTTGGATTTATTCTCATCAGGTTCTTCTACTTCTTCGATGATATGGGCTTCAATTATTTCTTTCCTTTTCTTGTTGTCCTTCTTGAGTTTTAGAAAATCTCTCTTGAAATGACCTTATTCCTGATAGCCATAGCATTGGATGTTTTACATATCGATCTTCTTCTTTTATGAGGACCAAACTTCCCAAACTTTTCTTTTCTTCTAGCCATGACAAAAAATGCTTGAACTTGTTCGCTTGGTCCAACATCATTCTTTACTTTTAACCTGACTTCTTTACAATAAATAAAGTTCACTGAATGGGGTGGCTTCCTTCTTTCCATAGATGCTTGATACAAAGTTTCCCCATCCATCGGGTAGTGCATTGAGCACCACTGTGGTCATTTCTTTGTCGAACATTATTTCCCCCAAATCTTACAATTTGTCTTGTATTTGTGACACCCTTATAAGATATGAGGCTATACCTTCTTCTTTTGATACCTTCATCTTATATAGCTCAGTTCTCAAAGATATTACTTCTCCTGCAATGTTTACAGAGAATAATTCTACCAACTTGTCATAGATTTTGTTTTGACTTCTCCAATTTTTCTACATAATGGATGAGGTAATACTTGATTGATTCTATAAGGATTCTTTGATCCCTTGTTTATCCCTTCATATACTTTGCTAGAGCTTGATATTATTCCTTTGACAGTTTGACAATTAAACCCTTAACATATCTGATGACTTCATTTTCTATGAGGACCAACTCTTCCCTTTGTCAAGTGAATAATCTCCTTTGATGATGATATCTTCGACTTGATTCCTTCTTGATTTTTGATGATGATGTTTGTTTCCTTGAAGATGAAAATGCTTATTCTAGATATGTCCTTCTTCAAATATGCTTGTGGTGTGATCCTTTCTTCAAAGAGAGGGAGATCACCTTTATTCTTTTGATGATGATGGAATGCTTCTTCTTTGATGTAGAGAATTCACGATGCTTCAATGTGTAGTCCTTATTTCTTTGAGTGGAGGTGAGGTCCTTGAGATATTCTTCTCCTTGATATGATGATTGTAAAATGTGTGAGATTCTTAAGAACACTTCAAGTGTGGAACCCTTATTTGGATGAGCTAGGGTTTTGAGGTCTTTTATGATATTCCTTAGTTCCTTCCTTGATACTCCTTAGATTGCTCGACCCATATGAATCCCTTCTTGATGATTCGATATCCTCTTTAATGCCTTGACCTTTCTTTATATTCCTTTTGATGGTCCTTCTTCAAGTTACCTTTCCTTGTCTTGTCACCTTAGATTTGATACCAAGTTGAGAAATCTAGGGGAGCTAGATTAGATGATCTCTCTTACTTTGATAACTACTTGTGATGTATTTTACTTAACTTAATTAAATTATTATTATATTGATTATACTTAGTGTTCTTATCATCAAACAACTACCCAAACAATAAATAACAATGATACAAGAGGACATATCATATAGGCTATCAACCAGGGCCAAAACTCTCCTCTTGAGAGGAAAAACCACAAGAACTTCTCTTCTTATAGAACTTCAAATGAAAAATTCCAATACCTATGACCCTTGACCAATACCCCTTCAAGACCAAGTAAAACTTTTCCTTGACAAATTTCCTTCTTACAAAGTCAAACCAAGTCAACTTGCCTTATAGCAGCGTCAAATTCTTCTTTTTCAAACTTGCAACCTAACTGCAACTTTGACCTCTCTTCTTGAAATCCTTAGCCTACGTGTGACTTCTATGATTTTCACATGTGTGGGCAATTTGACCTTCTCCTTTCTTTGCTTGACATGATTTATTCTTCTTGAGAATTAGGCTTTCCAAGGAGACTTCTTTTGTCCCAAAACCTGGCGCTTGTTAATGATCCAATTTTGATTTGCTGCAACTTTAGAATGCCCTAGCTCCTCTTCACATGTGTGAGAGTGATGACCCAAAAACAATCCAAAATTACTTGATTTTCTTCTCTTTATGCTTACTCCTTCGCTTGGAGATGAGGCTTCTTCTTGTCTTCTTATCAAACTTTTGTGATATCATTGGATGTCTTTGGATGAGGTCGAGTACCCTTATTTATAGACTTCTTGTTCTAGCTTGAAAGTTGACTTGTCACTTGTCTCTAGGTCGACTTGTCACGTGTATAGTCCGGCTTGTTGTTTGCACTATGACGAGGTCTTCGAGGGTCTTTTGACTCTATATTTGACTCAAATAAATTTTCTTTACAACATGTAACATGCCCAAAAGAGTCTTCCATACATGATAGTGACTCAATTGACTTGTAGACTAAATGACAAGCCCTAGAAGCACACAATGGGTCCTTGACCTAAAAATAAATTTCCCTTTACCATGAGACCCATGCCTCAAGAATGACAATAATAAATTTATTTTTCTCTTTAAAATAAATACATAAAATCATGATTACATATATCATTATGAAGACTGAGCCTAGTTACATATTTCAACATCCTATACCAAACGGTGTGAGGTCTAATTGAGACTTCATATCGGGGATATAACCTGTATGTTGGTGGGATCTAGCACCATCAACACATACTTAGGAGCGATGCTCCAACATACACCAACAATGGTCTTTCCTGATCCATCACCCCAACCCAACCTTTTTCATTTTTCTTCATGCTCTTTATTTATGCATAAGGCCTCCTTGTCTCTCTCACCAAATCTCCATGGCTTCTCTTCCACACCTAGCAAATTTTTTCTAAGACCCCATTCACGAAAGTCGCAACGTAATCCAAAAAGAAATGAACAAAAATTAATACAAGAGTGATATCCTCCACAACATGTGTAAAAATTCCAAACAATACAACATGGCCATGCTCAAGTCAACAATCAAGGCAATAGACAGCCCATGAGGTCAACAAATTGAAAACAAAACAAAAGTGTTAAAATAAGGAATTCCCAAAAATTGAATTGATTCCCATGAGTCTCAAAGTTTAATGTGTCCTTCATATATATATATATATTAGTCAGAGACTTTGCCTAAGATTCTCAACAATTTTGCAGTCTCAATCCACTCAAGGTATCACATAGGGGAAATCTCTTCCAATATATATAAGCATATAGTGTGGAGCTTGAGAGAATGCCTCCTCCTTCTCGACTCCTCACATCACAGATTCATGCCCTTGTAGCTTATATGGGCTATTTTATTTCTTCTTCTGCATGTGGTGGCAATCCCTTCTCAAGTGCTTCTCTCCAAAATACCAACAGGAAAATTTTCTCTTTTCCTTTTCAGCCTCATGAGGTCTCTTTCTGGCCTTTCCTGCAGGACTGGAGTCCACATCTCAAAGAGTGGGAGTGTGTTGCAACAACCCTTGAACACAGGACAAGTTTTTCTTCAACACGATATTTAACCTTGCTTGATCCCTCTTGCTCCTGACAAGCCTCCTATTCTCCACCTTACAACATTTAAGCTCAACTATATATATATAAGCTTAAGACTTTTCCCAATATTCTCAGCAATATTTCAGTCTCAATCCACTTAAGATATCATATAAGGGAAATATTTTCCCATATGTATAAGCATAAATTACAGAGCTTGAGAGAATGTCTCCTCCTTCTCAACATCTCACATCGCAGATTCATGCCCTTGTAGCTTGCAGGAGTTATTTTCTTTCTTTTTCTTCCTGTGGGGACAATCCCTTCTCAGGTGCTTCTCTTCACAATACCACCGGGAAAGTATTATATTTTCCTTTTCATCCTCACAAGGTCTCTCTCTAGCCTTTCCTGTATGACTGTTGTCCACATCTCGGAGGGTGGGAGTGTGTTGCAACAACCCTTGAATACAAAATAATTTTTTCTTTAACATGGTATTTAACCTTGTTTGATCCCTTTGGCTCCTGACAAGCCTCTGATTCTTTGCCTTATAAATTTTAAGCTCAACCTTCAAGCTCCTAAGTTCATAATCCAAATTCCTAAAGGTTCTTTTTCCTTGGAGGGATTTCCCCCTTTCTTGTTCTTAATGGACTTGGTCCATATCCTATTGTGCCATGCTCATATCCATGCTTGCTTTTTTCTTTTTCTTTTTTTCTGCCACCGAGTATTCCTATGTGTTGTTGCAAAAACTCAGGTGTTAATGCACTAATAAAATATAAATATATATATATCAGTTTTCATCTTACCATGTTAAGGCAATCACGGTACCCTGCAGCTATTCACACATCCTTAAAATTGTTATCAACCACAATTACCATCATGCTACTACAAATGTTAAATTCAATCCTTGATCCAGATTAATAACATAATTAAAATTAGTGTCTTTACTAAGACCACCATTACCATGTTTGAATCGACCTTTAAGCATTTAGAAGAATTTGGCCTTCTTATTAAGGCCAACAATCATGAAATTTATAACCTCAAGGGGGTCGGTTAGGAGCCCACATGTATCTATCATACTTATAAGTTTTCACATTTACAAAATGCATCATAGGACCTGCATGCAATCTTAAATTTGCACATGACCATTCACTACATTTTTACACCTAGCATTCACTTTGCAAATGCAAATAATCAATATAAAAGACATCATCATAGGGCTATACCCAACACCTACAATAAGAATTTATCAAACCTATTGACTCTCAAATGGAGTCACAAACACTCTAAAGCTCTCAGTCATATAACACACACACACACACACACACACACACATATAATCAACATGAGTAGTTATGCTATGCAACACAAGCAACACATGATTTCCCAAAAACCCTCATATCATATAAGAATTCACATACACATTCATCCCAAGTGTGTAAGAACACACCACTTAACCAATCATGCGTAAAACCCTATAGGTAGTTCTATGAGAATTAAAGAAATAACGAGCATCCATGGTCACAACAATAGACTTTCTAGACCTTCAAGATGCTTAAAAGCAAACACATGCAATACCGTTGCATTTTCAATGAAATCAATCATACCAGAACATCCTTGAAACTAGCATACAAATAACAATCAAATTTTATAAATAACATTCAGTCATATCCACATCAGCTACAACACTCAGATCTAGCACTCCACCCTAGCTCCAAAGATCCAAGCATTAGTAGCATGTTGTATGCATATAACACAACCAAGCTCATCAAAAACATACCTAAATCAATATACCTGATAACCAGATTATATCACCTATTATAATGCTTCAAGACTTATCTAATCTCCAAAGGTTGAGCTACATCCGATGATGGGACTTATTTCTTTGTTAATTCAATAACAAGGCATCGACTTATTCCCAAAGGTTTAGAGTCAAACCTTAGTCCACATTTCTTCCACAATAGAACCCATCCAGTCCAAGTGTTCAACCTAGATGCTCTGATACCACTTTGTAACATAACCCTTACTATCTCTAGCACCTATTGAGAGTAGAAGGAGACAATTACTTTGATGACCTTACCTCCAAAGTCCAATTATGTAAATGGGGTCTATTTTTTTTTATATTTTTCAACTTCCTCAAAAAAGAAAATGGATGATCTATTTGCGTTCGTCTTGTCGAGAAATTTCCAACGATATAAAATTTGCCTCAATCTGACTCACGGATCAAAAGATATGGTCATTCAAATATTGGCTTATCAAATAGTGCCATGTCACCTAAACTGCCATGTGGTGCCCACATTTTTATGCAAGCAACTCACACAAAAGATAGATCAACGACTTAAAAATTATCCTCTTCAAGGGGGGAACCTCCTTTACATTACATAAATGAAAAATTCTTGGATGATACAAATAATAAGACCTCCTTGGTATATATAGGAGTCTAAGGGGTCACAATATAATGAGAACATACATAACAATAATAATGTAAGGGCACAAAAATAACAATAGTGGGATTCTATGGGGCACAACAATAATAATATGGGGGCTACATGGGAACAACAATAACAATAGGGGGCTACACTAACAATAACAATAAGGGAGGTACATTAGTATTATAGGGACCTAATATGTCGTTGTCCTTCAAAAAAGTGTTGTCCTCAACACTTGAGTGATTCTAGATGTTTCTGTATAAAATTAGCATCCTCCCATGTGGAATCTTTAGCAGGTAAGTTATTCCACTTAATTATATACTCTGAAATTAATCGATTCCACAGTTGTTGGGTTCTTCTTTCTGTGACTGCTTCAGGCTCAATTATGATTTTTCCTTACTCATCAATTTCTAGAAATACTATTTGAACTGAGAGCTTGTCACCGATAACCTTATTTAAGCATGAAACATGAAAAAATGGGCGTACTCGAGAAGATGCAGGAAGCTCCAATCTGTATGCCATAGTACCAATATTTTGCAACACCTTGTAAGGAACATAGTGCTTGGGTGATAATTTATTATCCTTCTTAGCTTGCTCGAGGGACATTTGTTTGTATGGTTGTAGCCTTAAAAATACCCAGTCGCCTACATCAAAACTTATTTCACCACGATGTTGATCTGTCTGTTGTTTCATTCGATTTTGTGCCAAACTGAGGTTATCCTTTAAGAGTTAGAGAACTTGTTGTTGATGCTCAATGTGATCTTCCATTGCTTGACCCTTAGAATTTTATCATAAAGATGATGTGATGGACGGTGGATGATATCCATAAAGTGCCATAAATGGGGTCATTTTTGTTGTAGTATGGAAGGAAGTGTTATATTGCCATTCAGCCAGAGGTAACCACTTGACCCATTGTGTTTGTTTATCAGACATAAAGCAATAAATATATCCTTCCAAGCATTTGTTCACTATATCATTTTTACGGTCAGACTGAGGATGATAAGATGAGCTATGAGCTAATTGAGTACCAAGACAAGAAAATGATTCCATCCAAATTTTTCTAGTGAAAATGTGATCTTTGTCACTTACAATAATCTTTGGGTTTCCATGTAGTTTTTGAATTATTTCCATAAATGCAGTAGCAATTGTACTGGCTTTAAAAGGATGATATAATGCACAAAAGTGTGCATACTTGGTAAATATATCAACTACCACCATGATGACACTCTTTCCTTTAGATAGGTAAACATGTGATAAAATCCATTGAGACATCCTCCCAAAGCTGACTTGGAATGACTAAAGGTTGTAACAAAACCAAGTCTTAATTGTCTCAGCTTTATTTTGTTGGAAAACTAAACATTCTACCACTCTAAATATCATATTTAAGGCTATCCCAAAAAAAATCCTTCTTGACCTTGTGGTAAATTTTTAAAAATAATAAGTTCCCTCCTAAGGGGGAGGTGTGCAATTCCAAAACAATCTTTTGTTTGACTTGGTAATTATTACAAAGATATATGTGATATTTGTACCATAATGAATTATTTTTCTAGATAAATTTATCAAATGTACTCGGATCTTGTTCTATCTTTTGAATGAGTGTCCACACCTTTTCTTCATTCATCCATTCATCCCTTGTTTCAGTTATCCAATTAGTTTGGATAATAAAAATGGCACAAAGTAATGCTTCCACATCCTCATCCTTTCTTGAGAGTGCATTTGCAACAACATTTTTCTTCCCTTTTTTGTAGATGGTTTCAAAGTCATAACCCAACATCTTTGTGACCCATTTTTTTTTGTTTTTCTGAAGATAAGATTTGTTTCAAAAAGTATTTAAGACAATCATGATCTGTTTTTATCTTGAAGTGTCTTCCCATTAGGTAAGGTTGTCATTTCTTTAGTGCACATAGTATTTCCAACATTTCCTTCTCATAAATAGGTTTGTGTAAATACTTTCTCTTCATTGGATGTCTTTCAAAAGCAACTTGTCTTCCTTCTTGCATTAAAACAACACCAATTCCATTTCATGAGGCATCACATTCCACAATAAATATTTTTGTGAATTCTGGTGTAGCTAAGACTGGTGCTTGGCACATTGCCTCTTTAAGATGTTAAAAGGCCTTAGTTGCTTTTGGAGTCCAAGAAAATGTATCTTTCTTTAGTAATGTTGTTAAAGGTGCTGCTATTCTCCCATAATTATTAACAAACTTGCAATAATACCGTGCCAAGCCAAGAAATCCTTGAAGATGTTTTAGGGTTGTGGGGATTTTCAATTCCTTAATGGCTTAAATTTTGTTATGGTCTACCTTAACACCCTCATTAGATATAATATGACCCAAATATCCCACCTCCTATACTCCAAAGAAACATTTGGAGGTTTTTTCATATAATTGTTTCTCCTCCAATAGTTTGAGCACCATGTCAACATGTTGAATATGATCCTTCCAAGACTTGTTGTAGATTAGTATATCATCAAAAAATACTAACACAATTTTTCTAAGGGTGGGTTTGAAAATGGAATTCGTTAAACCTTGAAATGTAGAAGTGTATTAGTAAGGCCAAAAGGAATGACCAAAAATTCATAATGACCTTCATGAGTTCTGAATGTTATTTTTGGAATTTCTTCAGTCTTCATTCTAATTTGATGATATCCTGAACGAAGATCCAACTCGGTGAAGTACATTGCTCCATGTAATTCATCCAACAATTCATCAATGACAAGAATGAGAAATTTATCTTTAATAGTGAGCTTGTTGAGCTCCCTATAATCTATACACATACACCATGATCCATCCTTCTTATGTACCAATACTACTGGAGCAGAGAAATAACTTTAACTAGGTTGAATTATACCGGCCTCTAGCATTTCTACAACCATACGTTCAATTTCACTCTTTTGGGAATAATGATATTTGTAAGGCCTTATGTTTGGAGGAACACTTTCTAGAATTAAATGAATAGCATGATCATGATCACGAATAGGTGGGAGGCCCTTGGGAGTCTTAAATACCTTGGAATGATTTTCCAAAACTTTTTGGAGATATGGAGAAATAGATGATTTCGATGTTTGAACCTCTAGTGAGATTTTATTGTTCTTTATTCAAAAGATTTGTAATGCCAATAGAGTTTATTATCTTCCATGGTTTCCCTGCAATACCCCTTAATTCAACTTCCTTTCCTTCCCAAGAATTTTTCAAGAATCTTTTTTTAAAATTAAAAGCTATCGTCCCCAAATATTAACCATTGGAATCCTGGTACAACATCAACACCACCCATTCAAATGGAAAACATTGGACTATTCAATACATATTCCCCCATGTTTAGCTTGATATTATGGCACTTTCCAAAGCAATTTATAGTTCCTCCATTTGCAACTATCACTTGACACTCTAGTTCCTTGGTTATCTTACAATGAATAAAATTATGGTTACTACCTCAATCAATCAACACAATTACATTTTTCTTCTTGATATATCCTTCTATATTGAGATTTTGAGGATGGTAATTCATGCCAAGGCATTACAAGATATGGCCATATTCATTTATTCTTTCTCTAGGGTTGGTTCATGGTGCATATCCTCCTCTTTTGATGTTTCTTGTTCCTCTTCTTCCTCCTCTTCACAATCTATGTAAAATAATTTCTTCTCAACACACTTATGGTCTTTAGTGTATTTACTTTCACAACTGTAACAATCCCTTTTGCTATTTTTTCCTCCAATTGTTGTTGTGTCAACCTTGTAGGTTGTGGAAGGATGAGAGAAACAACACTTCCATCTTTATAATTGTGAGTGGTCGAATTCCTTGTTGCCATAATTTTGCTTTCAACTTTTTTGGCCACCCTGAATTCCTTTCCAATGAATCAGGTTCCTAAAGGCGAACCTCATGTTATATGTTATCATTTAAAGTCCCTATGAAGACATCAATCCTATGCTCCTCTGGAATATCAATTACCCTGATATTCATTTTTTGGAAGTCCTCAATTTGTTCCGCCATTGATCCCTTTTGTTTGAGATTTATCAATTGGCTAAAGAAGTTGTTGTTGTTTGTATCCTCTATAAAAATTAACCAAGTGACAAGTGGTTTATGAGAACAAAGCCATCGATACCATACACACTAGTTGGCTTCTAAATATAAAGATGCAATTCATACCTTTTGTGTGTGTTGCACATCATGCAAATGAAAATATTGCTCCATCTATAGTATCCATGTTATCAGATCCTTACCATCAAACTTCCTCATATCGATCTTTGAAATGCAATGGGTATTGAACCCAAAATTGGAGTCTCTAAAATCATAATCCATATTCATTTTTTCCTCCTCCTGATTTTCATGGATTACCTTGTCACCACTGGGAAGCATTTCTTGCAACAACTTTGTCAACCTTTCCTTCAACCCTTCCATCTTGACATTCATCATTGCTTCCATGTATTTTACATCATCCTTCAAACCATCCATGTCTCTTTTTATTTTTAATTCTAAACCATCCATCTTAACAGTCATCATCGTTTGAAATTCATTTTTGGTTACTCTTTGTGAAAGCAAAACTTGTTGCACTTGGCCTCGTAATTTTGATATATCATGTTGTATTTCTTCCTCTTCTTCATGTGTCACAAAAGAGCTTTCTGGTTGCTTACTAGGTGTGTCCATTTTTTTTGAGGAATTTTGGAATCAAACTATGATATCTATGCTTCATTATTCCCTTTGAATCACTTCAAACTGATTTCTCAAAAAAAAATTATGCAAAATTTTAAAAAATACACACCTTTTTCTTGCTTTTTAGGAGCTCAATATTGAAACTGTTGTATCTATGTACTTTCGTATCCCCAAGGTCTGAAATTTTGTCTTGTGATAGCCCTATGTGTATTATTTCCAAACCCACAAGTCAGACCGAGATTGGATTCTTTAAGAAAGAGTTATACCCAATATTCCATGATGACTTGATTACAGGTTGGTTCAATAGACCTAACTTGTACAAAGTGCCACGTGTTACTGTTTCGACCTTTGGCCTTGAAAATGATACACGGAAAACTACATTCCATGCAATTTCATTCAAATTTAAAAATAATAATAATAATAATAATAAATCTAATTCTCAAAGAGAAAGTTAGGACGATTTTCCTAGGTCACCTATTTGAGATGGAATTACGGAGCTTGCAAAAACCCTAACTTCTTCGGGTCATATCTCTGAACATATAATGAACCAAGATCTGAAATTCGTATATGAAGTTCAATAATATTTCGACTCTATGTGGTTGAAATTTCAGCTTTTGAAGCCTCGTATAAAAAAAGGTATAGAAAAAAATTCCAAGATGGCCTGTTTGAAGAAGCGAAACCCTAGAATCCAAAGCTCTGATACCAAATGTTATGCAACTACCTCACATAAAAGATAGATCAACAACTTAAAAATTATCCTCTTCGAGGGGGAAACCTCCTTTACATTACATAAATGAATAATTCTTAGATGATACAAATTATAAGACCTCCTTGGTATATATAGGATTCTAGGGGGTCACAATATAATCAGATCCTACATAACAATAATAATGTAAGGGCACAACAATAACAATAGTGGGCTTCTATGGGGAAAAAAAATAACAATATGGGGGTTACATGGGCACAACAATAATAATAGGAGGTTACACTAACAACAAAAATAAGGGGGATACACTAGTATTATAGAGACCTAGCGCAAGTGGTCCCCACATGGATATCCAAGTCACGACCTTGACACCCCAACGTGGAAGTACTGCACAACTGCTGACCTGTTTTTTAGGTTCCTATACCAATAGGAATCATAATTTTGATTAGCTGAGATTGAGACTTGTAATATTGTACATACCTTTGCTTTCTGCAAATGTTTTCCATATTAAAAAAGAAAATTAAAAAATGTAAAGAGGGTATGTCCTAAAAGAATAATCAAAGGACAAAAAGTATGAAAATAGGTCCAAAAAAATGAAAAATATGAACCCCAAGAAAACAAAAAGACCATGAAAGTGAGCAAGTCAAAATGCCACTCCTATTTAATTTTATGCATAATAAATGATTGTGTGCAGCTTGTAATCCTTGCCACAATCCATGATAGTCAAAATGTTTAAACTTGGCTATTTCATGTTTTCAATTTTATGTTTATAGATAGAGAATAAAATCTGACCAAACAGTGTAATCTTGGCAGATAATTAGATAGGTAGAGTAAATAAAAGGAGCTCAACTGTTTAATCTGAGCCCTTGGATGATATAAGGTTTGATTTAGATAGTTTGCTATGTAAAGAAAAGAAAATATTGATAAGGGTTTGCTAGCTTAAATGCACCCTAATAAAGTGAAGAAAAAATGGTAGGATAAGTAGATGGGTAAGTAGAAGAAAGGTTGCAGAAGTATGATGATTGATTAGACAAAAACATATTTATCATCTTTCATCATATGTTCCAAATATGAATGGACAATCAAGCATGCAAATGGATTTCAAAGTCAATTAATTAACTTCCCCCATTCATTTCACCTCTTTACTTAACTAATTTCCCATAATAAAGTTCAAAGTACTTAAAACCTTTAAGTCAAAGAGGCTCAAAGCATTTCTATGACTTTTCGAAGGACCGAACCCTTGGCTAAATGACTTATGGATATCAAGTACTAGATTCCCCTCATAAAATTTCACCCCCCACCCTTCAGTTCATTCATTTTCCTAATAATAATCCTTTTCCTAAGGTTAAAACACTTTTTGCCTAGGAAAAGCAATTTTCCCCCATATAAAACACTTTTCATACCAAAAACCCACAAAAATGCTTTACCCTAAGTATTAATGTAAATATGTGAAAAACATGTAATTCACAAAAAGCATTTTGCTTATTGTTTTTCCTTTTCCACCCATCTTTCATATTAATTACTAACTTTATTATATTAAACCCCGATAAAAACCCAATTTTGTCGTATATATTTAACTCCTATGTATAAATTAACCCTACACCCTAGTTTAATTATAAACTATGATTTTCACCTAAAACCTGACCAAAACCTTTAACTGGTTGATCTGCGATCAAGTTAATAAAGCCCCCTTTAATCCTCTGTTAATTACCCTGATAGCCTAATCTCACTTTAAGCCATTATTAAACCCTGATACCACCGTAATTAAGTGCCCGCCGGGCCCCCCACTAGCCTCCGCATAGCTTCTCCACCCGATCATCATGCGATCGTCCCCCTCCTCATCCGACGGCTCTCATCCATATTGGGCCAACCTGACGTTTATCCTTTACCCACTCAATAAAGTGGTTTTCCCCCTAGCCCCCAATGCTATGTGTCATTCGATGAGTGGAATCGGGCGACCCCTCCCAAATACCACAAAGCGCCCAAAAGCAATGCGAAATGAACCGCTTACCGCCCTCCCGCTATGCAACAAATTAACCACTATTCACCTAGTACTCGCCAAAAAAATAACTTTCGCGTATAAAAGCCAAAAGCCACAAAATTGTTTGTTTTCCCTAAAATTTCATCTACAAGCCTCTGTAAGCATGCATGACACCTGCAAATGACGAAGTCGTCAACCCATGTACAATTTCACTCCAAATATGTCGCAGAAAACCCAGTCGGCCTTGCAGCCTATACAAAGCCCCTTCGACCACTTACAGTCACCAGCCACCCTGCTCAGAGCCAATTCACCCCAGTTCCAAGTATTTAAATGATAATTCACCAAATACCTTGTCAATTTCAAAGTAACCAGTTGCTGAGTGTTTTAGTTAAGTTAAAAATTAATTAAAAATACTCAAGAGCTCAAGCCTACTCCTTGTTGAACAATCTTGCCCTAAATACTGCAAATTACCCCTCCCCCCCCATACTCAAATCCACAAGAACTGAGAATGGTTGCCCCAATTGCTATGGATGTGAGACCCATCTCTACACCCCATTTAGACCTAGACCACCTTCCCCTAGCCGATAAATATTTCCAAATAAAGGACACCTCTGTCCAAGAATCCCCGCTCAAAGTATACTGCCAAAGTAGGGATAAATACCTAAACCATGTTGATGAAATTGGTCTTTGGGAGTCCAATTTTCCCAAGTACCAGTTCCCCCAAGTCCACATTTTCCCAGAAATTGTACATTACTGTCATGCCAACTACATTCCAAGTCAAAGAGCAGTCATGTCCCCTAACCAAACCATACTTTTCACCATCACTGCAGAGTCCATAAATGAAATGTTACAACTCCAGCCTGGGCAAAACCTAACTCCTCTCTCAATTGGAAGCTTATTAGACCAGTTTCCCAAGCTTACCACTGCAAAGTTGGCTGAGATGTTCCAAACCTTCATAAGAGAAGAAAAACACATCCCAAAGGACCCTCCTCCATATGTAGCTACAATTTTTTCCCCATTGGGTCAGAACATTGTAGCCATGATATCCCGTATCCTGGGTTATACCACTAGCGAATATATTGATGAAATTATCTTAGCTTTCATGTCCATCTACACTCCAGGGCAACCTCCTGTTGTTATCTATGACTATGCCCAATTTATAGCTGATAGGATGCATGAACAGTTTCTTAGAATGAGCAATGAGAGAGTCTTCAAATACTCCTCTGTTTTGTACCATCTTTTTCTATATTACTAGTTAGATAAGTTTCCATTCACCCTTCAGAAGCTTGACACAAAGGGTCAGCCCAGATCAGTCATTTTTTGGACCCCATTGATCCACAAATACCAATCTCCATATTCATATGCTGACTTCATTGATTTATTTGTACACCCAATCATGACAATGTTGATAGGAAGCCCTCCTCCAAGAATCAGTCCAGACATAAAAAGGATCCTTCAACTATCTAAACAGACCAAAGTGGGTGATTGGTATTTATACCAAAACCACACCGAAATCAAAATTTATGGTTGCATGTTGGCACCATACAAACTACCAAAATACCTCCCAATGAGGTTGTTTGCATTAGAATACTACAGGAAAATTATCAATGCAAATGAGATAAACTTTGTAAATGCCAAGAAGAAGGCCAACTTCAAAATAAAAGACCAACTAGGCCCCTTCATATGCAACTCTAGGGAGGCAAGCCGTGAAGCAGATTTGATATTGCAAAGCATGAAATTCCAAAGAAGTTTTGTTTGGAGATATGACCCTTTGGAATTCATCACCAAGAAGAGGCAAAAGGTCAAGCTAGGACCTTTATTCACCATCCCATACCTAAGATTGAAGCCTATGCCAACCAATCAGAATGGGTGGAAGGAACCCTAGTTGATCAAGACAACACTAGAATAGACATAGAGAATGCTCTAATCGATCTAGAAAAACAACTTGATGAGGGTTCTTTCCTACAGGTGCCAGAAAAATCAAGCAGGCTAGAGCAGTCAGGCAGGCCAGAGAAGTCAGACAGGCCAGAACAGTCAGATAGGCCAGAGCAGTCAGATAGGCTAGAGACAACCATGAGTACCCCCTCAGTTGTGCAGACTCCTCTAAATGATGAGAAGAGCCTAAAAAGTAGGGAGGAGGCCAACACATTAGCAAGGGCCACTTCACAGACTTATGTAGATACAAGCCAAGGAAAAAGACAGAGAGTGAATCCTGTCTCTGAACAAGAATATACAGAGGAAACAACAGAAGTCACCAGCACAGAAGGAAACAGGAGCAGGCCCATCACCCCATCAGAAGACACACCCTCCACATCACAAACTCAGGTGTTGGAAAGGTAGCTCAATCTTGAAGTATCTTCCTTCAGAATGCTTGCTGAGAAAGACCAAGACAACAAGGAAAGGTACATGGAAATAAAAGCAAGGAATGAGAAGCTTAAGGTCCAAACTTATGCCCAGTACCTGAAGATGACCCATACCAATCAAACTAGGCTAATGTCGGCCTTTGTCAAAGAGGGGAAAATGCAGATGACTTTTAGCAAGCCTATAACTCAATAGCCAAAAATAGCCTTAGATTTCAAGAAAGTAGATTTTGAAGTGCTAGCAAGGGATATCCATCCCATAGACCAGATTGAGCTACACAAGCAAACAGAGGAGATGATATACTCCACCTTGACTGGAAAGGCCATAGCCGCTCATCAACTACATAATTCCTTAAACAACATATCTGCACAATTCCAGTTAGAAAAGGCCTCCTCACAGGCCAAGGATACAAGGATCAAGTCCTTAGATGACTTAGTAATTGAATTGGGACATGATCCCCAGGATATAAAATCCACAGAGCAACTAATTAAGAATAAAACTGATGATATTGTTGCACTCAAGAAGCACCTAAAGATACCCCAGTTGCATCATCCACAAACATTAGAGGTCCTAGAAGCCCAGCAAGGACATGAAGAACTCATGGACTTAGTCTTGAAATTGAATGACCAACTGAAAGAGACTGAAAAGGAATTGGATACTTTGATCCAATTAAAACAAGCAGATGTGGCCACCTCTTCAACAAATGTTATCCCCACAGTCTCTACAGCAGTGCCATCCACACTAGCAGCATCTTTGGCACCTACAACTCCACTTGCAACATCATTTCCAGTAACAACAGAATCTACTACAGCAGCAGGTGCATCAGGAGACAAAGCAGCAGAACTTGTGAAATCCATGGAAGATATGTCTATCCAGGCTACAAAGATGAAAAGATTGAAGGAAAAGGTGACAAGTTTGGAAACTTACTGCAAACTTGCCCAACTTAAGCAGAAAGAGGAAACACAAAAGGCCCAGAGAATGAGTGAGAGAATCAAAATCTTGGAGAAGGATTTAACACTGGAGAAGCCACTTGGACAAACTAAAGAAATGTTGTGGGCCAATATCATTGACTCTGTCAATGATATTTGGACATAAATCCAAGTAATTTTTGAACAGATAGAGTTGGTGAAGATAGCTACTGAATCTATCCAGAAAGTAAAATAGGATTTGGGAAATAAGCTAGAGGATGCAAATAGACTCATCCACTTCCTCAATAGTAAGAATAGATATGAGCTCCAAGAGATAAATATAGAAGATAGGACTACTGCCATTTTAGAAATAAGGAAGGTCCTTTCCAAAAGGAATCTTATGCTTAATTTGGAAGAAAAGTGCCACAATATGCAGGTAGCCATTGATAGGTTCATGGCTAAATTCCAGATTTTGAGGGAGAAAGGTATGCCCAGTCCTATGGTCATCAATGATAAACTCATGACACAATTGGACTATGGCAACAGACTCAGACAGTTGGCTAAGGAACAAGCCAGCTCTTCATCCATAAGGGCATTACCAACAAGGAAAGTCTTGTATGACACTTTTGAAAACTTGTTCTTCCTGGAACATGAAATCAAACATCTTTTTCTCACCAAGCCAAATTTTGCAAAATATACTAAGGCTGATGAAATCTACAGGAGAATGGTAAATGTGAAATTACCAGATGCAGAATGGTGGGAGACAATGACAGATTTACTGTGATAAATAAACAGTTGAAAGTTATTGTGCAGTAAAAATGAAGGCAGCAAGGTGAAACAGGTAAAAACAACACAACAGGGTCAAAGGGTATCAGGGTTAAAGAGTATCAATTGAAAGATGAAAGCAAAGAAGATTCCAGCGTGAAACTCCACAATTGTAAGCCAGCATAAAGGGCTACACCTCAACCATAAAGGTCAGCACAACCGTAATCAAAGGGACATCAAGAAACAGTTCATTCGCTGTCTCTATCTTCTTGCAAGAAGATATTTGTATTCCCTAAAATAAATCTCAAGTTGTTTTGAGATATTTTGTAAAAAAATTTGTATAAATACTTCACAGTTCGAAGTATGTGGGGTGGATTCCAAAACATTTCTATAGACTTTTTCTCTCAAATCAGAAATTATAATGTATCAATGACTGGATTCGCTTGCTGGATCAAGGAATAAAGATCAAATATTTTACAAGATTGTTGTGTAAAGCAAAATACAAATAAGTATTCTCTCATGTTCAATGTTGTTTTTCTTCAAGTTTTTTCCATAATCTTTTATGTATCTCTAAAATCTAAATGTTATAACATGGAATGATATTTCAGAAATTGATTAAATGCACTTTGTCTTCACTGTTATGCATTGTTATATGTTTTCTTCACAAATCTAAGTTAAGGAGTTCTTGATTGCTCCTTAGTTTAGGTGACTTCTTGTGCTCTATAGCAAAGGATTCTTAATTGTCTTTTGTTCATGACTATCTTTTGTTCTTCGTTCTGATCCCGATCTAAGGATTCTTAAGTTCCATTTCACCCTGGTTAGAATTACTTCACCCATTAGGCCTAAAGATTTGCATTTGGCTCTGCTAGCCTGCCCTGTGAACATTCCCTTTAATGAATTGGTCCAGTGCTGCTATCCATTTGTTAACTCCATAGCCCAATGGCTTGAAGACCTAGCTCTATCCATCTACTCTAAGAATTCCACCACCCAACTTTCAAATCAAAACCAAAACCCCAAGGAACACAAAGAACTAGCCTAAAATTCCATAAGAAACAAAGCTAAATTATATAGAGAGAGCCCTCTCTGAGTCATAGGTTGGCTAGAGCCTATACTTAAAAGATTGGTTTGTGGTTACCTCAGTTTCTTCCTTCTTCTAAAAACTTCTAAGGAAAATTCTGAGTGATAACATAGTGGCGACCATACTGGGGAGAACCCTCCCCCAATATTTGATAATCCCAACCTGATTTCAAGAAAATCCAAAACAGAAGAAAGTTCAACTAGTCACACACCCTTAGTTAAAACTAATTCATGCCCTGATGAATGGTTGTTTTTAGAAGATCTTCCCTTTGATGAGAAATTTGATTTGTCATTATTTAGATCAAAGTCTGAAAGTGAAATTTGTGACACTGTCATAGATCCAGAGTTTATTGCAGACCTCGAAGTCCAAAAAGCCAACAAATCAATTGATGAGTACCTTCTAAATTCACCACAATCATCCCTTAGTACTGCCAAGATCCCTAAGCTTTCTGAACAATTTTCCACTACTCTTAGTTCACCATTATTCCCTTCAACATCTGAAGCCCATTCCCCACCTCCATTCATACCCTCACTCCCTTACCAACCTATCATATCCCAGGTACCACCTGCTGGTCCTAGTTCATCCTCCACTACTGCATCACCTTCCAGTGCCTCAACCCTACATTTTATCCCTTCCCAGCTTATAGCCATGGCAAATAGATATGCTACCCTTGTCTTACATGCTCCATTTGGTTCCATGCCAGTAGACTACCAGAGTAAAATTGTCCAATTTGATGGCATAGGACACTACACTACACAACACCATGTTAATAAAATGACAAATTACTTTGAACTTCATGAAATTGATATTGTGGATGTCCAAATGAGATTATTTGCTCAGACTTTAGGTGGTGATGATAGGAAATGGTTTAGATCGCTGCCTAATAGTAGTATTGATAGTTTAGAAGTATTTCAACATCAATTTTTGAATAGATGGGAAAATAAAAAGAATCCTCTACAGATCCTTTCTGAATATGAAAATATTAGGAGAGGACCCAATGAAACTGTTCAAGATTACTGCACCAGATTTAACAATATATACAATGCAATTCCAGTTAATCTTAGACCCCCACCTGACTTAGCATTAATAAATTTCCCTGATGGTTTTGACATAGACATGGCATTCCAGCTCAGGGAAAGAAACCCCCCAACCCTAGAAGATATGCAAAGTGTAGCAGTAAGTGTAGAGGCTAATTTATTAGCTAAAAGAGCTAGAGTTAGGAATGAAAGAAGAGGATCAGCTAAAGATGAGCCTTCACCCTCTGACATTAAAATAGATAGCTTAGAAAAAGGCATGGAAAAGTTAATGGATAGAATAGAGAATATAGAGAGGAAACCCCAGTGGGATAATCAATAGGCACCTCCAGTTAGAAACCCGAACTTTAGGAAAAACCAAAACCAAAATACTGGAAAAAATGGACCTGATCAGAATATAAGACCTCCTTTCCAGGAAAATTATGCAGAAACATCCCATCCTGAAGACCTAGAGCAAGATACATAGATTAACCTGATGGGATTAGATGATGAAGGTGTTTTTTTTCTGACCCAAGATGATCAGGAATTGCATATGTTGCAGCAATTGCAAATCCAGTCTGGAGAGTCATTTGATTATAAACAAGGTTATGATTCTACCATCTTTGAAGTACATAAGTAGTATAACCTAAGGAGTAAAAAGAATTCTGACGTCTTTGACCAAACCAAGAAAACAATGCCAAATCAACCAAAGAAAATCAAAGAGGCCCCGGTTTCTAAAATTCTCCATATTCTCCCCAAAAAAAACCAAAATCCTTCTGGTCCTACCATTGAAGATATAACCCCTAATCAACCTTTTGATGATCAACCCTCTTCTTCAATTCCCCCAAAAAACCAGTGGACACACCTCAAAATACTAGATTGGAAAATTCACAAAAAGAAGTCCCCAATAAAGGAAAAGAAGACCATCCCACTCAAATCCCTACTGTTAAAAGTCCAAACCCTCAAACAAAGAAATCCCCTTTGCCTTTTAATTTTGGAGCAGAGGTAGCTAAGCTAAAGATTTTAGTCCCTTTGACAGAGTTAATCAAGAATGAAACCTACAAAACACAGATAAACCAGACCCTGAACCTTGCTGAAAATGAAGATTTTGTTAACCTATTTGATGACCAACCCGAACTTATATTTGGTCCAGATGTCAATGACAAACCACTAGAAGGAGGAATACCACCTTTCTACATTAGCCTTGGCATCCATGACAAAATTCTTCATAATGCAATGTTGGATTCTGGTGCCTCCCACAACTTAATGCCCAAATCAGTAATGGAAAAATTGAACCTAGACATTACAAGACCTTACAAGGACTTATTTTTATTTGACTCAAGGACTTACTTTCATTTGAATCAAGTCAAGTAAAGTGTCTGGGGTTAATTAAAGACCTCTGTGTTACCTTAGTTCAATATCCTAC